>BSBM01000332.1:7500-370000 GCA_027924585.1 Larix kaempferi | reverse complement strand
TCATGCCAATCCATCTAAGTTGATTCTCGATCAAGGATTCTCTGTATAGCTTAGCTTCGACGAGAGCAACTTCTATTCTGAGAGGGGAATGGGGCTCCTTCTTTCTCAAATCATCTCCAATCTTTTCCCACCTATCACTGATGGCCTCCTGTACCTCTTTGTATGTGCATTACAGGGTGAGATCAAAATGTGTGAATGCCTCCTATTTTTCAAGCATGATACGATTTATCTCTTCATCAATGGTGATAATTTGGTGGGCCTGAAGTACCCTTTCAGGGTGAGATGCCTATGCCCTGATCCATAATTGATTTTGCCACTTCTCTGCAAGGTATATATGATCATCTTGTGCCCTTTCCACATCGTGGTTCATCCAGGATCATATTGCTCTCAGCTGGAAGTCACCTACATATGGATTAGGTGACCAGTTAGGTGTGCTTGACACCACAAAGTTGTCCAAGAAGAATTCGTACAGTTGATCGTTTTGCAACTCTGTGCAGTCTAGAGAAGTGTCCACAAATTCCCTTGTAGTGTTCAGTTCCAAAGATGGGCCTTGTTTTAGCCTTTGCAGCTGGAACCTTCCCCACTTTTCCTTTGAGTAGAGCGTATAGACTCTGGACGGAGGTCTGAGTTGCAATATTTCATCATAGATTCTTGTAGTGGTTGCCAGGGTGTCCTCTAGCTAGAGAATTTTATGATCTTTTTGGGCTAACTCCTCTTGTGTTTGGGCCAATTTCTACCTTAATGTTGAATTTTGATTCTCTGCCAGTTTTAATTCTCTCGCATGGTGCATTTTCAAAATTTGTGTCTTTTCATGCACAAAGAGTGATGTTACTGGTGGAGTTGGCTGGCTTCTCTATGTTCTTTCCTCAATCTTTAATGTTGCCAACTCCTCTTTGACCTTTGCCAATTCTATCAGTGCCTCAGCTAGCCGATCAGTGGCTTCAAGGTTTACGCCTTGGTCAGCAGGGTTCACATCCTGACCAGCGGGGTTCCATTGGTCATCATCCTATTCCTCAGGTGTGGTTGGGTCGTCCTGGTCTACCCAATCATCATCATTGTTAGATACGTCCTGAAATATTGGGTTGGTCTCCCTTTCTATCTCCTTTCCATGCCTAATTTTGCGTGGCTATGTGAGCCTTTTGCTTTGTCACTTTGGCTCTTGCTCGCTAGTGGAAACCCTCGATTCCTTTTGGCGGGAGATATCTCTTGAATGCTTAATTTTTATCAGGGTATCGACCACACTGTCCAAGTTGAATTTTCTTTTGGCCTAGAAGCTAGGGGTATGCTGACAGTAGGTGTACCCTTCATTCTCTGTACATCCTCGGTTGAGATTACCACAAATTGCTCCTGCAAAAGTTCTGGGACCTGTACTGTTAACTCTTCACGAATTATCAACTTGATTAGCCCATGGTGGGATAATGCATCCATTTTTCCTTCAACAAATTTCTTGCTCATTTCTCCCAATGATAGGAGAAGATAATAAGGAATGCTTATGTTGTTGTTTGGCGTGATGTGGCTCTAGTGCCTCAGAAGATCCAGAATTCGAAAATGGAAGAGAGGGACATAGCTCAGCCTCCCTGTACATGTTACATATTTATGAACGACAACAGGTAATTCATCCCAAGGTGTTGGCATAGTGACCCTCTTGACTCCATTTTTGTCTTCTTCATAAACCTCTTCAGGTCCAAAGAAAATTGCCTTTGCACTTTGGTTGGCTTCCCTATCTTCCTTGGCCCAATGTAGACCCATGGGTAGCCCTGTGTATTTTATAATGGCTTCCTCATCTAGCCTAATACGAAGTCCTCTTACTCGGGTAACGAACTGCTCTTCTTTGATGTGCTTTAAGTTTCTTGCGAATTCCAAAGCCACCTCTGTGTTAGATACTCTCAGCCCGCAGTACGGAGGATAGATAAAACCCTTGGGTTTTCATAAATGGCTCTGTGATCCTTTGGTTCACTCTTTTTGAACCCTTTGTCATCCTTGGAAATCAACAAAATGAAAAACTTTGAGTTTTGTTGACTTACCTTAACTCGCCGGGAGTGATTCATAGGTTTGAAGGCAGCTTGTTGGCCGGTTGCCGACGCAAACTTCCAGTTTTTCTTCTTCTGGAAAGCTTGTATTGCAAAACTGGTCTTTTTTTTTTGTAGATTATGCCTTATTTTTAAGTTGTTTCCACTCACTTATCCTCATCATCGTTCATTGTACTCGCTGCCCTATCCATTCCTTTCCATAATCGAGCCCTGCATTTCATGTCATCATTGTATATTTCCTTTTTTGCTTTGATCATTAAAGAATACAGTAGCTATATGCAGGTTTATCATTCGCTGACATGACTCAGGTAGTAATCATGATTCTTTGAGGTCGCTCTGAACTATGGTGCCAAATGAACTTATAAGCTGTCCTCAGCTTCGGGAATAACCGTTTTGTGGGATGATGATTTGACCTCAAAAATAAAACAAAGAGATTTAGAGATTACCTTGTTATGCTTAGCATACCTGAGTGCATGACGTGGCTTGATTTGATGTGCTCTGGATTTTGTAGTAGATCTTTGCATCATCTGTAGTTATTTTAGGCATGTCTGTAGTTATGCGTGTTTGCTTTTTGCTTTTGGTTCCATTGAAAATGTTGTATCTCATTTTTTATTTTTGTGTCAATTTCTTATTTGACATTGTGTTGATGCCTTGTATTGAGTTTCGATTTTTTTTTCTATAGTGCTGGCTCGCTTGAGCGTATGGCATGCTCGCGTGAATATATGCCAGGCTCGCTTGAATAATGGCAGGCTTGCTTGAATAGATTGGTTGCTTGATTGAATTCTATAGTGCCTAATATTTTTGTTGGCTGACTTGAATACATGACTGGCTCGGTTGAATATATGGCAGGCTCGCGTGAATATATGGCAGGCTCGCTTGAATAGATGGCAGGCTCGCTTGAATATTGATACCTGGCTCTCCTGATTTGATTTATTTGTAGGATGCTGGCTAGTTCTTCATGGGGATGTATGATTTCCTGCAAATTTACTTCTGATTACCTTGAGTGGATCATTTTTGGTTTGTTCTTTCAATTTTTTTTTCATTTTTTCTCTTTTACTTGTTCTTTCTTTCATTTCTCTTATTATTTTTTCATCAATTTTTTTCTTTTTTTTAATCATGTTTTTTCTTTTCTTTTTTTTCTCTTTTATTTTTTTTTTTTTCGGAACTAGATTTCAATGATTTTCCATGTTCTTTATCAGCATTAGTTGTTGTTGGTAGAGTATTTGTGTGAACTCCTCTCTTGACTGTGGCTTCTTGTAAAGTTTGAGTCTATGTCCATTCACTATCATGGGGAACTCTTCTTCATCAATTGTAATAATCTTTACAGCTCCATTTTCATAGATTGTTTCAATAATGTAAGGTCCGAGCCATCTAGTTGTTAGTTTTCCTTTGAAAGTGTGAAACCTGGAGTCATAGAGTAGTGCCTAGTCACCTTCCTTGAACATTTTCTGCTTTATGTGTGTGTCACGCCACTTCTTTCTTTGCTGTTGGATGATTTCAGTATGTCTAAGTGCTTGTTGGCGTTGCTCATCCAGTTGGTTTAATTGTAGCATGCATTCCTGTTGGATGTCTGAGAGTTCCATATTTAACTGTGCTGCGATTATGAATGTCTTGATTTCAAATTCAATGGGAAACATAACTTTCTTTCCATAAACTAGGTCATATGGTGTGAAGCCTGTTGTTGTTTTCCATGTGGTATTATAAGCCCAAACTGCTTCACTTAACTTGTCTGCCCAATCTCTTTTGTAGAGTTGCACTATCTTTGTCAAAATCCTCTCTAACTCTCTATTGGTTACCTCAGCTTGACCATTAGCTTGAGGGTGATAGGAGGAGGACTATCTGTGCTTAACATTGTTTCTTCGAGGCAAGTCTTCTATCATATTTGATGTAAACTGTGGGCCTTGATCATAATCTAGTTCTCTTGGGACTCCAAACCTGTGGAAGATCTGCTTAGTGAATAAATTTGCCATGTTGGTTTCATTTTCTACAGCAAGTGCTGCTACCTCAGTCCACTTTGTAAGGTAGTCAGTGCATACCAAGATGTAGCTTTTCTGATTTGACTATGGCTTGATTGGACCAATGAAATCAAATCCCCATTTCTCGAATGCCTCCAAGGAGATTTGTGCATGGATAGGATTTCTTATTTTGTGTTGGCTTCCCCATTCGTTGGCAGTCTTCACAGTGTGAAACATATTCATAAGCATCCTCGTGGAGTGTTGGCCAATAATACCCTGTTTGCAACATTTTATAGGCTGTCCTTTTTGCAACATAGTTTCCTCCACATGGTTCATTGTGAGTGGCATGCATTATGTCATGCACTTCATCTTCTCTAAAGCATCTTCTGAGTATTTGATCTGGTGCTTTTTTGGAGAGCATTCCCTCTATCCATGTGTAAGTGGCACTTTGTCTTATGACCTTATTTTTCTCTTTGTAGCTGTAATGTGGTGGAAATCTCCCCGTCACTAAATAGTTTGCTATGTCAGCAAACCATGGGCTCCTTGTGGAGATTGCAAAAAGATGCTCATCAGCAAAATTGTCATTTATCACTTCATTATCTTGTCCATGGGTGACCCTAGACAGAAAATCAGCCACTACATTTTGTTTGCCTGGCTTATCCAAAATTGTGATGTCAAACTCTTGTAGGAGGAGTAGCCATCTAATGTTTCGAGCACTTGTGTTAGGTTTGTGCATGAGATACCTTATTGTTGAATGGTCTATATGGACAAAAACTTGGTACCCAGTTATGTAGTGCCTGGATTTGTTAATTGCATGTACGACAGCTAAAAACTCCTTCTCTATGACAGTATAATTTAATTCTGCTCCTGCCAAATTTTTACTGATATAATATATAGCATAGGGATTCTTCTCTCTTTCTTCTCCAAGGACAGATCCAATTTCCTTATCTGATGCATCTGAGTGGATGTGGAATGGAAGTGCCCAATCTGGTCCCTAGAGTACTGGAGCTGTAATTGTTTTCTCTTTAGTTTGTCAAACGATAGAATACAATGTTTTGACCATATGAATTCTGTGTCTTTAGTGAGTAAAGCAAACATTTGTGCAACAGTTTTGCTATAAATCTCAATGAATCTTCTATAGTATCTTGTTTGTCCAAGGAAACTTCTTACATATCCCTGTTTCACAGGTGGAGGCAGTGTTTTGATGACTGTAAATTTTTCCTGGTCAACTTCTATTCCTCTTTGCGAAATATGGTGGCCAAGCACGATGCCTTCTTCCATGAGCATTATGCATTTATCGTTGCTGAGGCATAAGCTCATCTCAATACATTTTTTTAAAACTAGTTCTAGATGTTTTAGTGCTTGGTCGATATTATGTCCATAGGGTGTGAAGTCATCCATGTAGACCTCCATTTGTTCATTAATAAAATCGGAGAAGATACTTAGGATTGCCCTCTGAAACGTTGTTGAGGCATTACAGAGCCCAAGGGAATCACTCTGTATGCATAAGTGCCCCATGGGCATGTGAATGTTGTTTTGTCCTGATCAGCTGGGTGTATGAGGATTTGGTTGTAGCCACTGAAGCCATCCAAAAATGAGAAATATTTGTTCCCAACTAATGTGTCCAGTACTTGATCGATAAATGGGAGAGGAAATTGATCTTTCTTTGTTTCTTTATTGATCTCTCTGTAGTCCACACAAATCCTTCACTTTCCTCCTTTTTTAGGAACTATGACTAGTGGTGATACCCACTCACTATCTAAGATTGGGTATATGAACCCTGCATCTAACAGCTTTTGTAATTCCAGCTTAACTATGTCCTTTAATGTTGGGTTCATTCTTCTCAGTGGTTTCCTAATAGGAACAACACCTTCCTTTATATAGATATAATGTTTACAGATGTCTGGGTGGATACCCTTCATGTCAGTATATGTCCATGCAAAGGCTTTGTTGTTGTCTGTTAGTACCTTCAGTAATTGTTGTTCTTGTACTGGCTCTAAATTGGAGTTAATATTAACTGTCCTACCAAGCATTATCTCAACTGTCTTTATTTGAATTGGATGCTGTTCAAGTGTGAGTACCTCTGCCCACATTTTGTCAGGATCGTGGTTTAATGTTTCCTCTCCTTGCTGTTGACCTGTGCCAAGAAAATATTCAAACATATTTTTATTAGAAGAAGCATTTTGTATAAACCTATCTAAATGACTATCTTTGTCAATGGCCTTTAGTGATAGGGTAGCTTCAATTCTAAGCATAGGTCGTATGTTTTGTTTAGATGTGTCATCATAATCGTCTGTCCAGTTCTGATATTCCAAGTCTGAAGACTTCCTAGCTAGGGGATAAATCGTGATTTTCTTCTTGGATTGGCCACTGGTTATTGTCATGTTACCTGATCTGCACCCTATGTAAGCGTCTGCGGTTGCCAGCCAGGGTCTCCCTAGTATTAGTGGGTATCCACTAAGTTTACTCTCTACTTCGATGACTATGAAGTTAGTTGGGTATTCCCAGGACTCTATGTTGATGATTATGTCTTCAAGCATCCCTTCAGGTCTTACTGTAGATGTGTCTACTAGCTGTAGGACAATAGTTGTTGGTATGACCATTGATTGGAGTCCTAGGTGTATCATAGTATCCTTGGTCATTACATTGATAGCAGCTCCTAAATCAATTAGTCTTCTGTCTATCTATCATTTTTTTATTGTCACGTTGACTACAGGGCTTCCTAGATTAAGGTATTTTGGGTTAACAATGATACCGAGAATTAGATCTACTAATTGACCCACTACATTTATCGTTGGTGGGTCACATTTTCTTCTACCAGGTATTTTCAAACAATTTTCTTTAATGAATTTGTTCCAGAAAGGCACATCTCTGATGGCCTGCAAAATTGGAATTTGAATATTCAAGTGTTTCAATTAGTTTAGAATTGCATTTTCATCTTCTTCTTTTGTACTTCGTACAAGTTTTTCAGGGAATGGAGGATTTCTATTTCATGTGAGTGGTTGAAATTCTTCCTCCTGAGGGCTTGGTTCATCTGGATGCTTAATATGAGGTTGTGTTGTTTGTTCGTGAGCCTCATCTTCTTGGTTACTCTGTGTGTGTGTATTTTGCAATGTTTTCCCAGATCTTAGATTAATTTCATTTATCTCCAGCATACCCACAAGATAGGTTGGAAACTGTACCATTTCAGTATTGTAGGCTTGTTGCTGTGGTGGCCTATTGTTCTTAGGGTTTGGAATTGGCTGGGCAAGAATTGGTGGAGGTCTAGGGGGTGGTTGATTTAGTGGTGGCGGCATGATGAGTGCTTGTTGTTTCTGCAATGGAGCTCTCCAATTAGATGAATAAGGGTATAGATTGCCATAATTCGTTGTTGGATGAGAAAAAGGTGGGGGGTATGGAGAGTAAGATTGTGGGTAATAAGTTTGTTGATATGGTTGGTTTTGCTGCCACTGGTTTGGACTTGGATGAGATGGCCATTGGGTTGGTACTGAGTTCCAATTTTGCTAGTTATTTCCCTGATTGTAGTATGTGAAGAACCTACAATAATGAATTAATGCAAATACACGAGATATTAGAAATAATAGAACTTAGAGTCACTTTTATATTGATCATGGGCCACTTCGAGGGGGCAACCTCCTTTGAGCAAGCTCAATACAATTAACTTCACGGTTCCTTCAATGACCTCAACACACACTTATATACTAAGTCTATGCCCAATACTATGAGTCAAAACCATGGGACATATAATACTACGGGACGACTTACAAAGCATATGCGTCCAATACTATGGGTCAATACTATTGGCTAATATAAACTACGGATCAACAAATACTATGGGATGACTTACAAAGCATATGCGTCCAACAACAATATATTAACATAGTAAAGAGAAGGGTTGACATAGGTTCCTAACATCCCCTCTCCCTTAGACCCCTCTCCCTTAGAAAAAGCTTTGTCCTCAAAGCTTTGGTTGGAGAAATTGCTGCAGAATCTGAAGGAGTGGTTCCCCGGTAGCATCCTCTGGTTGCATTTCGGGCCACTGACGCCTTTGGAGTGACAAGGAGGATTGCTTGGAAGGCTGTAGATGAAGAAGAACCCTATCAGCTGCGTGGAAAATGTGCTTGCAACGGTGTTGATCGGCTTGTTGTTTCAGGCAAATTCTGGCCATGTGAAGATTGTTCTGCAGAATGAGAAGAATCTGATCATGGTTTCGAAGAACCGAGTCAATTTCCTGAACTGGGGAGCTGCTAAGGGTGTATGGAAGAAGAACTGGCGGTGTCTTTCCATAGACTGCTTCATATGGTGTCCTTTGAGATGTCGTATTGTACCACCAGAGCGCTGCTAGGAAATCCATAGAAATAGTTGGCCAAAGCTATGTAGGGATGGGCAAGGGTTTGAGCAATCCTGAAAGGAGTGTTGTTTCCCCCTTGTTGACTTGGAAAGTATCACCGTCAGCCACCATCTGTTGATTTGTCATTTTTAGTCCTAGCCAAAAGAAGTTACATTGTTCCCGGTCATACATTTTGTAGAACCCAAAGTGCCCTATTGATGAAGAAGCATGGAGTTCATAGAAGAGATAGCCCTGTTGAACATATTGCAACCAATTTGGAACAAATAAAGAAAGAGCTGTAAGAGAAACTGGGTCATCAATTGTGCGAGAAGGAGCATCTTCCACCATATTGTCCTTACCCTTCTTGTAAGTGATCACATAGGGATAACCCATGAGTTGGATAACCCATTTCAGGTGTGTTGGGGAGGAGACCCATTGTTCCAGAAAATTTTCCAGACTCAGGAGATCAGTCTTGATGCAGAAATAATTCCCTAATAGGTATGGCTGCCACGTCTGTACTGCATGCAAAATAGCCATCAATTCCTGCTGAGAGGTAGATGTGGCTACATTATGACCGGAAAGGTCTCTTGAAGGCAGCAAGTGCATTGGTTCAGCAAAGATACCTGCATATCTATCCAAGGAAGTAGTGGGGACTGTTCATGGGTGCATCTGAATGGAATTGAGCTGAGCGATGACACCATGTGAATTCTTCTTAAGGATTTTTTCCAGGCAATGTGAACTGATGATGTAGAGAGACCCTGGTTGTAAGCCCATAAATTTGTGTTGTTCCCCATTGACTTTAAACTGCATCCAAATTTCAGCAAAATCCCATAAGATGGGGCCAAGTGTGCGTAACCATTGAACGCCCAAAACCACATCACATCCACCTAAGGACAAGGCAAACATGTCAGAGCGTAGGTTATAATATTCCATAGAGATACGCACATTGTGACACTTCCCCTTGCAAGGTAAGGTGCCCCCATTGGCAACCATGACTTCAAAGTTGGAGCAAGGATGGACAAAACAATCAGCCTGTTTGGCAATCCTAGGGTCAATGAAGTTATGAGTGCTACTAGAATCAATGAGTATGGTAAGAGGGAGCTTCTTGAAGTATCCCCTGACCCGCATTGTTTGTGGGGTGGTGACGCCGGTTACAGCATGGACAGAGATCTCGGGTGGGTCGTCCTGAGATGGGGTGTCAACAGGCGGGTGTTGAATGTCGACCTGATCATCTACTGTATTTGTAGCTTCTTCACCAAGTTCTAAGGTAGGCGGAGAATCCATATCCAAGAGATAGAGCTTTTGTTGAACACATCTATGTCCCCGAGTGAATTTCTTATCACAATTATAGAAAAGCCCTTTTTCTCGGCGTGCCTTCATTTCTATTTCAGACAAATGCTTGATAGGAGTTGGTTGAGGAGCAGGCGTGATGGGAGGTCATTGGGAACCCATATTTCTGAAGGGAACAAAGGTGGGTTTGGAGCGTTGTTGAGCTGCGATCTTGTCCTCGTCCAGCTTAGCCAACCCTAGGACTTCCATCATTGTGTTGGGAAAAAACATTTTGACCTCTGAGCGGATTTCATCCTTGAGACCACTGATAAAACAACTCCTGTAGAATTCATCAGACAATCCTTCTGTGTGATTGGCTAGTTTCTCAAATTCCATCTGATACTCTCTCACTGTGCCAGTTTGGTGAAGTTTAGTGAGTGCTCCTGTGAAGTCGTCAAAATCACTAGGACCAAATCGTGGCAAAATGAGTTGGAAAAAATATGTCCAGTTTGGCTCGGGATGAGCTTTGATGTACCAACGGTACCATTGAAGGGCTTCCTGTTCCAAATGAAAGGATGCAAGTGGAACTTTCTGAACATCAAAAGTATTATGCAAACTGAAATATTGTTTTGCTCGGTATATCCATCCCATCAGATCAGTACCATTGAAGCGAGGAAAATCAAGCTTCGGCCCACGAAAATTGCTAGAAGAAGAGAACTCGGTGGCTGCAAAAGATTCTGGCTATCTGGTATTGTTCATGGTTGAATGCTGAAGATGGAGGCTGAGAAATTTTTCATCCAGATCTTGGAGTTCAGTTTGGATGGCTACAAGTGCTTCCTCCATGGTGTGTGCTCCTGCACGGGTGACAACCATAACCAGGTTTTTTTTTTTTTCGTTGGTGGAATGGGTAGAAAAACAAAAACAGAGGCTGATTTAGTAAAGGGAAATTTGGATTTGGAAAACAATCTGATGGGTAATTGGGGTTTGACTAGATTTTGGACACTTTCGAAAGGAAAAGAAATCAAAAAGGGGAATTTCAGAAGCAGGGTGATAGAATGAGAAAATTTGGCAGAGAGGGACAAAGAAGCAAAATTCAGAAAGGAACTCTGTGGTAAAATTTGAAGGTGATTGGGTGAAATCTGAGGAAGTTATGGTAAACCCTAAAAATAGACAAATGTGGGATTTCGAGCTTTGGGAAGGGGAATTGGGGATAGGGTCCTCAGGAATGAAAGATGCAGAATGGGATGATAGGGGTTCCCCAAAAATTTCAAGGGAAACAGAATGGAAACAAGGGAGATAAGGAGAAAAAATTGGTTTTTTTTTTCTTCAGAAATGGATCGGCAACAATGGCGCAACGGCGTGGAAGGGATAAAAAATGGCTGGATCTGAAATGGTGACTGGATCTGGAACGAATTTCAGAATAGATCTGAAATGGCTGGATCTGGAGTGGAAGTGATCGGTAATAGTTCAACTGAAAATAGATATGGACCCTAGGTATGTACGGCTTCCTAACAGTTCAGGTGTTTCACTCGGCCACCAATGCTATCTGACGGCTTGCATATTGGGGTAGTACCCCTCACTCCACGACTCAGGTAAAATTGATGACCACTTTGACACAAACGATAGCTCTTGGTTTACCTCACGGGTTGGAACTAGTCAATCAGGTAGGGGTCGTTGCCCTATTCGATGGCAGGTCCTCTCAATGGGCCAGCTACTTTGGGGTCCCTCTAGTACTCCTCACAATGCATTTTAGGGCTTATGCCCAAGTACTTCCCACAGTTAAGCGGATAGGGATTATTCCCAAATCCGAAGTTGCAACAGATGCGAAAAAAACAATTGGCAGAAATTCCACCCAACGAGCCCAAGAAAGTGCTTTGATACCAGATGTGAAGAACCTGCAATAATTAATTAATGCAAATACACAAGATATCAGAAATAATAGAACTTAGAATCACTTTTATATTGATCACGCGCCACTTCGAGGGGGCAACCTGCTTTGAGCAAGCTCAATACAATTAACTTCACGGTGCCTTCAATGACCTCAACACACACTTATATACTAAGTCTATGACCTCAACACACACTTATATACTAAGTCTATGCCCAATACTATGAGTCAAAACCATGGGACATATAATACTACGGGACGACTTACAAAGCATATGCGTCCAATACTATGGTCAATACTATGGGCTAATATAAACTACGGATCAACAAATACTACGGGACGACTTACAAAGCATATGCGTCCAACAACAATATACTAACATAGTAAAAAGAAGGGTTGACATAGGTTCCTAACATAGTAGGTTTGGTTGTTGGGTTGGTAAGGCCTAGGAAAATTATTCCTCCTTTGATTCACAAAAAAGAGTTATTCTATTGTACCTTCAGTTGTGGGATCTTGAATAGCAGCTTTACATGAGGGAAATAGAGGACATTTATCAGCGGAGTGATCATCAGTGTAGAGACGACATATTTCTATGGTGTTCAGTGTGCATTGCCCCTTCTCATGTTTTTTTCTGCAGCATGGACAAAAGACTGCCAAGGCTTGGTTGATTTCGTCCTGTTTTTTTCTTGATTTGAAGTGCATCAAGTTGCATGGCCAGATATTGTAAGATATCGGTCTTCATGTCATCTAACAGATTTCCTAAATCATATTTTGTAAGGCTTGGTCCTTAAGATGCTGATCCCCCAGTAAATGGGTGTGAATCCTTGGTCCCATTTTTAATTTTCCTAGATCTAGAGTAGTTTTTGAAGATCTGTAGGATTTGGTCATAAGTCTTCTGGAATATATCTCCATCCCCCAGAAGGTTTAAGACTCCAATATTTTCTTCCTCTATGCCTCTAAGAAGGACAATTTTTAGTGATTCAGGATCTAAGGTGCAATGACTGGCGCGTTTGTAGCTGAGTTGAAATCTTTGGGCATAATCTTCTAATGATTCTCTTTCTCCTTGTTGCATCCTAAAGATTTCATCTCTTGTATCCTTTGCTTTCCAGTAGTCGCTATATTTTTCTAGAAATGCCTGTTTCATTTGGTCCCGGCTAAAAATAATGTTTCCTTCAAGGCTCATGAACCACCTAAGTGATATATCTTTCAGTGTGGAAGGAAAAATCCTCAGCTTTTGTGCATCAGTGGTGTAATCAAAGGATCTGCAAACTACCTCAAACTCAAACAGGAATGTGTCACGATCTTCTGAACTCAAACCATGGAAGTTTGGAAGATTGTTAGGGTTTATATTCTTCATCTTGGCTTCTCCAAGAGGTATAATGATGGTAAATGTGAACATTTCTCTAGGTTCTTCCTCTTCTTCTGCCATAGTAGTGTTTGAGATAGAGCTAGAAAATAAGTTATCTAAGTTTGGGTTGTAGCTAGGATCAGCTTCTTCCTCAGAATTAAGGAATTCAAATTGAGAGTTATCAGAACTGTTGTTGCTCATAGGTTGAGCAGGAAGAAAGTGTCAAAACCTATCTCTCTGTCGTCTAGGCATTCACAGTAAAAATTTTATGTTTTTAGTTGCTTTTATGTGTTTTTTTTCAAAGATGTCTCCTAAAGATTAAGCACCTCCTCGGCAACGACGCCAAAAAGTGGTGAGCTCTTAGAATGGATGCCTAATGAGGGAAGCTAGACCAGGAGCATACTTTAATTATCAACCCGGGGGATGTACAAAATTCAGAGGTGCTAACATTGTATGTGATCTAAAGGATAGTCTTCGTCGTGTTTAGGGTGTCAGTATAGATATTAAAGGTTTGTCTAACCAAGAATAAGGTCAGCTAAAAAGACTGTAAATCTATGAATGACAAATTCCCTTGCTAAGAAGTTAAATGCTGCAAATTGTAAATCTATACTAAGAATTGAAATGCTGAAAGCTTGATAAACTTATGCTAAGAATTGAACTGCTGAAAGCTGAGATTTTAATCTAAGAATTGAATACTGAAATTAAGTACTGAATATTGAAAGGCTAACCTAAAAACTTAAATGTTGAAAACCAAATCCAGAACATAAACATCTAATGCTGAGAATTAACCAATCTGATCTATTTGGATTAAACACTACAAGTGATGATCGTTAAATCAAGGAACTGAAAGTAATTAACCTCTATGATCTAAGTCTGATAAGAGAAATATGCGTGAGCTTTCTAGATCTGAATCATTGTTTTAGAACCAATATAAAAATATATGAAAATAGATGTCAAAATATGCGTGCACAGAACGCAGCTACAGGACTATGGAATGCATCCTACCGAACTACAAAATGAGCATTGATCAACTACACAAAATATGATGAATGGAAAGAATCTTTTAACTTAAATAAAACCATACTATTCAAATTCCATCAAGGTATCTTCATACATGATAAGAAGTAAATCGATTCACAACATAAATGGAAAATACCTGAAAACAAAGTAAAGCTCCTGACTTACGTGTTGGAGGGGCCCTCCCCAACCCGTACTCAGGAGTATGGGAAACTTATAAATGAGGGCTTGAAAGTAACATCAATCTCGTCATTAAAATAATAACTTTATGGTTCAGAAATAGTCTGTAACACAAATTGTCTCCACAGTAAAGTGTAAAAACGTAATTCCACAAAATAGCAACAGGATCCCCTCACTACCTGAGAGGTCCATATATATATTCCTCAAATTCTAACCTAACTACTTGCTTTAATCGTCGATCCTGTTGAACAGGAGTTCTTCTCTATAAGTCAGGGAAAAAGGGCATTAAGCCTCGTATGGTCTTCCAGTCCTCGAGCTAGATTTGAGTGTTGCTTCTTAGTGTACCTGCTCCTGCTCATACATACTTGTTTTCATGTAATTACTTTATAGAAGACTCCCTTTAAGAATAAAAAGAATAATATTAAAACATCTTCATTAAATAATCAAACTAAATCTTTAACCCACAAAACAAGTGTATTTCCTTCATTATATCCTGTGTTTTACTATGGCAAAAAGGCTATAGGATACCTATAATTTGGGTTCATCAAAGATGATGGATGATGATGATTATGATGAGTACAAAGATGAAGATGATTATGATGATGACAAATATGATCATCATAATCATCCTCATTGTCATCCTCATCATCATTGTCATCATCATCATCATCATCATGACTAGGATGATGATGACGATGATGATGATGATGATGAAGACCATGATCATCGTGACCATCATCATATGATGATGATGATAATGATGATGATGATTATGATGATTATTATGACGAATATGATGATGATTATAATGACTAATATTGTCATCATCATCATCCTCATCATCATCATCATTGTCATTGTCATCACCCTCTTCCTCATCATCATCATCATCATCAACAACAACAACATCATCATCAGCAGCATCATCATCATCGTCGTTGCCATCCTCATCATCATCATCATCATCATCTTCATCATCATAATCGTATTCGTCATCATCATCATCAACATCTTCGTCAGCATATTCATCATCAACATCCTCATCATCATCCTCATCATAATCATCTTTGTCATCTTTGTCATCATCATTATCATCCTCATCATCATCATCCTCATCATCATCATCATCCTCGTCATCATCATACTCTTCATCCTCATCACCATCCTCATCACCCTCTTCCTCATCATCATCCTCATCCTCATCATCATCATCATCATCATCATCATCATCATCATATTTGTCATCATCAACACTATCAACATCATCATCATCATCAAGAAAGGGAAATCAAGGTTCGACCTAGAGTGGCCCCTTTTAATAATTCCTAGAGTTATCTTATTGATGAACCAAAATTAAGCACTCCAACTTACTATGGGCCAAATCACAAGGTTGGATACCAAGACAAAACCTAGTAAGTAGGAGGGTTCCCCAAAGGGTCTAATAGAGTCAAACAAATGATTAAATTTATAATATTGAAGAGGAGGCAATATCAAACCCTACTTAAGCACTAAACATCACAAGGAGTTCATGCATATAGGGTAAGGTAAAGTGACTCAATAGATATTTATCTAGCACATAACAATATTTGTATGAAGAGGGAAAAATATCAATGTTAATAGTGGGTACGTCATGTAAATCAAGGAAATGGAAGTAGGAAACACCCTAGTACGTCTAAGTAGGTAGGTGTATGTGAATACTAATAAATGCATACACTACAATCACTCTTATGCCTATGTTTTGATTCATTCAATAGGATTTTTGTATGGATGCATATGTGCAATTGAGCTAGGGTTTGGTCAATACAATGTATTCATATTGGTGTGTTGTTTGATTTTTGTTGTAGATTAGGATACCAAATCCCAATAGTCACCATTTCTTGTAGTCAATAGTCCACCACCTAAGTACTAAATAGCGCGTACACACTTAGTGCACGTACGCGAATTTAAAATAATGCGCACATGCCATTTAAATTTCTAAATTTTGGTCGGCAATTCCTTTCCCACCAATGTGGTGGATGACTTGGCCGCTATGGTTTTAGGTTCGGGTTTCCAAACCAAGTGGCTTGGTCTATTTTATACCAAAATACACCTTATTCTATAACTTCTTCTATTTCGAGCATGATTCTACGTATTCTACACCTGTCCAATGCTAATGAAATTGCACACACTTGTAGAACTATGTGTGCATATTCCAAATATGTAATTTTTTATTAAATCTATTATTTGTTTCTATTTTTTAATTAATTTTAATTACACTAACATCAATCTTACGCAAAAAGTAGGTTATGGAAAAGAACCCACACAAGTGCACACAAAGACCTACATCCTAAAAAAAACAAAGTTCATTCATTATGTTAAGACCATGATATCGGGGACCAATGCTTGACATAGTCATTTTAGGGCTTGGATGATTCCTTAATTAAAAAAAAAAAATTAACATAATTTGTATATAAGTTACAACTGTATATAATTTGTTTCACAAAATTCCACCATTTGCATACCAAAACAGCGGACCAACGCAAACATATTCATTATGTTTTCTTAAAAAAATAACATACCAACCTTAGGAGAACCCCATTTTTTGGGAATTATACTTAATTTCCATAAATATTCCAAAAAGTTGTGTAGGTAGCTCTAATATTGCTTTTTGACGTTCAGATTTCTATTTTTCCAAAAGTCCATTGCGACTAACATGTCATGAGTGGCCAGCATTAGCTTGCACCATCCCATGTGAATTATGTATATATAATGGCCATGAAATAATAGACAATGGATCGATGTGATATATAAAGAGTGGGTCATGGAAACAAAGATAATACAAAGTGGATCCATTCCAATTAAAAGATCATAGCCACAAATAGATACAAATTGGATCTATGTCAATATGGAGATCATAACAAGGGATGATTTTAAGAAACCCCCCTCTAAATTTATATGTATAAAAAATGGTTGAATCCCCATGATACATTGGAAAGTGTGAATGCTATCTTATCAAGGATAGTATATGGGAAGAGTGGGAAGCGAGGTTACAAAAAGGAGAGGGAGGAATATGAAGAAGGCTGCGAAGGTGTGAGAGGATGGAGAGAAGGGAGGCGCACTAGGAGAGAAGGAGAGAGAAGGATAGATGAGAGGTTTAAGGAGGTTGTTAGGGTAGAGAAAAACTACATCTAGGGTTAAGATCATAAATTTACGGTTTAGGTGTTTTAAATTTATGATGAATATGTACATAAAAACATTAAAAAAATCAAACCTAATTAACCAAATAAGAAATTAGCTAGTCTAATACACGGGGGGTTCACTAGAGAGGCAATATCATATCACGCCCATTCATATTGGGGGTTTGAATACTCTTAAAAACCTCAAAAATATATTGCCCCGTATTAAGGGGTCAAGGGGGGGTTTTTAATTTGACATAGTAATATAAATATTGGGGGTTATTTTATTTGGGTGGGCTGAGGAATAACCTCCGAATCATGGGATGGATTCATACCTCCAAATCATGGGCTCAATTCATACCTATCTAAAACTTAAGGACCCTCCATTTTTATTTGATATTGCTTGTGATCCTAAGTTTTGCATAAATCTGATAATAATGTACCAATGATAATATCAATGGAAGTCTCTTCGGATTACTGGCCTTGATCCATACTCATTTAATAGCTTATTTAGTCTTGGTTTGAATTGATATTATATTGTTTTTCATCTTTAAGTTAATAGATGTAGCTAATTGGGAGTTCCAGAGTTGAACAATTGTATTGTATTTTCTGTAGGCATTCGAGTAAAAGATCTAACTCTTAATTTTTTATATTGGGGTTTAGATGGGTATTGATATTCAATCAAACCTTGCTCCATGAAAACCCAGAAAAGTGAGATCAATCTTTCTTGACCAATTATTTATTTCAATGTTTTGTATTCTTCTTTAACATTTTCGCATTGCCAGTTAGGAATAGTTGTTAGATTGAGTTGTATTTGGCACATTCATAATTGTAATTTCAATTCTTATATGCAAGTCATCTATCTTAATATTGTATTGAAACTGACATGAACATAGGTGAAAATCTTAATCCTTATTTACATACCCTATGTGTTATCGTTACCATGAAATGGTATCATATAAGTTTCACCATCTGTGTATCTTTATAACTATTCTATGCTTGAAACCTAACAATGGATATTTTTCCCGCTCCAATAAAGATTAAAAAAAAACTAGATATAACCCAAGAAAAGGTAACTAAATGTTCTTAATTCCCTTGATTGCAAGAATAAATGTAGAGGAAGTGGAGGAAATTCATTGCATCTTGTGAGTGACCCAAATCCAAGCTATGCACATGATCATATGGTTTTATTGGAAAGTAAGAGAAATTTTGCTATGTTCATTTGGGTTCAAACATCAATGATGTTTTTTTTTATAGGAATGTAGGGGAGTCCATCCATGAAAAGGTTTCATTTTTGAATTTTTATGGATTTTAATTTATTAATATTAGAGAAAACACGATCTCTCTATGACTATACTTATATTTACATGATATAAAATTGATAGATTGGCAAATTATGGTGTGAAACATCTGCAATTCTCATCTTTTCTAAGCATTGTACTAACTATTGGACTATCATCCTTTTACATTCTTTGTAATGTTTATTTCTTGACTGGGTTTCCTTTTACGCACTTTCCTTCCGAGTACTTATTCTTTAGGTCTTCCACTATCCAACACTACAAATTGATCAACCACCCTTACAATCTTGGTGGGAGTTAGGGCTCTTATTTGTTACAACTTGATAATATGTAACCCAAAAATCACTAAAATTTAAAACTTTTAAAAACAACATTAAATGCTTAAATGCTACTTGCGGAATTAACGAGCTTTAACAAAACTTCTAATGCAGTACTACACCTAAAATAAAATGCAAACTTAAACATATGACGTTTGCAAATTTATAAAATAACATAGATAAAAGATAAATACTCTCTCATGTGTTAAGGGTCGGTTAACTAAATGCTGATGATTTCGTTGTTTGTTTTCGGAAGGAGTTCCTACCGGGTGCCCTTGGGTTTAGTTAGCTTGAAAGCTAAAGCATTGGGACTGTTTCTTTCTTTCGTAGATCTGCAGGTAAAAGTTAAGATATTTCCAGTCATACAAGCACTCTGTGTGCTTCAGCTAGTCGTCTTTATAAATAGAAATGATTACGTACTACCATGCATGAAGGTGATGCCGGTAAGAACTTAAAGTTTTGTTTTTAACACTCAGCTATTTATATTATGCTGTATGAAATGGGGATGAAGATACCTAGTACTAACCCTTATTTGTAAATGAATTGAAAAGGTAAAAATACTGCTAACTCTACCAAACAGTGAATTGAAATGAGTAAGAAAATATGAGATCCTCCCGACCTGCACAAGTTAGTGACTACTGAGACAAATAAATTCTCAAACATTTAGGACAACTCATCCTATTAAGAAATGGAAATACCATTAAGATGATATTACCATCCTTATAATATTGTAACACTTCAATTCACATCTGATAACTATCACAACATGTAACTATATCATAAAGTTTAATTTCCTCTTAGTACTATAATAGGTCTACGATGCAACGTGATGGCCTTCTATAACTACGTGACAATTATCACATGTACCTAAATACTACCAACTTTGCATTTATGGAAACTAATACTTACACTTGTATAGACTAAACATCAAAACGTTGCCAAAAGGACATAAAGGAAAATTCCTATAATAACTTACAAAAGTGTGCAATTACTATACCCTACTTAAAGGATGTATTATTACCTAAGTATGAAAATGTAATTTTAACGTTATGATAAACATTCATTTTGCACTATATTATTTACTAAAATGTAAATACATATTATTTATAAATATGTAACCCATCTACTATATAAAAGTATTATCCAACCTTTTGAATTTCCATATAAACAAAATCATGTATTATAATGAGCATGTAAAATAGAAATATTATATAAACAAAAGTCATTTAATATAATAAACATATATTTCATATGTTACTGTAAACACGAAAATCATATAATATGTTAAACATATATTATGACAAGAAATCTTGTATAATGTCATGTCAAATAAATGCCTAGCTACTTAAGCGCTAAGGTTTGGGACTTTGGTGAATTGAAATAGTTCACAATCCATCTGGGATCATAATAATATACTAAACATTGCGTTAAAACATTATGATATGCAAATACATATAACATTTAATGTTGCCTCGATGATGACTTGGAAATTATGAAATAATTAACACCCCGTTGTGAACATTGCTATTTTGAGACCGTGGAATATAACACATTCTATTTAAATGCTAATTTATGTTACTATGTCAGAACATTACAATAAAATGCAAATAAAGTTTAATGTGAATATACTATGTAATGTTGCGATAGCCCTGGGCATACAATATGGAAATGTAACGTGTGAATGCAACGTTTAAGGGTTGGCTGGAGTTAATAAATGTGATGCTGACATCGTTTTAATACTCCTGCAGGCGTCGTCCGACGAAGTGATATGAGATCTATCAACATTAATATCCGACTGCACCACCTCGTGGATTGATGCGTTGGCTTGTCCGGAATTAACTCCACGCGATGGCCATTGGAGGGATTGGTATGCTCCTGCCGAGCTGTAGCTTGTTCTTAGTCGACGTGGCTTCCAATTGTAATAGTGGTTGGAAATGCAATTAATATGGTGATTGAACGTAACCCCAGCTTTGATAATTGGGTTTATGTGTTGGCACCATCCCCTTTGTCGATCTGGTTGATGATAGCTAACCCTAAGGGTTTGACTACACTTCTGCTTGTATTTCTCCTTTTGCTAAAATGGAACTTGTTTCTCCGGGGAGAGGGGCCGACAGGCCGCTGAATTGAAGGTTTGAGCCTGTAATTATTTTCTGGTATCTCTGTGCTTCGGCACTTTTGTTTTAATGGCATGAAACTGGTGGTCGGTGTAGCCAGGTCCGTCGTTGGAAGGTGATACTGCTTTGTGTTGATAGTTGTTTGATTTAAGCATGGAGGATAATGAACCTTGAGTTCTTGTGAAAGTTGCCTAGTTTGAGCGTGGATGGTGATGAACTCTGCATTGTGAGGTTTACAAGAATTGAATCGTCGACTGTATTGGAGCTCTGAGTGGGTGTTCGTTACGTTGTGAGGAAGACCCTCTACTTCGCGCCAGGGATCAAATTTGGTTACTACTGTGGTGACGCTATCGTTCCTCGAAGGTAAACACTCTTAAATGTGTTTTCTTGTTGTAATAAAACTTGGTTGTTCACCTTTGAATACATTTCGCTGGGCAAACTTAAACCCTCGTCTTTCTTATTAAAATATCTTGGCAGGTAAACTTCATCGCCATGGGAGTTTTAAGGAAATGTCAACAGATATCGAGTATTAACCGGTAAGCCCCAGTGGCAAACCCTTTTGTAGAACCTCTGGCAAATGCAGACAACAGTGGAATTGTAACAAATGTCGATTTCTTACTATCGTTGGTCTTTAATAGACTTGTGTCTAGACTTTGAGTCTGTAAAAAGGTGCCTTCGGCTACCTAGGTTAACGTTTAAGTTTGAATGTTTGAGATTCTGTTTTAGTTCCGTCTTTGAACTAGCAATGTAGCTCCATCGAGGTTTCGATTCTCAGTTGAGTTTTGACAAATAAATACTACTATTCGATTTTCAAAACAATGTTTATGTTCGCTTTGGTTTTTCCGTTCTAGAATCGTTCTGGGCAATGTAGGTTAACCAATGAGAGTTCAATCCTCGATCGGGTTTTGAAAAGAGAAAAACTAATTCTGTAATACAATGGTTGATGTTTGTTTTTGATGGGTTCGACCCAAGGTAAAGTCTGTAACTAAAATAGTTAAAATCCTGTGTATAAAAGTAAATGTGGGGCTATCTCTGTCATCGTTTTCGTTTGTAAAGAAAATCTAACTGTGCAATCTTATAAAAAATTTATAGTAAAATGTGTACGTTTTGATATAAGTAGAAGAAATAGAAAAAGAGTGAAGTACTCAGATAACTTGATATATTTTTATGGATGGGCGGTATCGCCCTTGGTCGTTGGACCAAAACGATCACTATGCTATAGTTTTATGTACTGTAACAGAAAATAATCATTTGCTAGATGTGTCGATACAAGGGTTTTATGAAATGGTGAAAATAAAGCTTTAGGGTTTTTGGTACGATAATAAATAATAATAAAAAATAACAGAAGTAGATAAGCAAAATGTATTTGTTTTTGCAATCATTTTTCAGTGAAAACTGTAAACTTTCTATGAGCTTGAATGTGAAATATATAGAAGGAAAGAACTTCTGATTTTCAGTTTGAAATATAGAATTTAGAACAGTACTGCATTATTATGAAATTTGTTTGATAAAATATGAAATAGAGGTGATTTCTTATCTAAATATACTAATCCATCTGACTATTTATAGTAGGAAAACTTTTAAGAAAAGTAAACAGAAATTATTTTCTTCTCATCAATCCTGGCAAATTGCCTATCATAACTATCTATCTTGATTTGTCTCTATACTAGAGTACGATGTTGTTCCTTTTTGCATGGGCAAAAATGCAGAGATCATTTATTTCATTCATAATTTCTATTCATACTTTTAACTTAAATCAGAAACTAAAGTAGAGGTATATAAATCAGAATGCATTCTGTAAATTAAATACTAATAAATAATACGGAATTAACTATTTTAACAGCAGATAAACAATTAGAACCTGTAGATGACGATAGGGCCGACAAACACCCAAGGAGGCCTGTTCCTCCCAACCTGCTTCAGAAGAAGTAGCTCAATTGCTGACTTCTAATGAACCCCCGAGCCTGATTACTGATCCAGTAAGTGGGTGGAATCTGTGTAGAAGCAAGGCACTCAAAAATACCTTCTCCACTCGGTATCAACCTCCTGAAATAAAAATTCTTTCTCCACTTAGCATCAACCTCCTGAACTCAATAAGAGTTTTGCAGACTCACAACATGATCAACAACAGCATATCCCCTCATCAAATCTCTTGGGTGCAAACACAACAAAACCCCAAGGTAAATTTCCTCATCAGGAAAAGTGATGAACCTCAGTTCAATATTTGATGGCTATTATATAGACTGCCTAGGTCTTTTAGTGGTCAGTTTGGAATAAATGAGCCTCAAGCTCCAGTCCCATCTTTCAGGGCACTATGACCACATTTCAAGGGAGTTGTCCCATACCAACAACTAGTTAGTTGCATCATGATGCTGCCACTTGTCCATTGCCTTCTACCCCAGATTCCATTCCACCTAGTGGATAGGTAACCACTCTTTCAACAGTCCTCTTAGGTGTTTGTCTCCTATTTTATTTATTAAATAATAATATATTGTGCAAATTACAGTCAATCCTTGGACACCTATCCAAAATAAACTTTACAATAAAAGTTATCATAATGTTTCTTAACACAAAATGTTTTCCAGCTTAAAGGGTATGTTACATAATATGATATAAAGGGGGTATTAAGAATGGCTTGATAAAAATGGATACATACAATATCTGGTGAAACTAGGGGTTTTCTTAATTGGAAAGGCATATTGGGAAGGGGGTTCAACAATTAAATTTTAGGAGGAAATTTCCAATATTTAGTGAAATTAGGGATATTCTTTAATATCGTGCGAACGATCGTGCTATGTAACAAGTTCACTGAGTGAACCCCCCGTGGTCTAATAATTACAAAGTTTACAAATTTAGGGTTTTAAAAGAAGTAGAAAATAGGGAAACTTAGGGTTTTAAAATATTCTATCCTAACCCTAGGGCATCAAGGAAAGAGGTTCCCCCTCTAGAGATGGTACTTGGAAATTTTGGAAACTAGGACCTTCCTTAACAACCTCAAAGGTTGGTTAAAGGAGACCTAGCTATGGCAAAACTTGAAGACCTAAAGCTCAAGCTTAAGGACTCCTTTGGGAGAGGTCCTAACCATGCTATGGTGACTAAAGGCAGAAAATGACCTAGTTAAGACAAAATGCAGCATTAATGGCTACCATTTAACCCTAAACAAGCATCATTCTCCAAGAATTAACAAAGAGACATCAAAATAAAGCATAGATACCTCCTTGTGCATGTGTTATACTAACAACTCTTAGAATCACCTTAGAAAGAAGAATGGAAAAAAGATACTCCAAATAAATTGCCCCAAACCATAAGAAAATCGCTTCCTCAAGAGGTGTGTATCAATCCAAAAGCCTTAGTGAGGGAAAAAATTATCATAATTTTTTTTATCCCATAAGTTGTTATCTAAAAATGAAGTGTGGAGAAGTATATTTATACCTTCTCACACTCACTTTATAAAATATCCAAGCCAACATGCCTTTTAAAATGTCAATTTGAAATTATAAAATGTCAACTTAACATTAAAACAAAAATAGAATAAAATTCAAATTTGTAGGTAATTTGGGACATTTTCCCCATAATTTACCCATACATGACTAAACAACTAAAAATAAGCATATCACTGCATTCTAAAGTCTTGAGTGCAGAGGGGTGGGGTCATCATACCACATCTAACCCCAACAGTAGTGTAAATCCCTCAATGCCCCCCTTAATCGAGCAATGCAGCCTGGCATGGAGGATGATGTCATCATAAAGAGAGGTCCAAGGAGAGAGGGCGTTGGTGAACTAGAGGACCACGAGGGTGAAAAAGGTGACCTGAAGGAGAGACATAAGCCTTAGTGTTGAAATAAGTGTCACCGGAATGATAAAACAAGGTGGGAGTCATGTGACCCAGTGACCCATCCCTGGAAGCCCAAGACACCAACCTTGGGGCTTCAAGCCCTTTCATGAGGAAGACAATTGTGCCACTAAGCCATCATACTCCCAAGGGATAAAACAAAGGTTCTGGCCATAAACTCAAGTTAGAAAAAGGCTAGGTAACACCCCTCGTGGTCAGGAAAAAATGGCCCTCTCTCGCTGGGGCATATCTGCAGGTGCACTGGTACTAGTATCACGTAACACTCGCTCCAACTATGGGACGAGTACTCCTCGCTAGGGTGCTTGAGAATCCATGAATCATATGGGTACATGTAGACCTACATAGACATCAAATATCCAAGGACATCAAAATACGATGAGGAAGACACTTCCATCCTACCATGCTCTTCATAAAAATAAAGTAAACGCATACTAAATAATGACACAATGACCAATAAACCAACTAATAAATTGAATCATGAACGACTAATGAAACAACTAACATGAATATAAAAAGGATCACATATCATCTGTAAAATACCTCTTCTGTATTTGGCCATTGACAAGAAGAGGGATCATTCCACCATCCAGGTGGCTCAATTGGAATGTACTTGGACCTACAATGTTAGTCATTTGTTATGGACCTAACCATAAATTTCAAATTTTCCATGCTTACCTGATTGTTCTCCTCTTTTGTTCCACAAGAGTACCAAGTCTCGTAACTGGAAGTTACGCTGCAGAGATATCTTGTCAAAATTTCCTTTAACTTTATCTTGATGTTCTGTGAGGTGATCAAAATCCTTCCTTCGATTCTCATCCAATTCTATAAAGTTGTTGATTCTTCTTTGGTATTTTTTTGGATCATCAAGATTCTACTGGAGCATCTTGTACATGGGCATCTTCAAGTTGATTGGTAGAGTAAAATCTAATCCATATACTAACTTGAACGAGCTCTTCTTACTAGATTCCTTCACAGTGATTATGTCTTCCCAAACTGCATATTTCAATTTTTTGTCCCAAAATTTTTTGTTGTTACTGACCATCTTCTTTATGATATTCATCAAAAAAAAATTTACTTGATTCAGCAAGTCCATTCCCTTGAGGATAGTAGTTGGAATATTGTGATAATACAATGTCGTATTTGAAACAAAAGGTAGAAAATTCTCCTCCTATGAAAGTTGGTGGGTTATCTGTCGCAATCTTGGCTGGTGTACCAAATCAACTGATAATCCTGTCTTCCAAGAAGTCTATAATCACCTGGGTTGTAGACCACTTTGTTGGAATGGCCTCGACCAATTTTGTAAAGTAATTTGTAGCTGTTAAGATCCACTTATGTGTTAAGATTTAATATGCTAAGACATAGAATATCAGTATTACATTCCATTTCACAACAATAGCATATACATGATCATTGAAAGAAAAACAAGCACAGCATAAACACAAGAGACACGGATTTATCCTAGGAAACCCTCATGGGGTAGAAAACCCAGCAAAGCTTCCTCAATATAGATGACCAGCAAATACAAAGATGTAAACCCTAAACATGAGCTCCTTCTCCTCCATAGCAGATCTCTCTCTCACCTATGTTCCAATCACAAGTGAGTGTAATGTGTGAGTGTGATAAATGAGGAACACACCTCCTCTATTTATACACTACTCGGACTTGTCTTTTACATTAACTAGGTCAGCCCCAACTTAACCACTTAACATAATGTGACAGGGCCGACCCCACTAGGGTGGTATAATAACCCTTTAGCGCACATGACTTGTACAGGGCCGACCCCCACTAGGGAAGTCTAATAACGCAAGTTACCATATTCTCCACGAAGGAATAAAGCATCTCCGGATATACAATAAGGTCTTCACGGAGGAATGAAACATCTCCGGAATAATAAAGTACAAATATAATATTCTTAGAAGTTACAATATCTCAACACTCCCCCTTAACGAGAAGGATATTATATCAACATCTACACGAGCAAGGAGTCATCAGCTACATGATACATGATACATCTATAAATCATTGGAAGCTTTCTTTATACATCATCATCAGTAACTCATTTAGTTACTGGAACATCGGCATCGTCAGTATTGAGTCTTCATCTTCTGCAACACTCGATCAGCTACAACATCATCATCATCTAGATCACCCGATCAACAGCCTCATTGTCTCGATCAACTGATCAACATCATCGTCATCTAGACCATCATGATCAGCAGCATTGTCATCTAGACCATCACGATTAGCTGCATCATCATCTAGACCATCACGATCAATAGCATCATCATTTAGATCATCACGATCAACAACATCGTCATCTAGATCATCACTATCAGCAGCATCATCATCTAGATCATCATGATCAGCAACATCACATCATCAACTGGATCCTCTCGATTAACAACATCATATCATCAACTGGATCCTCTCGATCAACAACATCATAGCAACATACCCTGCAACACACATGATCCAATTACGGGATGGTCAATCCCTCTCAATTTAGGACATAAGTCCAAGGACAATGCAATCCTACCACATACATTTTGAACCAAGGGTTTCGGGATGATGAAATCCCTATCACGTACATTTTGAACTAGTGGTTCCGGGATGATGCAATCCTTATCACGTAAATTTTGAACTAGTGGTTTTGGGATGATGCAATCCCCATCACGTACATTTTGAACTAGTGGTTCCAGGATGATGCAATCCCCATCATGTACATTTTGAACTAGTGGTTTCGGTATGATGCAATCCCCATCACGTACATTTTGAACTAGTGGTTTTGGGATGATGCAATCCCCATCACGTACATTTTGAAATAGTGGTTTTGGGATGATGCAATCCCCATCACGTACATTTTGAACTAGTGGTTCCGGGATGATGCAATCCCCATCAAGTACATTTTGAACTAGTGGTTCCAGGATGATGCAATCCCGATCTACTTACAGTATGATCAATCCTTGTCACTTTAAGACATCTCTCATGTCTAGGGACGATGCAATACCAACCACAGTGCGAGTCCTTTTTCATACTAGATGTGACCAAGATTAGATATAAGATTTTACCACCTATGAATGATCACCTACTGTTGCACTGAGCAGTCCAGGAGCGAACATTACATCATTATAGGACCTGCGAATGATCACCGCTGCTACACTAAGCAGTCCAAGAGCGAACATTACATCATTCCAATCAACCACATAGCCAGTACTATTTCAATTAGGGTGTGACCTAGATCAGATCTAGGATTTACAACCTGTGAATGATCACCTGTTAATCCAGGAGCGAACATTACATCATTACAGGACCTGTGAATGATCACCTGCTGTTACACTGATCAGTCCAAGAGCGAACATTACATCATTCCATTCAACCACATAGCCAGTACTATTTCAACTGGGGTGTGACCTAGATCAGATCCAGGATTTACAACCTATGAATGATCACCTGCTAATCCAGGAGTGAACATTACATCATTACAGGTTTTGTGGATGATCACCTACTTCTATACTGAGCAGTCGAGGAGCGCACATTACATCATTCACCAACATCTTTCTCAAAGACAAGAGTCTACGGATCAATTCAGGGACCGAAGTCCGGGGATGATACAATCCCTATCGTCCACTGGGGACCACTTCTCAGAGACATATGTCTATAGATCAATTCAGGGACCGAATTCCAGGGATGATACAATCCCTCTCGTCCACTAGGGACCACTTCTGAGATACATATGTCTATGGATCAATTCAAGGACCGAAGTCCAGAGATGATAGAATCCCTCTCATCCTAGGGACCACTTCTCAACCTTATCGTTGATATCATGGACCTCATCGTCGGGATAGGTAACCTCATCATCGACCTCATCGTTGGAACAGGTAACCTCATCATCGATACATGTATCCTCATCATTGATACAAGTATCCACATCATCAATACAAGTATCCTCATCATCGATACAGTATCCACATCATCAACCATATCACTCCCCCTTTCGAGGAGTGTCCTTCTAAACTACATGAGGCTTGTCTCAGAAATACTCAAACTTTACTCGAGACAGAGGTTTAGTCAATACATCAGCAACTTGCTCATTAGTGCTCACATACTCTAGCTTGATAGCTCATTTCTACACCATATCCCGTATATAGAAATATCAGATCTCTATGTCCTTTGACTTATCATGGAACATTGGATTCTCTGTCATCTTGATACAACTTTGGTTGTCACATGGGATCATAGTGGGTTCCATCTCTAAGTCAAATAATCCTGATAACAACTTCCGAAGCCATATCGCTTCACAACTAGTAGAGCAAGCAGCTATATATATTCTGCTTCAGCTATGATGAGAGCCACACTGGACTACTTCTTGCTAAACCATGAGATCATGGAAGATCCCATACTATAACATCCACTCGATGTGCTCTTCATGTCTGATACACTTCTTTCCCAATTAGGATCTGTATACAATCTGAAGTCATGATCTCCAAGATAACATAGACCAAAGTCTATCATACCCTTTAGGTACCTCATCACATGCTTTGCAGCTATCAAGTGAACACACCTAGGTTCCACTAGATACTGACTCAAGGTGTTCACAGCAAAGCATATATCTAGCCTAGTATTCGTCAGATACATCGATGACCCAATAATATGTCTGTACATAGTTACATCCACTAACTCTGATGATTCATCAACTAACAACTTCAAGTTGGAATCCATGGGAGTGGTCATGTCCTTACATTCCAACATATCAAATCTTCTCAAGATTTCCACAACATACTTTTCCTAGTTGAGAAAGATTCCTTCTAGGCCTTGCTATACTTCCAGTCCTAGGAAGTAATGCATCAATTTGAGATCTTTCATCTCAAATTCCATGATCTGTTTCTCATTCCCTGTCAGAAAGAGATCATCCACATACAGTAATAGTATGATAGGTTCATCATCCATAACCTTAAGGTAAAGGTTAGGATTAGCTTTACTTTTGGTAAATCCCAAGCTTGTCAAGAAGCTATCAATTCTCCCTCTATGACTGAACATCATTCACACTCTGCATTGAGTGATATTCTGCATATCTATCTGCGCCATCTCCTGTCATATGGGTCTACTGATATGAGCCTCAAGATCATTCGAACTCTGTAGTGAGTTCCTTCTTGCATCCATCTAAGATAATAATGTCATCTGTATATAGACACCATCTTCAACCTTGTAGCAAAGGTTGAAATCCACATCACCCATGGTGATCATTAATCTCATCAAATGACTATCGATCTTGAGTACCCGTACAAAGATTTATTCAATTGAATCCTGGGAGTTTTCTCGATTCGCACTTCTTCTTCAATTACATCATTAAGAGAATGGTCCTATCTAGCCACTTGGACCAAACAACTCGTCATGATCCTCTTCCTCTTTCTAAGAGAATCTTCTAGCCATGAGCCTTCTATAGTATGTTTGATTTGTAAATCTTCTTGTTTAACATACATCACTTGTTCAGTGTTCATCATTCTTCATGATCTTTCCTACAAATCAAACTTAATTACATGATTAGTAATGCTTCATAATCATCAAATCATGTTGACATGATAACCTATTATGCATACAAATATGATTCACATGGTTATGCAACTATCTTGACCAATACTTTGGCACAACACTTTTCCATATCCGGTATGCATACAGTGGTTATCTAGATGCCTTCCATCTCTACCAGAACATACTATCGAGAGCGTGCACAGCTCTCAGCATGTTAGCAAAGAGGTTTCATTCTAGACAAGCAACAATGGAATGTTTGTCCAACTTACCCATCATATGCATATTAGTACTATACTGTTCAATGCCATATGATATGCATGATATATACAAATATGCATACAACTATTACGAGCAATATTATTGACTATTCAGAGATTCAAATAACAACTCAAATACTTATCTTTTATGTTTGTGTGGTTGCCTCCCACTTGATCTCTATATGTCTTTGAACTTCTATTCATTGTGTCAGGATGGCTTGTAGTCTTCTTATGTAAGGTGTTAGTCTCATCTCCCTCTGGAACCGGAACTTCTTCACTTATGAAGGTGTCCAATTCATTATCTTCTAGGATTAACCCAATCCACTTTGATTTGCTAAAACTGGATCTGGAGCTGGATTAGGGTTTGTCAGAGAAACCCTAAAAATTCAAACTTTCAATTTCAAACTTCTGAAAGGATAGAAAGATGCATCTTGCTGAGCTAAGCAAGCTGGTATACTCAGAATTTGAAAACTACAAAGTTTCACCCCTCAAAATTGCTTTTGAAACTTTCAGATTCACTAGGTAGGACCCTGAATTAGGGTTTGAGTTTCCCAAAGCTTCACCCAGCCAAAAAGTTCAATCCAAAGCTCTAAACTTCGATTTTTCCAAGGAGCTTCCAGCCATGGCCTTAGATTTCAGAAACTCCAATTTTTGCAGAAACCGTAATTTCCAGATTTACTAGACAGGACCCCAAACTAGGGTTTCATTTTCCCGGAGCTTCACCCAACCAAAAAGTTCAATCCAAAGCTCTAAACTTCGATTTTTCCAAGGAGCTTCCAGCCATTGACTCAGATTCCCAAAATGCCAATTTTCTCTGAAACCCTAATTTTTAGGTCAAAAACTAAAAATACTCAGAATTGAAATCTGTCTCGACAGAAAGATGCACCTTGCTAAGTAGAGTCAATCTAGCCTCATGTCTTTCAATATCTATGGAGAGAAACCCAAAAAATAAGAAGCCCTAGCTTCCACAACTGCAAAGTGTCTTCTTCTCATGTTATCTCTGATACCATGTTAAGATTTAATATGCTAAGACATAGAATATCAGTATTACATTCCATTTCACAACAATAGCATATACAGGATCACTGAAAGAAAAACAAGCACAACATAAACATAAGAGACACAGATTTATCCTGGGAAACCCTCATGGGGTAGAAAACCCAGCAACGCTTCCTCAATATAGATGACCAACAAATACAAAGATGTAAACCCTAAACATGAGATCCTTCTCCTCCATAGCAGATCTCTCTCTCACCTATGCGCCAATCACAAGTGAGTGTAATGTGTTAGTGTGATAAATGAGGAACACACCTCCTCTATTTATACACTACTCTGACTTGTCTTTTACATTAACTAGGTCGGCCCCAACTTAACCACTTAACATAATGTGACAAGGAAAACCCCACTAGGGTGATCTAATAACTGACATGACTCGTACAGGGCCGACCCCCACTAGGGAAGTCTAATAACCCAAGTTATCACATTCTCCACGGAGGAATAAAACATCTTCGGATATACAATAAGGTCTTCACGGAGGAATGAAACATCTTCGGAATAATAAAGTACAAATATAATATTCTTAGAAGTTACAATATCTCAACATTATGGACACTACTCGAGTTTTCCTTTAATTCATCGATGAGGTCTAGCCCCCATTGCTGGAAGAATGCTTCGATTATAACTAGCTAAAGCTGTAAGGCCGAGAGTTTCTATTTTCTTGTGAACAATTGACATGGTTGAAAACTTGACACAAACTTGTATACGTCCTGAAAGATGCTGGGCCAATAATATCCCAATCTCAGGATCATATGCGTGGTTGTAGAGGCTACATGATGTCCCCAACAAAGTCCCTAGCGAAATTCCTTCATCAATTTTTCATCTTTGGGAGGTTCCACATGTTATCACTAGTTTTGTCATCGATGAAGTGGGAGGTTAGATCCTTGAAGAGAATGGAGACGTCCTCGCTGGTCTGAGCCAAATGGCCCGTTAGAGTGATAAATAGGATGTCTGGATAGATATTCGTGGCTTAAAGAACAAAATGATCAAAGCCTAAGTCTGAAACATTGCGAAGAGGGTTAAAATGCAAAGATCTGCCCCCAGTTATATATTGGCGTAAATGAAAGGTCTAGATCGGCGGTGGTGAAGATATACGGTCATGAGTGCACTTTGCGAAACATGGATGATATGTTTTAAGCAGAGGCAAGAGGTTTATCCCACAAGCATTTTAGAAATCCGATCAACAACCGCCGGTACAGATATACGGCCGATATGTCCTTCGATGATGTGACGTGCGCAGAAAAAGGACAAATCCAAATATGCGAACTTTTGGTAGATCCCGCAGGATGGGATAACACAGATTTGGCGGGGTTGAGATCAACGGTCGACGTTTTGTTCTCGGATTTGACATGCATAACACACCATCATGGTCCAAATCTGTGAAGTTGGTAAATTCCACATCGTTCGACAGTCACGATGCGGGTGAGATCAAGATCAACGGTTGGTGATGTTTCCATGGATCTAAGTGGCAGGAAAGAAAACATGAGGCAGGATTCAAGGCCACGGAGGATCGCAGAGTTAGAAGGTGGCAGATATCTATAAACCAAAGTAAATCATACAGGTTGGTTGCTGAGATCACCTCTTTAGTGCAGAAGGTGCAAGAATTATAGGAAAGGAGAAATGTTATAAAAAGAGCTCCTGCACGGGGATTTAGATTCCATTTGTCATGTTCGGATTGGAAAATGACAAAAGCGGACTGTGCAGAAGCAGACAAGTCAACCAGGAGCCCCCGACCATCTGTCAAACCACCAGGAAGGCCTCTTGTCCCCCGCTGCAAAAGTATTTAAATGGTAGAATTAATAGAACCCCCGGGCTTTGAGCACCAGAGGGTAGGATATTTATTTGAGGACAAAGACGCAGAGGTTCATGACACAGTATTGATAAATTGCACAATAGAGATGGTTGAGGACCAGTTGAAGATGGTTAGGAAGAGAAATGTAGATGTCCACAAGGTTTATCAGACATTTTTTAATTTTTGTGCTATTGACCAAACCTCGAATTGTCCAGAATTTGTAGACTGGTGCACCTCAAATTACTTCCCCGCAGAGAGAATGATTATGGACGCCACCAACTCCAAAATATTGTGCAAAATTAGTCCCCTCACCATCAGAAAGGCCATGTCCATCCCAGAAGAGTTCTATCAAAAGGCCAAAGAGTATAAAGAGGAAGACCTAATCCAACATTTTAGACAAGCCCCAACCGACCTCAAGGAAAGTTTCTTCCATTGCAGCCTACAACCCAATACGTCTTTCCAAAACCATCGTTTCCCTAATGATGCCAATATATTATAGACGATTCCAAGTGTGTCCTTACCATGTTGGCCCAGTTTATAGGTTTAAACAATGACATGTACATTACTCAGCCCCTAATAAGGCTAATGTTTCCCATGAGTACATGCCCCCTTGAGTTGGATAACCCCATTTAGTCCTCCCAATGTGCTTGTCTCAGGTTCGATGAAGCCTTAGCTGACAGTATCCACTCTCAGTAGGAAGAATTCCCCAGGACCAGAAGATTTCAGTTTCAGTCATACCTGCTGAGGATGTTTTTGGCCTTCAATGAGGAGAATTTGCAAATGCCAGAACTGATGCTCACTCAAGAGGTACTTTAAGACTATGCCAAGTTCATGGACACCATCATGTCCGAAGTATACTAGGCTATCTTCCAAAAGAAGCTGGCCAGGGTATTGATAGAGATGAAATAATTGCTGCAGCCTTCCCCAGAAAAGAGGATTGGTGACTGGTTCCTTTGAGATCATAACACTGCAATTAGAATCTATGGTTTTTACCATGCACCTTATCTGTTGACAATGTTCCTCACCCCCGGGATTTTTACACTGGAATTCATCAGACAAAAACTGAAGGCAGAGGTGGAGCATTTCTTAGATGATAAGAAGGCTTCCGACATCAATTTTCCTTGGGCTATGGGCCCTTTCATTGTTAAAAACAAGGATGCCTTACCAAGTGTTGAAAATATGATGAGATATATGGGTTTCAAAACCAAAACAGCCATTAATTATGACCCTCATCATAGCATATCAGACAAGAGAAAGGAGACTAACAGGAAATCTTTTGTGCATTTTGAGCTCACAAGGATGGCTGAAACTGAAAATTGGCTGGAGTATCCTGGAAAATGTCAAGTGGATGTGGATGAGTAGGAGGTCTCCACCTCCCTAGTATCACTATTAATTTTACACTAATTTGACTAGCAAGATCATTGAAAGAAACACAATCACAAGATAGATAGAGATTTTACCCTGGGAAACCCTCATGGGGTAGAAAACCCAACAAAGCTTTCCTCAATAAAGATGATCAACCAAATACAAGATGTAGTTCAAGACTAGAGCTCCTTCTCCTCCTCCTATGTAGACCTCTCTCTCACTTGTGCGCTACTTTCTGAGTGATGAATGAGTGAGATAAGTGAGGAACATCCTCCTCTACTTATACTTGTTTCCCGATTGACCTTTTACCCTATGGGGCCGACCTCTCCTAAGAGAGTCTAATAACCCCTAATAAATTAACTCGGGGCCAACCCCCACATGGGAGATCTAATAACCCTAGTTACCACAATCCATCAGAGGAATAAACATCTCCGGATATATAATAGGGTCACCTCGGAGGAAGGAAACATCTCTAGAATAATAAAGTACAAATATAATATTCTTAGAAGTTACAATATTTCAACACTCCCCCTTAATGATAAGGATATTATAACAACATCTGCAGGAGCAAGGAGTCATTGACTACATCATACATGATACATCTATAAATCATTGGAATATTTCTTTATACATCATCATCAATAACTCAAGCAATTACTGGAACATCAAGTACTGAGTCTTCATCTTCTGTAGCACTCTAATAGCTACAGCAACATCATCATCTGGATCCTCTCGATCAACAACATCGTCATCACATGATCATCAGCATCGTTGTTGGCCCGGTTTTGCAACCAGGCTTAGTGCTATGGGCACTTGCTAACTAGTAGCAGCAGTTTCAAATAAAAGCAAAGAACAAACTAACTAAACAAGACTATTCATGGATCTATGCAAAGATATTAAGCAAATAACAAAAATAATTTAAAATCAAGAACAAGACAATGTAAAATAATAAATTTGTATTGATAGAATGGGGCAAGCAAGTGCTTGCGGAATCAATACCTCTAATGGTGAGGTTGAATGGCTCCAAGGATGAGCAACTCCAATCTCCAATGGTCTCTTCTCCAATGTGGTTTGCAATGGCCAAAATGCTCAAGGGAGATTTCAGCAGCATAAGGATGAGATAATGGATGGATCTGAAATGAGGAGCCCCTTCCACCTTTTTATAGGTTTTGGTGGTGGGAAATACCATTTGTGGTTTTGTGGAAACCAAATGGTATTGACCAACATGGTTTAGGTACTTTTCCCTCCTTTTTCCTTTTTTGAATAAAAATAATATTTTAATTCCCTTTTTAATATTTTTGGGAATTTGGACCCTTTTTGAGCGTTTTTATGCTTTTTTGGGAAAAATAATCTTTTTTAATGGAAAAAGGGGTGTACTCAGGTCTTTTGGTGACCTTTTGTTGGTTTCAGAGGCTCTGATGGTGAAAAAGTGGATAAATGGGTCATGTGAATAGGGAAATGAGCTAGTGAGCACTTTTTGGGTGTTAACAGATTGCCCCCTGATGTGTGAGGGCAGGAGCTCATCGTATGGCCGATAGACATCATAGTTCATTTGTCTTTTTCTGGGGTTTTAGGGGAGAGAAGAGACCGGTTGGAGACTGGAGCCACGGCCCTTGGAAGCTGCAAAAACAAAAAATATTACATGGCCTCAATATGAATGAGGTATAATCTCTGATAAAGGACGAGGCGGGCATTCCCATGCTCGTATCAAGACATATACAAAACAATTAGTCCCAAGAAGGGGGATCTAATACGTAAAGAAATATACTGGTACATCATAATGGTCCAGAGGGGACATTATTGTGGGATATACTCATGATCATGGCTGATCTCAATAACTGATACACTGGAATAACTGTTGAACTGCTGAAACTGAAGGTGTCCAACATCTGTATGGACTCAATGATTGTGAGCCATCTGGAATACTGTCGCCATACGCAACCCGGATATCTATAGAAAAAATGTAACTGGTTGTATCCATAGGTAGACTCTCAAATGTGGAGGAGTCAGGTGGTATCCGGGGTCTTCGACTAATAACTGAACGGAGCAATACCCTGTGCAAGTCTCAACGATGCGATCAAGGTGTTGAAGTTGAGCATGTGAGAAACAACCATTCGGAGAGGCACTGAGGATTCCTCTCGAAATGATTCGTAGGCACTCATCATAAATGGTAATGAGTCCAAGACACAGGGACCTCTAGGTCTATCCTCTGGAATCAATGTGGTTTTCGTCGACAGAGGGAGACCAGCAACTAACAAGGCAATGATGTTTCCTTGATAGGAGCACGAGGTGTAGAATTGAAGTGATGTAGTACTGATGGTAGGGCTGACATACTTGTGGGGATGGGAAATAACTGGGTCAAAAAATGGGTAGACTCAAACCTCCTTTGTTCAGAGCATGATGACATGGTTGACCTGGCAGCGTAGGGAACTGACTTGTAGGTGTGGGGATCATTACTTTGACTGATTGGTATATATTGACTCTGGGGGGGGAAGGACGAGCTGAGAGGTGTCATTGAGGAATTATCAAGGTGACATACTGCAGAATACTCTGAACAAAGGCGACCGAAATGGGGAAGCTGCCTAATGAGTAGATATGATTTTTTGTGGCGCCAAGAGGCACCATTGATTCCTTCTTCGTAATTTTAATGAGCTCCAAGAAGGGATAAAAGTGTGCTCTGGAATGGTACGGTCCTGTGGATTTTGCGAGCCCAGGACGGCTCATGCTCATGGTTGCTTTCATGTTTAGAGAGTCTGAAAGCGGTAAGTGGACTCTATTGGTGTTTCTTTTTCATAAGTTTAGTCTCCAAGGCCCGAAAAAGCATAAAATGATGCGGATGGAGAACTCTTCTAGCCGATGTGACTAGAGTATACCTTTTTCGTAATTAGTCTACGAGGTCCGGAAAAGGGGTAAACTTATACCAGGTAGACGCCCTTTTAGATACGTTTAGCGAGCATGAAAGGAAGCAAGATTGCTCGGTGATCTTTTCATTGTTTTAGGAGTCAGAAAAGAGCTTAACAGAAACTCCCTAAGTGCCTTTTTCGTAAAAAGGGATTGCTCGGCCCGAAAAAGGGGTAAAATTATACCGAACAAACATGGATTGATGAGGTCGAGAAAGGGTCTCAAGCGTCGTCATCAGTGCGGAAAACTGGATCCGGTGACATAAGGATTGTCGAAAACGGAGAACGGCCGATGTGGCATGCAAACCGAGGTGACGAGGGGGCGTGGAAAAAATGCCCGAAAAATCTAAAGGTGAGAGCGACAAATGATCTCAAGCATCATCACGAGCGCGGAAAACTGAATCCGGTGATATAAGGCACGTCGAAAACGGAGAATGGTCGATGTGGCACGCAAACCGAGGCGACGAGGGGGGCATGGAAAAAATGCCAAAAAAATCCAAAGGTGAGAGCGAGAAATGATCTCAAGCATCATCACGAGCGCGGAAAACTGAATCCGGTGATATAAGGCACGTCAAAAATGGAGAACGACCGATGTGGCACGCAAACCGAGGCGACGAGGGGGGCATAGAAAAAATGCCCTGACAATCGGGACGTGACAGCGAGAAATGATCTCAAGCATCATCATGAGCACAGAAAACTGAATCCGGTGATATATGGCATGTCCAAAAAGGAGAACGGCCGATGTGGCACGCAAACCGAGGCCACGAGAGAGGGCAAAAAATGGTCAAAAAATGGACCCCGTGAAAATGGGAAAAGGAAGGAACCTGCATGAAGTTCTCACTGTGCTGATTCCAATGGTACCAATGGTTTGAGGAATGGACTTCGTATGATCCTGCAATGGTTGTTTGAAAATTGGTGGAATTTCTATAAATAGGGCGTGGGGCCCAAATGACATGTCATTGTTACGTGCGAGTTTGATAGAGCTGTCAGAGCTATTTCTCGATTTCTGGGAGATTTCACCGTTGGTTTTCGATTCAGCGAGTTGCAGGTAACTCTATTTGCCTTAGCTTTGTAAATTATGTCTTTTTTGTTTGGCGGCGGGCCCCCGAAGGCCGCGAAATTCCACGTTGACTCTCCAACGTGGAATATCGCCGGTTTCGAGGCTGTTCCCGCGATGAACCGCGCGGGTTTTAGGCCCACAGTCGCGATGTTCATCGTGACTGCGAGGTCGGAACCCGCGATGTTCATCGCGGGTTCATGGGGGATAGTCGCGATGTTCATCGCAACTGTCCGGCCAAAACCCGCGATGTTCATCGCGGGTTTTTGCATGGATCCCGCGATGATCACCGCAGCTTTTGGTGGAAAAGCCGCGATGGGCATCGCGGCTTTTTGTGTAAAAGCCGCGATGGGATTTTTCTAAATTTTTTATGCTGGGGCTAAAAATTTCTTCTGTTTTTCTGGCAGGATGTTGAGGAGACCACAGTCCTCGTGGCGGGAGCGAGAGATCGATGGTGATATTATGGAGAGGATTCTGACGGATGCAGGGGTGAGACAGACTCTTGCTATGAGCGGAATTTTTAAGTTCGCTCAGATCCCGCCTATTCGTTCAGTGAGACGGCTCCTGAACAAGCTTGTGCAGTGGTGGGTGCTGGCGGAGGGTGCATTCATTATTGGGGGTGAGAGGTTAGAGATCACTCTCACGGATGTTTATTTTTTGACTGGGTTGCCTCGCTTGGGTGAGGTGGGTGATATCTTGCCGAGGTTGCCTCCAGGTGTAGATATGGAGGACCTGTTACAGACTTTCTGTGTTGATGATGCTGTTTTGGTGAACAGCTCTATTAGTCTGAGATCCCTACGTGAGTGGGATATGCGAGATGTTGGTGCCTGCGTTCTGCGGATATTGGGTGCTGCTGCACCACATCATATGTCTGGGGGGCAGACGATGATGGTGGATTCCGTTCTTCAGGGTACTTATTATGCCTGGGGGCAGATGTTCCTGGCTGGTGTCCGGAGAGATCTGGACAAGGCCATTAGAGAGGGAGGCGAGTTTTGTTATGCCTCGTTTTTATGCTGTTTTTTCTTCGAGCAGGTGCCGACCTTGCGGCCACGGGTACCCATTCGTGCTGGTCTTCCGAGTGAGCCTCGTATGATGAGATGGGGGCAGATGATGCCTCGTGGCGGCGGTGGTGTCCGCGGCTACTTCACAGAGGATTTTTATCAGCAGTGGGAGCAGATGCCTCTGGTGATTGAGGACTACCCCTACGCCGGCATGGACTACCGAGGTGACCCAGAGATGCCTCGTGCCCCAGGACAGGCCTGGAGTTTAGACGGTATGTTTTGTGTTTTATTTGATATTATATCATATGCTGTTTGATTTATCATTGATGATTATTTGTTGCATAGTATCTGATGGCTTACTTGCTTTATGCAGATGTGGGTCCAGTGCCACCACCTGACTACGTGGCTCGTCAGGGGCGGGCGATGGTGGTCGCCCATCCACCTGCAGCGGTGCCCCCTCCGCATGGTGGAGGATATGCAGCTCGTGGGAGAGGGGTTGGCCCTCACGATGACGCCATAGATGGTGTCAGGCAGACCTTTTCCCGGATTTTAGCTGGACTCCCCGAGGAGGGTTGGAGAGACCTGGATCGGGATATTTTGCAGGGTTGTTTCGGTGCGCCGCCTGAGTGGCAGTCGCTCCTATTGAGGACAGCGGTGTTCGTGGCGAGGCACAGGGATGGTAGATGAGCTGATCCGGCAGGGCCGGCTGAGGGGAGGATACGTCTGCGGGACGATCCAGCGGGGCCGGCAGAGCGGAGAGTTCGGGCTCGCCATGACCCGGCGGGGCCAGCGGAGGAGGAGCCGGAGGAGGAGCCTGAGGAGGAGCCGGAGGATCCTAGGGATCCAGATGAGTAGAGATATTGTATCTGCCCCCAAATGCTGATGAGCATATGGGGAAGCATTTTTGTATGACAGATGTATTTTTTGTATATTGGGTGCTGAGGGCACCTATGACATGTTGACTATTTGGCTTATATATATATGTGGATATATATTTTGGATATATTGTCGTGTATGCACGTGGATGCACATTTGTCTTTTGTATATGCCCGTGGAGGCACATGTTATGCACGTGGATGCAGTATGTTTGTTTATTTATGTATGCCTGTGGAGGCACGTGTTATGCACGTGGATGCATTATTTGGTTATTTGTTTTATGCCCGTGGAGGCACATGTTATGCACGTGGATGCATTTTGTTTATGGATATGACATGATGTGATTGGTGTGCCAGTCGAGGACATTGTTGGCCATATTATCTGCTACACTATTGAGTTGTCTTGGGACATGTGTGAATGAAATGGATTCAAACTGTCTAACCATTTGTTTAGTGCACAGGAATTTTCTGAAAAGACAGGGATCGCATACCTGGTAATCATTGTTGAGCTGGGAGACTAGGAGCTATGAGTCCAAGAAAACGTTGAGGTGACAGATGCTCATTTGGAGAGCAGCGGCCAGGAGACCAGTCACGGCATCATATTCAGCTTGATTATTGGTAGCGGCACCTAAACATACTCCGTCAATGTGAATTAACTCATGTGAAGGGGAGTATATTACCCGAGCTGTGGAGGCAAGATTGGGAGACCAACGGCTTGCACCATCAGCGAAACCGATATGGTAGAGTGGAAGAGGCTCCATCTGTGGTCATGCAGAGAAAAACAAATATTTAGGTTTTTTGAATTTTTTGTGAACAAAGAAAGTATGCCTATACTAAAATGGACGATGGTGTCCATCAGATTTTCTATGGGTAAAATCATTTAAGGTACAACCCGTTGCGTGGGTTGCGTAGGGTGTTTCCTTCTGAATCGGTCAGAATGTATGCCCCCTGCCCGAGGCAGGTGTGTATGATGTAGGGGCCTTGCCACATAGACACGAACTTTCCCTTCCCGGTTTTATCATGAGCTTGATCGTAAGCGAGGACAAGGTCTCCCTCAGAAAAGGTTCTTGGGTGGACGTGTTTGTCGTAACTTAGTTTCGATCGTTGTTTAGCTGCTTCCATGTTTTGAATGGCGGTGCGCCGATCTTCATCGGCCTGCTCTAGGAGTAGTAAACGTTGCTCGATCAGGGAAGTGTCCGGTAGGAGTTCAACGGCGACATGCAAGGCTGGGATCTGGCACTCAATAGGGAGGACGGACTCGACACCGTGAACTAAATGGAAAGGGGTAAAACCGGTGGTGGTTTTGGTTGAGGTGCGGTAGGCCCATAGTGCCGGGAAGAGCATGTGGTGCCAAATGGATTTGTGCTTGTCTACAGTATGTTGGAGAATGGTCTTCAAAATTTTATTGATCGCTTCGACTTGGCCGTTTCCTTGGGGATAGTAAGCGGAAGAGAAATGGTGTTCAAATTTCAACATGGTTGATAATTCCTTCCAGACGGCATCTTCGAAGTGAGAGCCATGGTCAGATACCAGTTGTTGTGGTACTCCGAAGCGAGCGATAACATGGTTGAAGAAAAACCGTGCTGCAGTGTCGGCTTTGCAATTATAGGTTGACATGGCTTCTGCCCACTTGGTAAAATAATCTACAGCCACAACGATGTGTTTGTGACTGCCGGCTGACGTGGGGTTGCAGTCGAGGAAGTCGATGGCCCATTTGCAGAATGGTCCAACAGTGATGACTGGATGAAGGGGGGCGGGGGGGGTTCTTGCTTTGGGGGCAAATAGTTGATAGTTCTGGCAATGCTTGACTGCGGTGATGCAATCAGTAAACAATGATGGCCAAAAATAACCGGCCCGGATGATTTTCTGGGCGGTGGCCATGCCGGAGAAATGGCCTCCGCAGGCACCGCTGTGACAATCATTGAGGACTTGTTCTGCCTCACTATGGGATAGGCAGCGACGTAAAATGGTGTCAACGCCGCGTCGGTAAAGTACATCCCCTAACAAGAGGTATCGGGGGGCATGGTGTCGTATGTGATGGCGTCTGTCACGATCGATGTGAGGTCGAAATTTTTGCGTACGAAGGTAAGTCAAAATGTCTCCGTACCAAGGGTCGTCAGACGAAATGATGAAGATCTGCTCATCAATCAGGTCCGTTTGGATAACGGGTGATGTTGAAGAGGATGGGAGGTCCGTGATGAGGTGAGCAAGCGCAAGGGCTTTAGTGCTTTTGGGAGTTCTGAAAGTGAGGTCATATTCCTGGAGGATAATGACCCATTTAGCAACACGACCTTGTAGGAGCCGCCGGGTGAGGAGATAGACCATAGGGTTGGAGTCGGCCACGACCGTGGTATGACTAAGTAGAATGTAGTGTCGCAATTTTTGTACAGAAAAGACTACAGCTAGGGCTAATCTTTCCTCGTATGGGTAATGCAGAGGTGGGCCGGACAAGGTCTGGCTGACGTAATAGATCACATGCTCTTTGTGGGAGGCATCTTCTTGGACCAAAACTCCGGACACAGCATGTTCAGATGCCGAGATGTAAAGGGTGAAGTCTTGAGAGAAATCCGGTGGGGATATCAAGGGGGCTTGTGTGAGAGCTTCCTTGAGGGCTTCGAATGCCGTGTCTGCTTGCTCATCCCAAACAAAGGGTATGTGGGTACAAAGTAAGCGTAGGAAGCCGTGCACTTTGGTTGCATAATCAGGAATGAAGCACCTAAGGAAATTGGACCGCCCCTGTAGACTTTGGAGCTGCCGAAGCGTGCGGGGAGGCGGAAGTTCTAAGATGGCTTTAACTTTCAGGGGATCGACAGTGATTCCGTCTTGGGAAACAATGAAACCCAATAAGCGGCCTGCCGGGACACAAAAGACACACTTGTGTGGGTTCAAGCGGATTTTATATTTGCGACAACGCAGGAAAACTTGCCGGAGGTCATTAAGGTGGTCTGATCGTTTTCGGGACCGAGCTGTGAGGTCGTCAAGATAGACTCGCAGGATATGGACCAAGTCGTGAAAGCAATAGGTCATGGCTCGCTGGAAAGTGGCACCAGCATTTTTAAGGCCAAATGGCATGACGCGATAGGCAAAGGTGCCCCATGGGGTGGTGAAGGCAGTCTTGTACTGATCCTCCTTGCGGATGTGAATCTGGTTATATCCGGAAAACCCGTCCATGAAGGATAGGACTTCATGGCCCGCACACTCATCAATGAGTTGGTCAATGAATGGCGTGGGGAAATTGTCATTTGGACAAGCGTGGTTTAAATCACGGAAGTCAGTGCATACTCTAAGGGTGCCTTGCTTTTTGTTGACGGGAACGGGGTTTGACGCCCAGGTGGTGTACGGAATAGGGTAAATGAATCCTGCTTTGCGAAGTTTCTCGACCTCAGCTTTAACAGCGGGGAGCTTGGACGGGTGAATGGGTCGCTGTTTCTGACGAACAGGGGGTACCTCAGGCCATGTATCAATGTGGTGTTCAATAATGGCGGGGTCGAGACCAGGCATCTCAGTATAGGACCAAGCAAAGACATCACGGAACTCTTGAAAGAGCTTTTTGTACGCCTGATTTTCTGCTTGAGTGCAAGATGCGCCCAGCGAGATGAGCTCAGGTTTCCCTGGTGTCGTGGAAATGTCTATCTGTATAGTGGGGGAAATGTTCAACATGTTCCCTTCTTCAAAGGCATCTGGTGCTGGGATGGGGTCCTTTAACCAATCGACTTTGGTGGGTATGAAATCTTTCGATTCGACCGATAGCTGGTTGGATGCAGTGGATGTAGATGCTTCCGGGAGGAAGTACGAGCGATGATGCATATCATCCCAAGGGTAGTCGGGTGCAGTGAGTGTATCCAAAATTTGCTCATCAGTATTGAAGTAGTCAGACCATAAATCAAGGGGTTCTGCTTTGAAAGTTGTTGAAATCATATATATTGTATTGACTTCTTCCGACGAGGATGATGGCGGGGGGTGGATCTCCTCGATTAGGGTAGGAGATATCTCCAAATCAACATTGTTTAACTCGTATAATGCTGCTCTATAGTCAGGGAGATCGGGACAATGGTGAGAGTAGTGGCCGTAAACACTGCATATGGCGCAAGGATGGTTGGTGCACAATGATCTGTCGCGAGGCTGAGGAGGTGGCTCAAGTCTAACGACTGGGATGCCGGCGTCATCGTCCAACATACTCATATGCTCTTGGAGTGCTGGTAACTGTGGGCATTGATGAGTTGGATGGCCTTTCTCATCGCACAACGAGCATTTAGGGGGAGCTCGAAACACCGGTGGGGGTTTAACTACCTTACGAGGTGGTATAGCAGTGTATTGTTGTGGACCTCTGCCCCTAGTGGGCTTGATAGGAGGAGGAGGATTCATTGACGATGAAGGGATATTGAGACTAGGAGGAGGTTTCATTGACGATGAAGGGATTGCGACACTAGGAGGAGGTTGATTAGTGGTAACAATAGGTTGTACCGGTTGGAGGATGATGTTTGGTGTCGGCGGTGGAACGGGAGGCGAAATATACCACACGGGTAATCCCAATGTTAACCCGGGTAGACTAAGGGTAGCCATAACCGGGGCGCTTACTACACCCGAAGGAGGAAATAGAAAGGGGATGGTGTGGATGGGTGTAACACCGATGTGACTCGGTACCAATGGTGGTTGACTACCGGGTGTTTGTGTATTCTGTGAAAGAGTACAGAGGTTTGCGACATGGGTCTGTGGTGACGGTGGTGGAATGGCCTGGAATGTAGAGGTCATTAGTGTATCTGAGTAAAGTCCGGGTCCCACAGAAGAAACAAAGGAGGTAATTGCACCAGAAGCTGGTTGTTCGACCATGGGAAGAACATTTTCGGGTGCTGCAGGGGCATTGGGATCATAGTATGTGAGTTGGTCGATTTTGACCACGCGTCCCTCATGGGGGAACATCATGGTGCGGAAAACGGAGGAGGCGACCGCTTTCATGGCATACATGTAACTACGGCCAAGTAAAAGGTTATAATCGAGCTGGGCGTTAATGACCTCTATGTCGATGAGCACAGTTTTCCCACCCAATTGGACGGGAACCTTGGGTAGTAGACCTTGAGGTTGAGCTGACCGGCCGTCATAGGCCCGCAATGCAGTGGTGGATTGCTGGAGAGTAGGGGATCCCAACTTCTGCCAAACAAATGTGGACATGACGCATGTGGAGGCACCCTCGTCGATGATACATCGATGGATGACAAGATTCCGAATAGAAACAGAAACTTGGACTGCTATGGTGGAAGGCAGACGTGGTTCAGACTGGTCCAAATCAAAGGTCATCAATTTCGAATCATTTGGGTCAATTGCCCCAATGGCGGAAAGTAAAGTCTTGCGCTGCGTAGGACAGTTTTTCAAGACTTCTAACGCAGACATGGCTGCGGGAGATTGAGTTAGGTCATCTACGATGTTGTAATTTGACAAATCCCGTGCATTGGGGTTGTTGTTGATACGGCGGAGTGGGAAACGAGGTGCTTTAGAGGTGCCATCGAGTGGAAGAGGTGGTATCCGTAACGTCTGATCGGTGGGATTAGCGTTAGTATCCTTATCGGTGGGGGGGGCTTCGGAGGTAGGGCCATACTGGTTCCGACGGGTTTGGATATTAACGTCGGCAGTGGACATCATCAATAAGTGGTGAGTGCCTGAATCAAACATGGGTTGATCAGGAGCGGCGTAAGTGATTTGTTGTGGTTGCACGTTGCCCTGTGGGGGGGCTAACGGCTGAGTGTTCACCACTCCTTGTGTGGGAAAAGGGTTTTGTAACACCAAAGGTTGTTGCTGAGGTGGTGGGGGGTTGGGTGGCGGCTAAGGAGCCGCTTGCCCCTGACGATGGGCGTCATCTGTCCATAGTTGTCGAGCTCGCTCCAGATGTGGGCAAGCGTGGGTATAGTGGCCATAGACACCGTAAATAGAACAAGGATGGTTTGTTCGTAAATTAGCATTTTTGGCTTGCTTAGGTGGCCGATCAGGATTCTGATGAGCAGGTGCCGCGTTATTGTTTTGCGGAGGATGGGTATGTTGTGGAGCTTGGTTATGGTTTTGGTTGTTTCCACGGTTACGTCCTCTTCCGCGGTTTGGTTGCCCACCCTGATTGCGTTGGTTATTTTGGTATTGGGGCTGATGTTGTTGTGCGTACACATGCCCTTGAGCATTGGGGGGATTCTGGGGAGCCGCAGGTGCGGGAGCAGGTTGCGGTGGGTAGTAGGCAGGTGGAGCTGGAGGTGGTCCAGTTGCCTGTTGGGGTTGTTGGTACCCCTGAGCTATTAGATGTGGTGGATTAGCTGGTGCAGTTTGCTGTGGGTACTACAACGGTTGTGGTGAGAACTGAATGGGGTTCTGTGTAGCAGGTTGAGCATAGTATGTAGGAGGTACATATGCTGATGGCGCTTGCCCATAACAATGTTGTGGACAAGAGGGTCCATGAATGTGATGGGTCTGGTTTGTTGGAGCATAAGAAGTTGTTGCTCCGGAACTGGATGTAGCCCTAGAGAGGTCTGGGGCGGGCATGGTGCTCACCATGCTGAAAGGTTTAGGTTGCGGGGTGATTTGGCCAATGATGCCATCAGCGGCATGTGATGCCCCCGGTGCGTCACCACGTGAAGAGTCACCTTGTGGGGCGTCAGGTATGATTGTGTATAGATAACCCGACTGGGCGTAAATAAGATCAAACTGTTGGGCTTTGAGGATGGCCTCTTCTTCAGACTGGGGTCTCTCAGATGCCACATCCTTCGCAATAAGAGGGAGGAGGGATTTTAGAAACCAATCTAAAAAGATACGGTCGTCTAACTTAATTTTGCAGAGGCTTCGGCGTCGACGCCATTCATGAATGTGGTCAGTGATGTGGGTGGCCCTACTTTGTCTGCAAGACAGTAGGATCTCAACGCCCGCATCATAGCGGACAGGTAACTGAAAGAACTGCAGGAAGGTCGAGGCAAGGGAGGTAAAGGTGGCATGCGTCCCATGATGCTGCTCGATATACCACTTGGCTGCAGAGCCAGTGAAGGTGCGTTGTAAAAGCCGGAGGCGGATTGAGTCGTCCACTATGGAGTTGGAGGAACACCATAAATGGAAGGACATGATATGGTTCTGGGGGTCTTCACCTGCCTTGCCGTCAAATTTAGGGATGTCAGAGGGGAGTTTGGTGGGCATGTGAGGCCATGTAGGATCGTGTCTGATGGGGTCATTTGTGAGCCTAGCTAAGTCTGGCAGGTTCAGACTCGCCATGTATGGTAAGCTAGCAGATGTGGTGACTGGAACTGGGACATGCCTAGTCATTGTGGTATGATGTAGGGGTCCAGTATTGCCTAAAGGTATGCTAGGTATGGAGGGTATATGCCCTCCAATAGGTGTAGTCTGGTATGGGCCAGCACCTCCAAGTGCAACATGGGTTACACTTGGGTTAGGAATAGCAGTGGGGATTCCTGGGATAGGGTTTGTGGAAACCAGAGGGGGTGTGACCCCTATGTTGGGTATACCTATAACAGGGGGTGGCCCTGTGTTGGGAATTCCTAAATGTGGAGTGTTACCCATGTTGGGAATACCCAGCGGGGTGGTAGTCGCCATGGATGGCACCACCGCAGAAGGGTCTGTGGACGTCTCACCTATGGTGCTGGTAAACAGTGGATCAAATGGTGTTCCAGCCATAATGGTGGTTGGTGGTAACTCTGTGGAGTTTTCGGATTCTACCTCCAAATCAAATGTGAAGTGAGGTGTGTCAGAATCGGATGACTGTCTAGTTGATTGACGATGTGTCGAATCAAGGGATAAGGCTCTGCGTAGGTGACGTGGAGAGCCAAGCGGACTAAACTCTGGGAGTTCGCCCTGTAGACGACGAGAGCGTCTAAAATTCTCAATGGTGAGAATTAAGTTTTTTGTGTAAAAAATTTGTTTAAGTATCAGGTGGTGATATATCTAAAAAAATACTCAAAACCCTAATGCAACCAAGGGTGCAAGAAGGGGAGTGAAAAAAGAAGGCTCTCAGGCCAAAAAATCAACCTCAAAAAAGGCACTTATTCTAGCAGCTGTGCTACAATAAGTGGAGGAATGCAACAAATGGTCAGAGTACCAACATGCAAATGGCTTCTATAAAAAATAGGTGTAACTAGACCAAGGGTGGGTTGAATCATGCAAACACCTAACTAAAAGTATTGTGACTCAAACAAACGATATCCTCTGCAAGGTGATGAAATCCAAGTCAGACAATATGAGTGCTGAGACAACGGCTAGATATCCCCCTACCGGGAGGGACATCGGGTAATCAATCCTAAAGACAGGCTACTAGGATACTCCGTTCATGACGCGTCGAGAAAAGGTAAATCTACCGTTTGGTCCTTTGATCGCAATATCCCAATACAGGGATATCCCGAGAACTGCGAATGGTAGCCCTTCGGTTACTGAATGGATTTCGGTATTCCACTCAGGCTTCCGGAACCATCCTCGCGACTTCAACCCTCCTAAGGGAGAGGCCTTCCCACAAACCGGTTGTGACCACACCAAAAAGTACTAAGAGATTTTAGCTCCCTAATTGGACAACTTCTATGTCTCAGATGTAATAACTGAGGGGTGTTATTGGAACACCTATCCCCCCAATACTACCTAGCTACAAAGTTCTTTTAGTGTTCCCCAAGTGGGGTTAAAAGTGTGTTGAAATTAGGGTACGTTTTAAGGCTTAGTTCAATTAAGTGATCGAGTGAGTGCACGTGAGGTATTGGAAAATAAAAAAGCAAATATTTATGACTTTTTCGAATAAATGGAATTTAAATGCTTTTGCGAATATCAAAATCAAAAAATAAAGGATTCTTTGAATTATGAAAGCAAATAATAGACTTCTTTAAATGAAATAAATGGATTTCTTTTTTTCAAGTAAATTGCTAAGGGCAAGATTTTAAAGAAGTAAACAGGAAAAATTTTAATCTAGATAAAAATGCAAAATGAGTCTTTCTTCCACTTTCTTGAAAAATTTTTGAAAAGATTTCTAGATATGCATTTTAAATAGTAAAATTTTTTTCAAGGCTGTAAAATATGCAGAATTTAATACTGTAAAAAATGTGCTATGGGCAGAAAGTACAGTAAAAATTAACTTTTAAAATCGGGATGGCCAAATGAAAAATTCAGCCGCGCGGGTTTTGACAGAAAAGCCGCGATGGACCGCGCGGGTTTTTCTCGCACAGTCGCGATGGACCGCGCGGGATTTGGGCACACAGGCGCGATGTGTAGCGCGGAAAAAGTCCGCGAAGCCGCGATATGCAGCGCGCAAACAGGCCGCGAAGCCACGGTGAACCGCACGGAAAAGGGCCGCGCAGTCGCGATGTGCAGCGCGGTAAAGGACCGCGATGCTGCGATGTGCAGCGCGGAAATCGGCAGTAAGGCCGCAGTGAACTGCGCGGAAAAAAGGCCAAAAGCCGCGATGGACCGCGCGGAAAAAAGGCCGAAAGCCGCGACGGACAGCGCGACTGTCAGGCTAAAAACCGCGAGGCGAAAGCCGTGCACGGAAGCCGAAAAATGAACCCAAAAATCAAGAATTCCGGGCTGTTAATGGCAATAGATGAGGCCAAAACATAGAGAAGCAATGGATCTGCTGTCTAAGATGGCAGATCTATGGATCTAAAGGTTAAAAACTAATAAAAAACTAAGATTAAAAGCAAAACTAGAGATCTATTGTTCAAAACCCAGCGGAGTCGCCAAAAACTGTTGGCCCGGTTTTGCAACCAGGCTTAGTGCTATGGGCACCTGCTAACTAGTAGCAGTAGTTTCAAATAAAAGCAAAGAACAAACTAACTAAACAAGACTATTCTTGGATCTATGCAAGGATATTAAGCAAATAACAAAAATAATTTAAAATCAAGAACAAGACAATGTAAAATAATAAATTTGTATTGATAGAATGGGGCAAGCAAGTGCTTGCGGAATCAATACCTCTAATGGTGAGGTTGAATGGCTCCAAGGATGAGCAACTCCAATCTCCAATGGTCTCTTCTCCAATGTGGTTTGCAATGGCCAAAATGCTCAAGGGAGATTTCAGCAGCATAAGGATGAGATAATGGATGGATCTGAAATGAGGAGCCCCTTCCACCTTTTTATAGGTTTTGGTGGTGGGAAATACCATTTGTGGTTTTGTGGAAACCAAATGGTATTGACCAACATGGTTTAGGTACTTTTCCCTCCTTTTTCCTTTTTTGAATAAAAATAATATTTTAATTCCCTTTTTAATATTTTTGGGAATTTGGACCCTTTTTGAGGGTTTTTTATGCTTTTTTGGGAAAAATAATCTTTTTTAATGGAAAAAAGGGGTGTACTCAGGTCTTTTGGTGACCTTTTGTTGGTTTCAGAGGCTCTGATGGTGAAAAAGTGGATAAATGGGTCATGTGAATAGGGAAATGAGCTAGTGAGCACTTTTTGGGTGTTAACAATCATCATCACACGATCATCAACATCGTCATCACACGATCATCAGCATCCTCATCACACGATCATCAGCATTGTCATCACATGATCATCAGCATCATCGTCACACGATCATTAGTATCATCATCACATGATCATCAACATCATCATCACATGATCATCAACACCATCATCACACGATCATCAGCATCATCATCACACGATCATCAGCATCGTCATTACACGATCATTAGCATCATACCCTACAAAACAAATGATCCATTTAAGACACCATAACATGTCTAGGGACGATGCAGTCCACTCGTCAACTTAGACAAAGTCTAAGGACCAATTTTTGAAGACATATGTCTACGGATCAATTCAGGGATCAGAGTCCGGGGACGATACAATCCCCTCTCATCCACTAGGGACCACTTCTCGGAGACATCTTTCTATGGATCAATTCAGGGACTGAAGTGCAGGGACGATACAATCCCCTCATGTACATTTTGAACTAGTGGTTCCAAGATGATGCAATCCCCATCACATACATTTTGAACTAGTGGTTCCGGGATGATGAAATCTCCATCACGTACATTTTGAACTAGTGGTTCCAAGATGATGCAATCCCCATCACGTACATTTTGAACTAGTGGTTTCAGGATGATTCAATCCCCATCACATACATTTTGAACTAGTGGTTCTGGGATGATGCAATCCCCATCACATACATTTTGAACTAGTGGTTTCGGGATGATACAATCCCCATCACGTACATTTTGAACTGGTGGTTCCGGGATGATGCAATCCCCATCATGTACATTTTGAACTAGGTGTTCAAGGACGATACAGTCCTATCATATCAACTAGGTACCATATACTGACCTCATCATCAGAACAAGTAGCCTCATCATTGATACAAGTATCCTCATCATCGATACAGTATCCAAATCATCAATACAAGTATCCACACCAATACGAGTATCCTCATTATCAATACAAGTATCCATACCAATACAAGTATACATCTCATCAATACAAGTATCCACACCAATACAAGTATACATATCATCAATACAAGTATCCATACAAGTATACATATCATCAATACAAGTATCCACACCAATACAAGTATACATATCATCAATACAAGTATCGATACAAGTATACATATCATCAATACAAGTATCCACACCAATACAAGTATATATCTGAGTAATCTCATCATTGATACAGGTATCCATTCTCGATACCAGTATCCTAATATTATTATTGAACATATCACTCCCCCTTTTGAGGAGGGTCCTTTTGAACTACACCAAGCTTGTCTCGGAAATACTCAAACTTTACTCGAGATGGAGGTTTGGTCAACACATCAGCAACTTGTTCATCAGTACCTAAATACTCGATCTTGATAGCTCCTTTCTGCACCATATCCCGTATATAGAAATATCGAATCTCTATTTGCTTTGACTTATCATGGAACAATGGATTCTTTGTCATTTTGATACAACTCTGGTTGTCACACAGGATCACAGTGGGGTCCATCTCTAAGTCAAACAATCCCGATAACAACTTCCGAAGCCATACTGCTTCGCAACTGGTAGAGAAAGAAGCTATATATATTCTGCTTCAGCTATGCTGAGAGCCACACTTGACTGCTTTCTACTAAACCATGAGATCATGGCAGATCCCAGACAATAACATCCACCTAATGTACTCTTCCTGTCTGATAAACTTCCTACCCAATCAACATCTGTGAAGCCATACAATCTGAAGTCATGATCTCCACGATAATAGAGACCAAAATCTATCGTACCCTTTAGATACATCATCACATGCTTTGCAACAATTAGGTGAACTCGTCTAGGTTCCACTAGATACTGACTCAGAGTGTTCACCGCAAATCATATGTCTGGCCTGGTATTCGTCAAATACATTAATGACCCAATAATCTGTCTGTACAGAGTCATATCCACTAACTCTGAAGTATCATCAACTAATAGTTTTAAGTTGGAATCCATGGGAGTGGCCATGGCTTTGCATTCCAACATATTGAATCTTTTCAAGATTCCCACAACATACTTACCTTGGTTGAGAAAGATTCCATCTGGTCCTTGCCATACTTCTAGACCTAGGAAGTAGTGCATCAATCCGATATCTTTCATTTCAAACTCTGATGAGAGCTTCTTCTTGCACTCGATAATCTGTTTCTCATTTCCGGTCAGAAATAGACCATGCACATATAGCAACAATATGGTAGGTTCATCATTCATAACCTTGAGATAAAGATTAGGATCAAATTTACTTTTGGTAAAGCCCAAGTTTGTCAAGAAACTATCAATTCTTCCATACCAAGCTCTGGGAGCTTGCTTCAACCCATACAAACCCTTCTTCAGTTTGCATACATGGGTTCTTCCATCTTCCACCTCAAAACCTTGTGGTTGCTCTATGTACACTTCTTCCTCAATCACACCATTCAGGAAGGCTCTCTTCACATCCATCTGGTGTAAGTCCCACTTCATCATGGATGCAAGTGTCATGATGGTTCTAATAGAAGTGTACCTTGCAAATGGTGCAAATGTCTCTTCATAGTCAGTTCCCTCTTTCTAAGAGAATCCTCTGGCCACAAATCTTGCTTTATATTTTTCAATGCTACCATCCGCAGCATGCTTTATTTTGTATATCCATTTGGAGGATGACACACTTTTGACTTTAGCTTTAGGAACTATATCCCAAACATCCTTCTTCATTATTGATTGGTATTCCTCTATCATTGCCTCTACCCACTCTTTCTTATGAACTGCCTCTTCATAACTAGTAGGTTCTTGATCTACAAGATCACACATCAAAGCCATATAGTTGGAGAAGGGCTTTGGTTTCTTACTCACTCTAGTAGAGCCTTCAGGAGCTCCATACTTTTTTGCTCCTAATATAATATGTCTTGCCCATGCTGGTTTTCTTTTCCTTGAAATATTTTAAATGGGGGGTTCTTGTGGTTCTATCATATCATGGTCTTCAGGTGTTACATCTTCAAGGATGGGAATAGACTCTGCAATTCTAGGAGGTACATCTTCTTCATATACTTCTTCATACTGGCACTTCCTAGATTTCTTGAGAGCTATCTTGGGATGTAAATTCTGAATGTCTTGGATGTTTCACAATATCCAACAAAAATCCCCTTCTTTCCGAAAGGGTCTAATTTAGTTCTTTTTTCTTTCGGAATGTGAATATATACAGGGCATACAAATATATTAAGGTGGCTTACCTTAGGCTTCTTTCCTATAAGCACTTCTTCTAGAGTTTTGAATTCAAGAGCACTGTGAGATAGTCTATTCTGCACATAGACTGTTGTCCTGGCTGCTTCAACCCATAGATACATAGGTAGGTCTTTATCATGTATCATTGTCTTCACTGCTTCCATAATGGTTCTATTCTTTCTTTCCGCAACACCATTTTGTTGAGGATTGTAGGGAGTGGTAACTCCCTCTTGATTCCATCTTCTTTACAAAAGACTTCAAAATCTGTTGAAGTGTATTCTCCACCATTATCTGTCGTGAGTATTTTGATCTTCTTTTCTGAAAGATTTTCTATCAATGCTTTGAACTCGTTGAACTTTCCAAAGACTTCATTCTTCACTTTTATAAACTATATCCAAGTCTTCTTGGAGTAGTCATCAATAAATGTAAGGTAGTATTCATATCCACTCAAGGATGTGGAAGGCATTGGTCCACATACATCTAAATGAATCAATTCCAAAATACTCTTAGTCTTTGTTTCACTCTTTGGAAATGGGTTCTCGATATTCTTTCCTTTTTGCACATCCCTTGCATGTGCCATCATGATCAATATTCAAATTTGGTAGTCCTATGACTACTTTACTCACATGAGGTAGTGCTTTGTAGTTAATATGAGCAAGACTCCTATGCCATAGTTCACTAGGCCTAGTGGCTTCATGAGCAAAGGCAGCTTCTGGATGTCCCCTGAGTTTGTATAGACCTCCTTCCTCTTCACCAATAACAATTGCATCCTGAATTGATTTTTCTTTGGACCACAGTACTTGTCCATCTATGAATGCAACCCTTTAACCTTTCTTATCTAGAGCTGAGATAGAAAGTAAGTTCTTCTTCAATCCTGGGACATATAATATCTCTTTCATCTTCAATGGTGTTCCAGAATCAAGCTTGTAGCTTGCTTCACCAATTCCCTTGATGGGATATTGATAGTCATCTCCTAATGACACCTTTGGTGGGGAGGTCTTCTCTTCCAGTTTTGAAAGAGTTTTCTTTTGTCCAGTCATGTGCTTTGAAGCACCATTATCAATAATGTTGATGTATATGTAACTTTGGAATGTATTTCATCTATGTATTTCATATATATTTATTGTACCCTTATAAGAGATGTGTCATTCCTCTATAAGGAAGTGTCGTCATGTGGATTGACAAGTGTCGCAAGTGTGTGTACTTGCCGATGGGTTATTAGACCACCATGTGTGGGGTCGGCCCTAAAATATATATTATATTGTGGATGTATCTAGATAGACAAGTCGGCCCCATAGTGTAACTGGGCAAACAGGTTAAGTATAAATAGAGATCAGGAGATCTCTATTTGGATCATTTCGGAAAGACACACTTCTCTCACTCAGAAAGTGGCGCACTAGTGAGGAGGAGGATCATCTACTCTAGGAGACTATCTCAAGTGTATTTTGGTTGTACTTTGGTTGAGCCATTGCTCTCTCTATCTCTGAGGAAGTTGTGGGGTTTTTCACCTTAGGGTTTTCCCCATGGAAACTTTGTGTCTCTTGTCTCTCATGCTTTTGATTCTTGTGATGCTTGTCATGCTTATTGTGATTGTTATGCATTGATATACTGTATATGTTATTCTATCAGTAAAGATCCAAGAGTATTGTGAATTAATGCTCAAAATTTAACATGGTATCAGAGCTAACCTGAGAAGAAGACATTTTGCAGTGACAAAAACTTGAGTTTCTTGTCTATTGGGTTTCTCTCCACAGTTTTTGGGAAAGCAGTATAGTAGATTGAATCTACTCATCAAGGAGAATCTATCTATCCAATCAAAATTCAATTCTGAGCATTTTCAGATTTGGCCCTAAAAATTAGGGTTTCCACAAAAATAGGAATTTATCAAATCTGAAGACATAGCTGGAAGATCCTTGCAAAAATCAAAGTTTAGAGCTTTGGATCGATATTTTTGGCTGGGTAGATCTCTGGGAAACTCAAACCCTAATTCAGGGCTCTCACGAGTGAACCCGAGAGGACAAAAAGGCAAATCTGAGGGCAAAGCTTTGTTGATCTCAAATTCTGAATACACCAGGCTGATCAGCTCATCAAGGCGCATCTTTCTATCCTTTCAGAAAGTTGAAATTCACATTTTGAATTTTTAGGGTTTTTCTGAAAATCCCTAATCCAGGACCAGATCCAGTTTTCAGCATTTCAAGTGGTAAGACCTAAATCTTTTCTATTTCCATTTGAAGTACTCTTTAAGATGTCTCACCATACCAAGCTTGAGGATAAGCTTGAAGGGGCTGATAACTTCCGAGCTTGGAAGTATAGGATTGGGTTAATCCTGGAAGAGAATGAGTTGGACTCATATATAAAAGAAGACATCCCTATCCCAGAGGATGAAGAGGCTAAGGTATTGCATGAGAAGAACTTGGTCAAGGAAAAGAGAATCATTGATGATTCTATCAAAGACCATCTCATACCCCATGTGTCTTATCTAAAGACACCCAAGGCTATGTTTGACTCTTTGACCAATCTATTTGAAGGAAAGAACATAAATTGGAAGATGACCTTGTGGAATCAATTGAAAGGGGTCAAGATGTCGAATGGAGAAACCATTCAATCCTATTTCTCCAAGGTCTCTCAGATCAAGGAACAACTTGAAGCTGTAGATGAAATGGTGGAGGATGGTGAAATTGTTATGACTACTTTGAATGGTATACCTAGGTCATGGGACTCTTTTATCCAGGGAATTTGTGCCAGAAAGAAGTTAATCTCCTTCAGCAGATTATGGGAGGAATGTTCTCAAGAAGAAGCAAGGCTTGTGGCAAGAGAAGAGAAGATGGGAAATGAAGATCAAGCTCTCACAACTCACACTAAGAAGGGCAAGTTCAAGAGGGAGCCATCCCATCACAAGAAGAAATCTTCTCATCATTTTCATAAAGGCAAGAAAGATCTAAGGTGTTTCACTTATAATGAGAAGGGTCACTTTGCTTCAGAATGTCCCAAGAACAAAAGGGACAACCACAACAACAACAACTCCAGCATGAAGAAGAAGGGTAACAAAAGAAGGTACCATGCTCATGCTACCGAAGATGATGAACCTCCAAAGAAGGAGGCTAGGGCAGAAAGTGATGATAGTAATGATGATTCATCAAGTGAAGAAGAGTATGTTCTAATCTCTGCTCTCACAGGTACTATCTCCCATGGTTGTAATGATTGGTTAATTGATAGTGGGGATTCCGAACACATGACTGGGTTTAAAGAATCCTTTGTAAATCTGTCTGAACATGAATCACCCCATAAAGTGAAAATTGGGGATGATTATCAATATCCCATCAAAGGAAGTGGCGAAGCCTCCTACAACCTAGATTTTGGAAAATCTTTGAAGATGAAAGAAGTCCTTTATCTACCTGGGCTCAAGAAGAACTTACTCTCCATCTTTCAATTGGACGCAAAAGGTATGAGGGTTGAATTTGTGGATGGCCAAGTCCTAATGTGGCCAAAGAAAAAGACCATAGATGATGCAGTTGTGATTAGAGAGCAAGATGGAGGTTTGTATAAATTAAAAGTACAACCTGAACATGCCATGGTGCATGAATCCATGGAGCTAAGTGAACTTTAGCATAGAAGACTTTCTCATATGCACCATAGGGAACTTCCAGTTGCAAGCAAGGATGTAGAGGGTCTTCCTAAAATCAAGACCAAACATGAAGGTGTTTGCAAAGGATGTGCAAAAGGTAAGAATATTAAGAAGGCTTTCCCAAGCAGTGAAAGCAAGGCAAAAGATATCCTGGAAATCATCCACTCAGATGTATGTGGTCCTATGTCATCCAGTTCTATAAGTGGGTATGTTTACTATGTCTCATTTATTGATGACTTCTCCAGAAAGACTTGGGTATACTTCTTGAAAAACAAAGATGAGGTGTTTGATAAGTTCAAGGAATTCAAAACCTTGATGGAGAATCAAACTGACAAAAAGATCAAAACATTCAGATCCGACAATGGTGGAGAATTCACCTCAGGTGACTTCAAGAAGCTTTGCAATGATTTAGGGATTAAGAGGGTGTTGACTACTACTTATAATCCTCAACAGAATGGAGTTGTAGAAAGGAAGAACAGAACAGTCATGGAAGCAGCAAGGGCAATGCTGCATGACCAGGATCTACCTATGCATCTATGGGCAGAAGCAGCTAGAACAGTTGTATATGTGCAGAACAGAACACCCCACAAGATATTGGACAATAAGACACCAGAAGAGGTCTTCTCTGGTAAGAAACCTGAAGCTAGCCATCTCAGAATATTTGGTTGTCCAGTATACACTCATGTCCCAAACGAAAAGAGGACCAAACTAGATCCTTCACGAAAGAAGGGTATCTTTGTGGGTTACAGTGAAAGCTCGAAGGCTTACAAAATATATATTCCAGGGTTCAAGAAGATTGATGTTAGCAGGGATGTAACATTTGATGAAAACTCAGCATTCATCAAATCAAGGAAGGAACCTATCGAAGTTTATGAAGAACCTAAGGAAACTAGATTTCAAGACACTACCATGACTAAAGCAATTCCAAAAGTTGTTCGTGAGTTTGAAGATCCGCAATAACCTATAGATCCACCGTGTGAGGATAACTCTCACAAGAGGAAACCTGCATGGGCTAGAGAGCTCATTCAAGATGCAGAAAGATTTGGAATTCTAGAAGAAGAACACAGAGCAAAGAAGAGAACCAGATCACATACCAGCTATGTTGCTTTACTCTGTGACATTATGAACAAAGAACCTTCCAGTTATGAAGAAGCAGCAGAAAAGAAAGAATGGAAGGATGCCATGGTTGAGGAATACCAATCAATAACGAAGAATGATGTTTGGGATGTTGTCCCAAGACCTAAAGAGAAGTCTGTTGTGACTTCCAAATAGATCTACAAAATCAAGCATGCTGCAGATGGCAGTATAGAGAAATACAAGGCAAGATTCGTAGCTCGTGGATTCTCTCAAAAAGATGGAATAGATTATGAAGAAAATTTTGCACCTGTAGCCAGGTATACTTTCATCAAAACAGTACTTGCGCTGGCTGCAGCAATGAAATGGAAAATACACCAGATGGATGTCAAGACTGCTTTCTTGAATGGTGTAGTTGAAGAGGAAGTATATGTGGAGCAGCCACTCGGTTTTGAAATACATGACAGGGAGTCATATGTGTGCAGATTGAAGAAAGCCTTGTATGGCTTGAAGCAAGCTCCCAGAACTTGGTATGGTAGGATGGATAGTTTCCTATCTAGCTTGGGATTTACCAAGAGTAAAGCGGATTCCAACCTTTACTATAAGGTTAAGGAAGGGAATCCTGCGATACTACTCCTGTATGTGGATGACTTATGTCACGTCCCCATTTTGACCCCCTTTGTAAATGATGTAAATATTGTAACTTAATCATGGTGAGGAGCTCAAGGCCAAGGCCCCACCATTGATTTAGCGTTTATGTATCGGCAATTAAAATAGATGCCTATGGTTCTTGTGCGAGATGGGCACACTGTATATAAGACATCATGTAAATACGAATTTTAATGAAAAATACCCACAACTAGCTATGCAATGCAACAAAAGAGATGGGGCATGGTTCTACAAGGAATAGGGAGGGAAATTATTCAAACCCTTGAGCCAATAGTATTAATCCATGTGTCAATGGGGAAACCCATAAACCACCAACTACCCATTTTGTCTCATGTACCCAATCATTTAATTTTTCCAAGAAATTGGTTAAGGCAGTTAATGCCTAGGGAATGAAAGAGTATGGGCAAGCCATTTTCGTGCATGGGCAAGCCATCAACTTGGAAAATCGTGTTTTTGCTTGAGGGGCAAGAAACCACCCACGAAATGGTGCCCAAAGCCATGGGGAATGGGCAGTCTTCATTCATTCACGCAGGTAGAGAAGGCTGGGAGTTACAGTCACGTTTTTGAGCAAAAACGCAGGGTTCTCCCTGCCCAAAAACCCGTTTTTGGTTTTGGATAGTAGCTGGGAAGGAGGGGGTGCGATTTGGGACCGTAGGGAGTTCGTTTTGTCCCAGATTTGCCATGGGCGTTTTTCCTAAAAACGTTTTCTGCTACCTGGGGTTTTCTCCAAACCTCCATTGCTCGTTTTTAACCTTCCCACGTTTTTCTGAAGCCTAGGGGATCATTTTTCCTGCCTGTCACTGTAAATACGTTTTGTCTTTCCCCATAATGGTGTTCTGCTGTTGTGTGCATTCTCGTTTTTGGTTTGAACCTGTGAGCTGAAGTTTTGGACTGGTAGTGGATAGAACTGGCTTGATAAACCTAGTAGAGGGTGTAGCCTCTCAAGAAGATCAAGAGGGCTTGGATACTTTTCTATGCACACCCTGAGAGCACTGGAAAGGGAGGTATGGCTTGAGGGACTGTGTGGCAGTGAAGAGAATACTTCCTTGTGTTGGGTGTGTAGGCATTGTGAGTGCCAAGCTGAATAGATCTGGGAGGGACATCCTCAGCTCTGTGGTTGAGCATACTAGCTTAGCAATTCTTCCCTTCCATGTCCTAGCAGCCTGATAAACCCAATTGCAGATTGGATTGGCTCATCTTGGTGTATGCTTGGCTATGTGTGAGTCTGTTGTTCCCTGGTTCCTTGTAGAGATCATGCCCAGCTCGGGGGTGGCAGTGGTGCTGAGAGATTGAGGAGCACACTGGCCTACGGTTGGGTGGAACGTTGCAGTTGCATAGCCAGTTGCATGGGATTGCTTTTGTATAAGATAAGTATTCTCCTGTGTTAAATTGCAATTACTTATTTGATGAACATCTTAAATGTATGATGGATGTGAAATTCTTAATTTCCGCTGTGATTTTCTTAAAACCATACAGTTCCATCTATCTCTGTTATATTATGTTCATGCTTATGGTTAAACGTTTCATAGGGCTAGACGCCCAGTTTAATATCACATCTGTTATGCAATTGTATATGTATATTTTCTTTGTCATTTGAATTTAAATGCTGGTTTAATGAATAGATATGGGGGCTAGATGCCCGGTTTAACCGTCACGATCCTCTCCATCTAGCTGGTTGGATGGGAGGGGACGTGACAACTTATTTGTAACAGGAGATGACAGATTGATTGTAGATACTAAGAGGAAGCTTGTTGCCTAGTTCGATATGACAGATTTGGGAATGATGCATTATTTCCTAGGGATGGAGGTGTGGCAGAGTGCAGGTGGGATCTTCCTTGGTCAAGGGAAGTACACAATATATATCCTGAAGAGATTCGGGATGATGGATTGCAAGGCCATGGCTACACCTATGGCATCGAATCTGAAGTTTCTATGTGATGCTTCATCTGAGCTAGTTGATGTGTCTATGTATCGTCAGATGATTGGGTCCTTGATGTACCTGACTAAAACGAGACCATATATTTGCTTTGCAGTGAACACATTGAGCCAGTTCGTGATGGATCCGAGGAGTGTTCACCTGGTTGCTGTAAAGCATGTCCGGAGGTACCTAAAGGGTACAGTGGATTATGGGCTCAAGTATGAAGCGAATCAAAAGTTTAACCTGCAGGGTTATGTTGATTCAGATTGGGCTGGCAGTGCTGCAGATAGGAAGAGCACATCTGGGTGCTGCTTCAGTATGGGATCAGGTGTGATCTCTTCGTTTAGCAGGAAGCAGTCCTGCATAGAACTGAGTACAGCGGAGGTAGAGTATGTTGCAGCCTACTCATCTAGTTGTGAGGCAGTATGGCTATGGAAGCTACTGTCTGAGTTATTTGATCTCCCGTTGGATGCTACTGGTATCTTCTGTGATAACCAGAGTTGTGTGAAGCTGTCTGAGAACCCAGTGTTTCATGACAGGTCGAAACACATAGAGATCAAATATCACTATATCAGGGATATGGTGCAGAGAGAAGCTATGAAGCTCCTATATGTTGTGATGGACGAGCAGATTGCAGATGTGATGACGAAGCCACTAGCCAGGGTGAAGTTCGAGTACTTCAGAGAGAGGCTTGGTGTTCTTTAGATCGAGGACACTTCGAGAAAGAAGTGATGGACACATTTGCTGAAGCCATTCCAAGCATGTTGGAAGGAGGATCCTTCACATGGCTGTGGATGTAAGCCCTGGATGATGAGTATCAGGACGATGCTCCAGTTACTGCTTTGTATATGCATCATGTTGGATGCTGGATATGATCAGTTGGATCATTTATATTTGTATGTATGTACGCATCGTGTTGATGCTGGATATGACCAGTTGGATCATTTATATTTGTATGTATGTATGCATCGTGTTGATGCTGGATATGATTAGTTGGATCATTTAAATGTATGTATGCATCATGTTGGATGCTTGGACCATGTATCTGTATCAGGTGGATACATTGTATGATCAGGTAGATCATGTATGTTGATATGTATCATGTATTTGTATTTGTATCAGGTGGATACACTGTATCATCAGGTGGATCATGTATGATCATACGTATCAGGTAGATACTTGGTGTGCATCAGGTGGATGCATTGTATGATCAGGTTGATCATGATGATGAGCTTCAGGATGTTGCTCCAGATGATATGTACTAGGATGGTGCAAGTGATGATGATCAGTATGATCACGGGCATCAGGATGATGCCTCGTGTGATGATGATCTGTTGGATCATGAGTATCAGGTTGATACTTGGAGATCAGAGATGATATGTGGCAAGTTGTGCAAATAGCATGTAATCAGTCCTGGGAGATCTTGCCGGTCGTGCTGTGGCACATAAATGTTCCTGGGGTACTCTTTCCGGTATTGCTATGTAGTATGTAATCAGTCCTCAGATATCCGATAGGTTGAGCTGTGTGCTCGTAATAAGTCCTGGGATGAGGTATTACTACGGAGACATGTAATCAATCCTAGAGATCTGAGAGGTTGAGCTGTGTACTCGTAATTAGTCCTGGGATGCTCTTTAGAGATCTTGTCGGTCGTGTTGCGGCACATAAATGTTTCTGGGATGCTCCTTAAAGGTTTTTTCTATCCACATGTAATCAGTCCTGGAGATCTGAGAGGTTGAGCTATATGCTCGTAATAAGTCCTGGGATGCTCTTTAAAGGTATTGTGGAGGAGATGCATGTAATCAGTCCTGGGAGATCTTGCCAGTAATGCTTAGGCACATAAATGTTCCTGGGATACTCTTTCCGGTATTGCATCCGCACATTAAATTAGTCCTGAGAGGCCAGCTCTATCAGACCGTTCGCACAGATGATGAAGACCTGCAGGTAGTGGGCCTACATCCAGTCTGAAAAAGGACTCGCTCTGTAGAACTTCCTATGACGAGTAGAGTCAAAGATTGGTTGAGATAGCAGCAGCAGTGATGATGATGATGACGATGCATTGATGTCGATGATCCCAAGAAGAAGACTTGTCTAGCAGAACTGTGTCAAGAAATACCTTCCTAGTTAAGAGGGAGTGTTGATGTATATGTAACTTTGGAATGTCTTTCATCTATGTATTTCATATATATTTATTGTACCCTTATAAGAGATGTGTTATTCCTCTATAAGGAAGTGTCGTCATGTGGATTGACAAGTGTCGCAAGTGTGTGTACTTACCGATGGTTTATTAGACCACCATGTGTGGGGTCAGCCCTAAAATATATATTATATTGTGGATGTATCTAAATAGACAAGTCAGCCCCATAGTGTAACTGGGAAAACAGGTTAAGTATAAATAGAGATCAGGAGATCTCTATTTGGATCATTTCGGAAAGACACACTTCTCTCACTCAAAAAGTGGCGCACTAGTGAGGAGGAGGATCATCTACTCTAGGAGACTATCTCAAGTGTATTTTGGTTGTACTTTGGTTGAGCCATTGCTCTCTCTATCTCTGAGGAAGTTGTGGGGTTTTTCACCTTAGGGTTTTCCGCACAAAAAATCTGTGTCTCTTGTCTCCCATGCTTTTGATTCTTGTGATGCTTATCATGCTTATTGTGATTGTTATGCATTGATATACTGTATATGTTATTCTCTCAGTAAAGATCCAAGAGTATTGTGAATTAATGCTCAAAATTTAACAAATAAGCCATGTATCTTCTCTAGGTGTTATAGATCCAAAGAGTGCAGAGAATAGAACATACTCTTCTGCATCTTCTTCTTCATTCCTTCTAGATCTTCTCTTGAAGAAGGGCCTTTCTTCTTCTTCTTCTTCTTCTTCTCTTCTAGATCTTTTCTTGTGAGGCCTTTCTTCCTCTTCTTCTTCTTCTTCACTTTCATCTTCTGCTAGGTGTGCTTGATGTCTTTTATGGTGGAATCCCTTCTTCTTTCCCTTTGAGGGACAATCCCTAGCAATGTGTCCTATTTTATGGCAATTGAAGCATTGGAATGTGGAAAACTTATTTCCCTAAGTAGTTCCTCTTTTCTTTTGAAATATTTGTGGATTTTGAGACTCCTTCTGACTATCCTTCTTGAAGTAGGGTTTATTCCTTCTTCTCTTGGTGTGAGTGGCCAAGGCTTGGTCACCTTCTTTGAGCAAGGTTTCTCTATTAACAACCCTAGCTTCTTCTTGGATGCAATCTTCTCATACCACATCAAACTTCATGCTTTCTTTTCTGGCACACATGGTTTGGATAAGTGACTCCCATGGTCTAGTGAGACCATTTAGAGCAGTCATTACTAGTTCATCTTCATCAAGAGTATCTCCAATGGCATATAGTTGTTCCTTGAACTAGGAAACCCTTGAGAAATAATCTTGAATGGATTCTCCTTGATTCATCTTGGTGCTCTTCAATTGAGCTCTCAGGTTCATCTTCCTATTGATTGTCTTTCCTTCATACATTCTGCCTAGGGCATCATACATTTGCTTTGGAGTCTTCTTGGATGCCACTTGGGGAATCAAGTGGTCCTTAGTAGAAACAACAATGATTCTCTTTGCCCTAATCAGGTCCTTCCTATATTTCTCTTCGGTTTCATCTTCTTCAGGCTCTGCAATCTCATCTTTAATATATTGGACAAGATCATTCTCTTCAAGAATGAGGCCAATTCTGTATTTCCATGCTTGGAAATTTTCTATACCCTCTAGCTTGTCTTCAAGCTTAGTGCTTGGACCCATCTTCTCCAGGGGTCAAAGAGATTGAAGTTTCTCAAGAGATAGAATAACACTTACTAGGAGATGTGCTTGATTGAATTGGAAGTTCTGGTTTGTTCTGCTTCTAGAAACTTCAACTTTTCACCTTCCGGATCTACAACAGAATTTTTGGTTTTTTGGTCTTCTCTTTTTTGGTTTACTGGTGCACAGGTGCGCAGCTTTTCTGGTTCTCTGGTTGTCTGCACTTTTGGTCAAACTAGGGTTTGACTTTCCCGGAGTTCTACCCAACCAAAAACCTTGATCCAGGGCTCAAAAATTTGATTTTGAGGAGGGTTTTCCATCCATGCAATCAAAATCCAAAAATACCAACTTTTTCACAAACCTTAATTTTCACCGAAGGAGGAGAGAGAGAGATTTTCACCTTGTGAAAGATGTCCTATTCAAGCTAGCTCTGATACCATGTTAAGTTTACACTAATTTGACTAGCAAGATCACTGAAAGAAACACAATCACAAGATAGACAGATATTTTACCCTGGGAAACCCTCATGGGGTAGAAAACCCAGCAAATCTTTCCTCAATAAAGATGATCAACCAAATACAAGATGTAGTCCAAGACTAGAGCTCCTTCTCCTCCTCCTATGCAGACCTCTCTCTCACTTGTGCACTACTTTCCAAGTGATGAATGAGTGAGATAAGTGAGGAACATCCTCCTTTACTTATACTTGTTTCCCGACTAACTTTTTACCCTATGGGGCAGACCTCTCCTAAGAGAGTCTAATAACCCTTAATAAATTAACTCAAGGCCGACCCCCACATGGCAGATCTAATAACCCTAGTTACCACAATCCTACCACAATCCATTGGAGGAATAAACATCTCCGGATATACAATAGGGTCACCTCGTAGGAAGGAAACATCTCTGGGATAATAAAGTACAAATATAATATTCTTAGAAGTTACATTATTTCAACAATCACATGTCATTTCCCCACCACCCAGTTCCTCCATCCTCATCCCAATAGCTGAAGAGAATGTGCCCCCTGCTAGTGGCTCTGGGGAGTCTAGCAAGTTGGAAAGTAGTGAACCCATGGATGTGGATTATGATGCAGAGAGAGTCTCCAAGAGGCAAAAAATACAGGGGCATGAACAGCAGTTGGTAACAGTGTCAACAGGGCAGCCCAAGAAGAAGTAAGTGAAGTTCCTGCTACCAACCTTTGAAGTTAAAGAATATGTATTTAACCAGGCACCCACTGAGCTTGCAGTACCAAGCAAAAGTAGGGTTGAGCTACTGGAGGAGCACTAGGAGATCCTAGAGACAATCTCATAGGAGACTAAGTTATATGCAGATGTGAGGAAGATTTCAAATAAGGATGTATCCTTGGTGGCAAGCAGGAGCCTTGTCCCAAACACCCTAAGTCTGGCCTTTGCTACCAAGAATAAGGCCACCAAGCTGAGAGTGAATTTGGAGGACATCTCTATTCGAGATGTGATAAATCTACACAAAGAGACTAGCAAGGTCATTTATAACAAAGTGTTGAAAGCTTCCTTGGAGTTGTCTAAAGTGCAATCCAACAAGAGAAAGGTTCAGAATCAGCTGAGATTGGACAAAAAAGAAAATAAATCCCTGAAGGCACAAACTAAAGAGCTCCAAGATGCATTATTAGCTACTCAGAGCCAAGAGGACAAAAGAGCTAGTATACTAAGAATGTTGGATGAGAAAGACAAAACCATTCAATCATTAAAGCAAAACTTAAAAATTCCCTCCACCCAGCTCGTGGAGACATCTGAGTTGGAAGAAAAGAGAGAAAAGCTCCAAGGGAAGCTAACAGACTATGAAGCTAGGCTGCTGAAATTTGAAGAAAAGGAAAAACAGTGGCTGGAAGATATAGCACTTATGGTAAAAAGTGAAAAAGCTTTAAATGCCAAGGCTGAGGAACTTGAGCAGAAGTTACAAGAGAAGAATCAGGAATTGGACAATATAGCCCCACCCTCCATAGAAGCCGGTGATTTCTCCCTTGTAGGGACCATGGCTCAAGCAAGCCTAAGAGACATGGAAGTAGAGAGGCTCAAGAAGCAAAATGTGCATTTGAAGACCCTAATGACAAAATATGAGCAGGAAAAGGAGGCTTGGGAAACAAAGTACCAGGAGATAGAGATCAATAATGCAGAATTAGTGAAGCAAGCTACGGGATAGACTTCCCTGCAAGAAGCAAAGTAGTTTGTATGGGACGATATTATATCGGAAGCAGAGATGCTGAGACCCTATCTGGATTTCATTTTAGACGAAGAGGCAATGATCAAATCTTCCAGGAAAACTGTCACGCCTGCCACTGAAAAGAAAAACAAAAAGCCTATGGGGTATGCTCAGAAGGTAATAGACTTCCTGAATGGTCTGTCTGAAGATCAAGCTAAGACCGCCATCATAAAGGATAGGGTGTCCACTATCATCTGGGCTAAAAAGGTAATACACAAGCATCAGCAAGTAAGTACCATCCAAGCAGGTATAGATATCTTAGCTCATCAAGTGAAACTTTTCAGGGAAATGTTTGATCCCTTGTTCAAAAAGGGTCTTCCCTGGTTTTGGGAAGAGGATGGCATTATGAGATCATAAGAATAGTATTAGGATAAGCTTTGGGAGTGTAGAATGGACCATGGGGCATTTTGCAAACATGAATCAACCACTAACAGGTAAAATAATAGTGGATAAATTAACAAAGGAGTTTGAGCTGGTTTGGATTTTCAAAGAGGCCTGTGCCCATTTCAGGAGTTGCTCATATAAAGACAGCACCAAGATGAGAGTGTTGCTGAAGTAAGTGGCCACATTAGAGTTGCCAACATCTTATCAATGGAAGACCGTTGAGAAATTCAAGAATGCCAAGCTGACACTCCATCTAGATCGTGAATATTCGTAGCATGAAGAGATAATTACTGGGGCATTTTGGTCATTTTTACTAGAGTCTATTGTCATGATGTAAAGCTGCCCAGTAAAATTGTAAAGGGAAATTAAGCCTGTTTTTACCCACTCTGTTATTTTGTTGCAACTTATTCTCTGAAGTGGCAAGCCTGTTTGAATAGGTGTCACTTATACTACAACAACATTATGTTGATACAGCTCAAGCCTGAAGGCTAAAACATCTATATAAGCAATGTAATAGAAGAGAAAAGGGTTGAAAAATTTTTGGAACCCGAGAGGTTTTTTTGTGTCGTGTACTGTGAAGATTCATTTTAATAAAGTTAAAGAGCCAAAGGTTTCCTTTATGCAGAGATTCATGTGTCTTTTATATTACAGTCTATTTCCTTTCCTCATGTGAATGTGCATCTTGTTATTTTACTTCCACTATGTTTTCCTTTCATATCTGAAATTAGTGTGTAATAGTGCAGAATCCTTAAGCATAATCTCTGGCTATTTTTTTCAGATATCCACCAAATATTTCTTCTAAAGTTGACATTGAATTCATCTTGTTTGATGCTCATGTTAATGGGATGTCTTTTATCTCTTCTTCCTCACCAGACCAAAGCTATTTGACTGTAATTGAAGGGCTACCTTGCCTATGTTATGAAGTTTCATGCAACAGCTCTGTGATTAGATGTATTTGGGTGTTTTGACTCCATTGCCCAACGAATGTACACTTTTATTTCAACCAAACAACATTTTAATATTCATTCATATGTATCTGGCCTTGTTCAAAAATATGTGAGAGATCCCTCTCCGGAAGAGTAGAAGCCAGCTTATCTTTCGTAAAGTGGTTCTGTGGTTACCCCAAATTCACCTTTCTATAGCCGTGAGGTACATTTTGGGTGCTAACATATTGGCGTCATAATCGGGGAACGAATGTTGCATTATCCCTGGGAGAAACGACAAACAGTTCCAGTTCTCATAGAAAGAAGGAATTTATGTGGGAAAATAAAGATTTCTGAATTTAAAGAAGGTTATATATTTGTCGTGGCCACTCCACTCATAAGGATTTTCATTTAAAGGAGACTCCACTGGGGGGATTGACGGTTCCACATTCATTTCCAGAGAAATTTTAGAATGCATCGTAGCCCCTAGAAGGATCCATACAAGAGGTAACCCCATTTTTGAACTCTTTCTAAGTGTGGAAAACCCAGAAATTCTGCTTAGGCATAGAAGTGAAAAAGATAAGACTAGCACTTCTAATATTGAAAGATCAGTGTCTAAAAAAGAGTTGTATGATTTTAATAAATTCGATTTAGAAGTAAACATTGGGAGGCCCTTATTAAGGTCAAAATCAGAATCAGATCTAAAGCTAGCTAAAGTAAATCCAAATAACCTTGAATCGTATTTGCTAGATCCTGCGTGGTATAATTTGCAAAATATTGTGAAAGTTGGAGAAAGAGACCCTCATTCCCTGACCTCTCAGCCACATATTACAAACCTAGCTAATAATCCCCCTCAGAATATCCCTCCCATATCCCAAAATCCACCTGTACCTTTGGAAGCTAGGTTTGCACCCTTGGTCCTACCAGCTGTTTTGCATGACCTCCCTCGAAATTATTCATAAAGGATTATCTTGTATGATGGATATGGGGGACTTTTAGCAAGACAACATGTGGATAGGTTTGAGGAATTTACTGACTTGGAAGATGTAGACTATGATGATGCAAAGATGAGGTTGTTTGCACAGAGTCTGTCTGGAGAAGCTAAGAGATGGTTTAGAGATTTACCAGATGCTTCCATCCCTACCTTTGCAGCTTTTCAAACACTGTTTTTGGATAGATGGGAAGCAATTAAGAGTCCCTCACAAATACTGTCCCAATACAACCATCTAAAGAAAGGAAAATTTGAGTCTGTACATGAGTTTTCTAGCAGATTGATGAGGGTATACAACTCAATCCCAACTGATATCAAACCCCTGATAGGTGCTTCTAAGATTCATTATGCAGATGCTTTTGAAGGAGATTTTTCATGTATGCTGAGGGAGAGGAAATCACCTACCTTATCAGCTATGTTTAAAGATGACTTAGAGGTAGAAGCAAACATGATGGCTTCAGGGAAGTTGAAAGGTAAAGCAGAAACAAATAAGAAGAGAGCAAAGAACCAACCATCCACTTCCACCCCTTCTTCAGCCAGTGATGTTAAGTTTTAAACGATGATGAAGAAAATGGAGAGGTTGATGGATAGGCTGTCCCTAGATAACAGACCTCCTAGTACAGAGAATCCTAAAAATCAAGTGAGGAATCCTAACTTTAGAAGGCCATTTCCTCAAAGAAACCAAATAAACCTCGATGATCAACAAATAAGACCCCCCTTTCCAGAAAATTTGGTGGATGAAGAAGGACAAGAGGATCGAGTGGGTGATCAGATTCATCACTTTGATGACCTTGACCATGAAATATATTTGACAGAGAGAGAGCATGATTTCTTCACCCAACAAAGTGCTAGTCCCATTCCAGAACTAGACTCAGAACAATATTAGATGGGCTATCAGAATGTAGTTGATGACTTTCAGAGAAAGCTAGAGCTGAGAAATCAAGATATAACAATAAACAAAGGGAAGTCTGGTCCACACCAGATTTCCAATGCTCGGCAGAACCCAGAAAAACAAAAAGAGAAGTAGCAGGATATTGCTTCCCTGAAGAACATAGGGGACAAAGAGCAACAACCAAAGGAAAGCAACTAGTCAGAGCCCATTGATGTAAGCAAGCCAGTTTCATCCTTCAATTTGAAAGATGAGTTATCAAAATTCAAAATCTCTATCCCTTTTAATGAGCTACTGAGGAACAATGAATACAGGGAAGAGATTACTAACATGGTCAAAGGTCAGGGTGATTGTCATGAAGACATTTTAGAAGTAACAGATGATGCTCCCACCATTGTTTTTGGACCCAAACTTGAAGATGAAGATGATGAATATGTTCCCCCATTTTACTTGAGCATGAATGTCCATGATATGGTTTTGCATAATGCAATAATAGACTCTATTGCATCTCATAATCTAATGCCCAAAATAGTGTTAGACAGCTTGGGTTTAGAGGTTACTAGGCCCTACAAAGACCTTTACTCTTTTGATTCTAGAAAGTTCAAGTGTCTGGGATTGATAAAAGACATGGTAGTAACCCTTGCCCAAATTCCAGCCAAGAGTATTGTGATGGATGTGGTGGTGGCTGATATTCCTGCCAAATTTGGTATGCTGCTGTCAAGATCTTGGGCATCAAAATTAAGAGGGACTATGCAGCTGGATTGGTCATATGTCACCATACCCTTGTTTGGAGGAAACAAAATATTATACAGAGAGAAGAGATTGGCCTATGTGGTTAGCATCCAGGATAAACCTGAAAATCATCACATTTATGTTGTTGACACTGATTTGGGATCTTCCATATTTTTCAATGATGGACCACCTAGTGATTCTAAAATCCCTGTATATATTGAACTTGAAGAGGATAAAGAGTTTGCAAAAAAAAGGAATCCTTAGAGAAGAAACAAGATGAAGAAATTTTATGGACCATGTACTTTGATGGATCTCTGAGTAAAAATGGAGTTGGTGTAGGTGTTTGGATCATATCCCTGGGCATATAATTTAAAGCTTTGTCTTACAAACTGACCTTTGAATGCACTAACAATGTGGCTGAGTATGAAGCTTTGTTGCTGGGTTTGTAGGCCTTGAAAGACATGGGAGAAAAGAAGATACAAGTGTTTGGAGACTTAGAGCTTGTGGTAAACCAAGTAAATGACAGTTATCAGACCAAACACCCCAAAATGAGGGCCTACAGAAATGAAGTCTGGGACATGTTTGGAAATTAATTTTCAGAGCATAAAATCAGGGTGATACACAGGATTGAAAACCAAGTAGCAGACTCTTTGTATACTACTACTGGGTGCTTCAAGAATCCTATCTATTCTCAGAAGAAGTATGAAGTCGAGGTTGTGAAAAAACCCTCAATACCTGACAAGTCAAAATATTGGCAGGTCTTTGATGATGACATGCAAATAAAAATGTTTCTGGTGATGTCTGATGAGGTCGTGAATACTCAGATCAATTCAGAGAATGAGAATCTAGAATGTTTCCAGCATGATCAATCGGCTGAGGATGAAAAGGATGATAATAGGAAATGGTAGAACACGCTGGGAGGAAAGGATATCATTCAATTAAAAAGTAATTTTATCCCAAGAGGTCTGATCCCCCTGGAGAAGTTATTTGACCAAAATGATGTGGCCAAAGACCCTAAAATGAAGCCTACTGATGATGCCATAGAGGATCAAAACCTGGGGACTGAAGAAGAGCCGCAAATTGTCAGGCTGTCCAAAAAGAAATTATCTGCACAAGAGAAGGAAGAATACGTCAAGTTGCTAAAGAAGTACACAAATGTGTTTGCATGGAGCTATGAAGACTTAAAGCAATACGATACCTCCATCATCCGGCACACCATTCCAATTAAACCTGGGGAGAATCCTTTCAGGCATAAATTAAGAAGAGTGAACCCCAAGCTATTGCCTATAATAGAAAAAAAAATCAAGAAGCTGTTCAATGCCAAGATCATTGTGACTCTGAGGTTTTCAAAGTGGGTGGCGAACTTGGTTCCTGTCAGGAAGAAGAATGGTGAAATATAGCTATGCATTGATTTCAGAAACCTCCACAGGGTTTCATTGAAGGACAATTACCCATTTCCAAAATGGAGCATATTCTACAGAAGGTGGTAGGATCTGAGAGGATCTCAACCATGGACAAATTCTCAGGGTATAATCAGGTTAAAGTGTGCCCAAAAGACCAAGAAAAGACTACTTTTACTACACCTTGGGCACCTTCATGTATGCTAAAATTCCATTTGGGATGATGAATGCAGGAGCCACAATCCAGCATGTTATGGACATTGCTTTTGTAGAAGAAAAGGTCAAATTACTGGTTGTTTATATTGATGATATCACTGTGTATTACAGGTCTGACAGAGAGCATATCAAGCACCTGGAGAAAGTCTTCATAAAATGCAGGAAGTATGGCATCTCTCTAAATCCCCAAAAGTCTAAATTTGCACTAGAAGAAGCTAAATTACTAAGGTTTTATCATCTCAAAGGATGGTATTAAGATTGGTCCAGAGAGGATCAGTGCAATTTTGAAGGTTGGAGAACTAAGGAGCAAGAAAGAGGTGTAGTCCTTCATTGGACAGGTGGGTTTCCTGAGGAGGTTCATTCTTAGCTTTGCAGAGATAATGAGAAACATTACTAACATGCTGAGAAAGGAAAATTAGATAAAACGGATAGAAGATGCCAGAGAATCATTCAAGGGAATTAAGAGGGTTATCACTGAGGCTCTAGTCCTAGCAAGCCCAAATTTTACTAAAGATTTCCTGATATTTTCTTATGCATCTAAGCATACTGTAGCAGGAGTCCTATTGCAAAGGAACGACCCAAATGCTGAGCAGCCTATTGCATTTTTTAGTAGGGTAGATAAGGGGAGATGAAGTATGATATCATGGAAAAACAGGCATATGCTCTGGTTAAATCATTGAAGGATTTCAGGGTTTACATCCTCCATTCACATATTGTTTCCCATGTGCCAAATAATGCAGTAAAGAGCATTCTTACCCAACCAGATCTAGAGGGTAAGATGACCAAGTGGATTGTTGTTTTGTTGGAATATGATCTTGAGATCAAGCCTTCTAAGTTTATTAAGGGTCAAGGGCTGGGAAAAATGATAACTGAGGCCAATTGTGAATCCTTACAGCTCAATTTACTATCTAGCCATTCAAACCAGCTGGACACAGGAGTGCAAGTAATGCCATAATTCTCGGTATCTCCTTGGTATACTGACATTGTGTATGTATTACAAAACTTACAAGCCCCTGCAGGATTGAGAAAAACAAGGGCCAAATATGTAAAGCTGAAGGCTGCAAAGTTCTGTATAGTGGATCAATACTTGTATTGGAAGGACCCTGGTGGAGCATTATTGAATTGCTTACTAGAAAATGAAGCTTAGCAAACAATGAAATATTTCCATAAAGGAGATTGTGAGGGACACCATTCATGTAAGGTGACATCAAACAAAATTCTGAGGGCTGGTTTCTATTGGCCATCTTTGTTTTCTGATGTGTATAAAGAGACTGTTACATGTCATCAATGTCAAATCTTTGACGGTAAGAGAAAGCTGGTTCCACTTCTCCTTAACCCAATTTCAGTAGAAGCACCCTTCCAGCTATGGGGGTTAGACTTCATTGGGGAGATCAACCCAAACTCTTATGGTCAGCATAGGTGGATTCTAACAGCCATAGATTATTTCACTAAATGGATTGAAGCCATACCTACAAGGAGGGCAACTAATGTTGTTAGCATGGACTTTCTACAGAATAACATTTTGGTTAGATTTGGATTCCCAAGAAGGATTGTGACAGACAATGCAGTTGCCTTCAAGTCTAAGAAAATGGTAAGTTTTTATCACAAATACCACATAAGTCTGAACCATTCCACTACTTACTACCCACAAGGAAATGGATTGGCTGAGTCTTCTAACAAGAGCCTAGTGAGGATAATTAAGAAACTGTTAGAGGAGAACAAAAGATCCTGGCATACAAAGCTGAAATATTCTTTGTGGGATGACGAGATCAACACTAAGAGAGCACTCAGCATGTCCCCATTCCAGCTGATATATGAAGCAGAAGTTGTTTTTCCTACCTCATTAGGATTTCCAATCATGAAGTAGTTACAGGGGCAGGAAGATGAGCCCAACCTTATGTAGAGAAGAATAAATCAGATAATAGAGCTGAATGAATTGAGAGACAAAGCCTATGATAGAGTGCAGATGCACCAAGAGAAAATGAAGAATACCTTTGATAGAAAGGTCAAAGAGGAGCAGTTTTAGATTGATGATTTGGTCCTAAAATGGAATGCTCACAGGGAAGACAAGCATGGAAAGTTTGACCATATGTGGGTAGGATCCTATGTTATTGCAGCATACAGAGGTGCCAATTCATTCATTCTGGAGAATCAGGATGGGTCTCCACTGATAGGATGTCCAGTGAATAGGATATTTTTGAAGCATTACCTATCCTAAGGGTAGCAGGTAACCCTTGTATCATAATTTGTACATATTTTTCATATGTTGTTTTTCATTTAAAGTTCATATAGATGGTGAACCAAAGGGTTTGAATCCTGAGGATAAGGCCCTAAGATCTAGAGGCAAGCCATTCGTTTTGTTTTTGTTTTTATGAGTAGAGAAAGAAAAAGCAGAGCTGTGAGTTTTGAAAGAAAACCCAATGGATCAGACACTGGGTCTACGGGGTTCTTTGCTACCTCACAAGGAGGATAGCATCCCCAATTGGAGCCAGTTGTTAGCACTAGTTTTGTTATGGATGAAGTGGGAGGTTAGATCCCTGAAGAGAATGGAGAAGTCCTCGCTGGTCTGATCCAAATGGCCCGTAAGACTGCTAAATAGGATATCTGGATAGATATTCATGGCTTAAAGAACGAAATGACCAAAGCCTAAGTCTAAAACATTGCAAAGAGGGTTAAAATGCAAAGATCTGCCCCTAGTTATATATCGACGTAAATGAAGGGTCTAGATCAGCAGTGGTGAAGATCTACGGTCACGAGTGCACTTCACAAAACAAGGATGATGTGTTTTAAGCAGAAGTGGTAGGTTTATCCCACGAGCATTTTAGAAATCCTATCAATGGACGACGGTACAGATCTACGATCGATATGTCCTTCGTCGATATGACATGCGCGGAAAAAGGACAAATCCAAATCTATGAACTTTTGGTAGAGGCCGCAGGATTTGACGAAGTAGATTTGGCGAGGTTGAGATCAACAGCCGACATTTTGTTTGCGGATTTGACTTGCACGACACGCCAACATGGTCCGAATCTGCGAAGTTGGTAAAGGACACATTGTTTGAAGGTCACAATGCGGGTGAGATCAAGATCAACGGTTGGCGACCTTTCCATGGATCTAAGTGGCAGGAAAGGAAACATGAGGCAGGATTCGAGGCCATGGAGGATCGTAGAGTTAGAAGGTGGTAGATATCTATGACCTAGCGTAAATCCTACAAGTGGATGGCCGAGATCACCTCTTCACTGCAAAAGGTGCAGGAATTATAGGAAAGCAGAAATGTTATAAAAAGAGTTCCTGCACGGGGACTTAGATTCCATTTGTCATGTTCGCATTGGAAAACGACAAGGCGAACTGTGCAGAAGAGGACAAGTCAACCAGGAGCTCCCGACTATCTGTCAAACCACCAGGTAGGCCTCTTGTCCCCCACTGAAAAACTATTTAAATGGAAGAATTAATAGAACCCCCGAGCTTTGAGCACCAAAGGGTAGGATATTTATTTGAGGACAAAGACACGGAGGTACATGACATAGTATTGATAAACTGCAACATAGAGACGATTGAGGACCAGTTGAAGATGGTTAGGAAGGGAAATGTAGATGTCCACAAGGTTTATCAGACATTTTTTAATTTGTTTTCTATTGACCAATCCCTGAACTATCCATAATTTGTAGACTGGTGCACCTCAAAGTACTCCCCCACCGAGAGAACTATTATGGATGCCACCAAATCCAAAATCTTGTGCAAAATCAGTCCCCTCACCATCAGAATGGCCCTGTCCATCCCATAAGAGTTCTATCAAAAGGCCAAAGAGTATAAAGAGGAAGCGCTAATCCAACATTTTAGACAAGCCCTAACCGACCTCATGGAAAGTTTCTTCCATTGCAGCCTGCAACCCAATACCTCTTTCCAAAACCAGCTTTTCCCTGATGAAGCCAATATATTTACAGAAGATTCCAATTGTTTCCTTACCATGTTGGCTCAGTTTCTAGGTTTAGATAATGACATGTACATTACTGAGCCCCTAATAAGCCTAATGTTTGCCATGAGTACATGCCCCCTTGAGTTGGACAACCCTAGTCAGTCCTCCCAATGTGCTTGTCTTAGGTTTGATGAAGCCTTAGCCGATAGTATCCACTCTCAACTGGAAGAATTCCGCAGGACCATAAGCTTTAGGTTTCAGTCATACCTACTGAGGATGTTTTTGGCCTTCAATGAGGAGAATTTGCAAATGCAAGAACCGATGCTCACTTGAGAGGTACTTTCAGACTATGCCAAGTTCATGGACACCATCATGTCCAAAGTATACCAGGCTATCTTTTAAAAGAAGCTACCTAGGGTATTGATAGAGATCAAAGAATTATTGCAGCCTTCCCCAGAAAAGTGGATTGGTGACTGGTTCCTTTCAAAGCACAACACTGCAATTAGAATCTATGGTTTTTCCCATGCACCTTATGTGCTACCAATGTTCCTCACCCCCAAGCTGTTTACACTAGAATTCATGAGACAAAAACTAAAGGCAGAGGTGAAGCATTTTTTAGATGATAAGAAGGCTTCAGACATCAATTTTCCTTGGTTTGTGGGCCCTTTCATTGTTAAAAACAAGGTTTCATTGCCAACTGTTGAAAATATGATGAGAGATATGGGTTTCAAAACCAAAGCAGCCAATAATTATGACCCTCATCACATAACATCACACATGAGAAAGGAGACTAATAGGAAAGCTTTTGTGCATTTTGAGCTCACAGAACTAGCTGAAACTGCAAATTGGCAAGGTCATTTATAACAAATTGTTGAAAGCTTCCTTGGAGTTGTCTAAAGTGCAGGCCAACAATAGCAAGGTTCAGAATCAGCTTAGATTGGAAAAAATAGAAAATAAATCCATGAAGGGACAAACTAAAAATCTCCAAGTTGCATTATTTTCTATTGAGAGCCAAGAGGACAAAAGAGCTAGTATACAAAGAATGTTGGATGAGAAAGACAAAACCATTCAGTCATTAAAGCAAAACTTAAAAATTCCCTCCACCCAGCAAGTGGAGGCATCTGAGCTAGCCGAGCTCGAAGAAAAGAGAGAAAATCTCCAAGGGAAGCTAACAAACTATGAAGCTAGGATGTTGAAATTTGAAGAAAAGGAAAAACAGTGTCTGGAAGATATAACACTTATGGTAGAAAGTGAAAAATATTTGAAGGCCAAGGCTGAGAACCTTGAGCAGAAGTTACAGGAGAAGAATTAGGAATTGGACAATATAGCCACACCCTCCATAGAAGTTGGTGATTTCTCCCTTGTAGGGGCCATGGCTCAAGAAATCCTAAGAGACATGGAAGTAGAGAGGCTAAAGAAGCAAAATGTGAATCTCGAGACCCTAATGACAAAAGATGAGCAGGAAAAGGAGGCTTGGGAAACAAAGTACCAGGAGATAGAGGTCAAGAATGCAGAATTAGTGAAGCAGCCCACAGGACATACTTCCCTTCAAGAAGCAAGCTAGGTTGTATGGGATGATATTATATCAGAAGCTGAGAAGCTGAGACCCTATCTGGATTTCATTTTAGACAAAGAGGTAGTGATCAAATCTGCCAGGAAAAGTGTCATAGCTTCCAATGAAAAGCTAAACAAAAATCCTATGGAGTATGCTCATAAGGCAATAGACTTCCTGAATGGTCTATCTGAAGATCAAGCTAAGACAACCATCATAAAGGATAGGGTGTCCACTATGATCTGGGCTAAAAAGGTAATACACAAGCATCAACAAGTAAGTACCATCCAAGTAGGTATAGATATCTTAGCGCATCAAGTGAAACTTTTTAAGGAAATGTTTGATCCTCTGTTCAAAATGGGTCTACCCTTGTTTTGGGAAGAGGATGGCACTATGATATCACAAGAAGAATATCAGGGTAAGTTGTGGGAGTGTAGAATGGACCATGGGGAATTTGCAGACATGAATCAGCCACTAACCGTTAAAATAATAGTGGAGAAATTAACAAAGGAGTTCAAGCTCATTTGGATTTTCAAAGAGGCCTGCGCCCATTTCAGGAGTTGCTCATATAAAGACCACATTGAGATGAGAGTGTTGTTGAAGGAAGTTGTGACATCCCTCAAATTCGACCCCTATTGTTATTTATTCTTGTAAACATAATTATGAATTTTGTAAATGACCATGGTGAGGAGCTCAAGGCCAAGGCCCCACCAGTGGACCTCAAGCTAATGTTATGTCATAAGTCTTAGTTTAAGGTTAGAAGATTAAGAATGGTAATTACGACTAAATGATAAGTAACAAAACCTAATTATAAGTAACGATAATAACTAGGGAGCCATGCGTTGATTGACCATATCATGACTTCTCATATTGAACTAAGATGGGTGGGGATATAAGTTCATCCTAGTGGGATTATTTATTCACCTTAAAAATCTAGTTAAAGATACTATGGCTTAAGTTATTCTAATCCTATTATGATTAAACCATAAAGATAAATAATATATATATATATATTGGTGGATATTATATATATAATTATATATATAAATAATAAAGGTAATTATTAATGGATATGATTTATATAATTATGTAAATTATATTTAAGGTAAAGGAGTACCTGTTGGATAATATTACAATTTAATGTTTATATAAAAGCATGAGATAAAAATGAAGTTATTATATTCCCATATCCTCTTTAAGAGGAAAACAGTAATCCTACGAGGATTTTTTAAGTATAAATTATTAGATACATAATTAAAAATGAGGAAAATGTTGTTTACATATACATTCTTGTTCCTAGGAATGAATATTACGTAATTACAATATATTATTAAGTAAATATTAAATTAAATAAGATATATATATGTTTAACAAAATGAAGAGGCCACATCATAATGATAAATATAGCACATGATAAATTTATGATTCATTCATTAAAGTTTCTAGAAATACCATTTAAAAGAACTATATGTCATGGTTTTAAAAGAACTATAGATTATATATTTAAGAGGGTTAAAGGATATAGGGACTATAGGGTATAATCACCTTTGAAATTAAGGTGAAGAAGGTAAAGGTGTTATGATTTCTTTATGGAGTGTTTGCTTGAGCAAATATTTCATCAATAGTATTGCTATTTTCAAACCTTGTCCAGACACGTATCTTATCATAAAGTAAATGAGTTATTTAAATGAACTACATATAACACATAATGGAAGAAGAAAACACTTGTATAAACTTATGTTGTATTGAGAAGACAATATTATAAGTGAAATTATTGTTATATAAATGTATACATGTATCATAAAGGGAGTTCTTCAGAGACAAGTAATAATAGCGTCCATGTTAATATATATATATTTTCTTAAGATATATATATATTACTTTAAAGTGAGTAAAATATTATTTTTATAAATATACTTTAACACTTAAATATAGGAAAATGGATTTCCACGTGGGAGAAGGGTGGTCTCTCTCACATAATGGAGGTCATGGTCATTAATATCTATGTGTTAGATTTAATAAAGGAGAGTAGTATAAGGAGAATGGTTCCCTTAACTGACAGAGAACGCAACACCTTTCTGCTACCATTAAAAAAAATCATAATTGCCACTCACTCAACTATGCGTTGGTTTAAGGGAGAGATCTTTTGTTGAAAAACCGATCACTACCACCTTAACTCTTATGTATCTACCACTTAGAGGTTTCGCATTTAATTTTTTGTTATTTTGGCAGCCTTGAGAGGGGGGAATCCCAATTCTTTTTAAAAGAGGAAGATCAAAGCATAAGGGGATACACGGAGTGGTGAACTCTCTGAGAATGAGAACCGTGTATGCACACTATCCTCTGAAGAAGACAGTCTGGGGTGCCATTCTCAGTGTGTGATTGTTTTAGGTCACTTTACCTATGCGAAGGGGAGAGAAGAGGACGGCTAAACGGTGAACCAATCCCTGGTTAGTATTAGAAATTCAGTCTTTTTCCAATTTTCTTTTATGCTCAATTGATCCTTCAGCGTCAAATTGATCCTTCAGCGTCAAAGGGAAATCGTAAGTCTCTACCGTAGGTTATAATTCTCTGCTTCGATTATTTTCCGAGCTGTATGCTGAATTCGAACAGTCGATTTGAGATCGTAATTGCTGGATGGGTTAGTCAATGTTATGTTATCGGTGTAGTTCCATGTTTGGATCTGTGTAAGAATAGAGTGGCATCGATGTAAAGTTGTGTAGTGTTTAATGCTTGAAAGAAAACAGATATCAAACTATCTCTGCCGTTATTTTTTGATGCCACCTCTGCACACTTTTGATGCACCATTGTTTTCTGCTCTCTCTTATGCTTTGAACATTACGAACCCTTAGCACTGTTGAGCTGTTCTCAAACCAAAGTTGTAGAATCGAGTTTATCAGAGATATCGCCTTTCCCCGATGTGGTTGCATTATGTTTGAAAGATGAAATGCATAGTTCATACTTGATTTGTGGTTAACTCTTAGTATTAGAAGTTTATCTTGGACGTTAGCCTTGGAGGTGACTAGGAATGAGGGTTAAACATTGACCTTTGCATATGAGAAGACTTGGGTATGAAACCCAAAAACATGTTTAAAATTTCGGTGCTTTTCCTTTCATTCTGATAGAATCATTCTTTTAAATACCGCTCTTGTGAATTACATCATGAAGTCTGAGTAATATGTTATAGGCATATTTTCTTTTTTGGACTAATGGAAAAATGATTCGAGATTCGAAGTATTGATACAAAATTATTAGAATAAAATAAGATGAAAATTATTTATTTTCAGTCTACTTTAGTAATTATTGGGTGGAAACTTTTTGGTTATCATATAGAGGTTGACCTTAGTCACTTTGGGGCAACACTTTCAATAAACTAAAATATAAGTTATTTCTTAATCTTTTAAGTTGTCCTTTAAAGATTTCCAATCTCATATTTTAATATATGTATTCTCTAACACTAAAGGTTCAAGTAAAGACCCTGGAAGAAATTGTTACGTTTATACATATATACCATAGTTATAAGGGATACCTTATGTAATATTGTATATATGAATATAGATGCCTTTAGATATCTATAAAAATCAATAAGAGTTAATAGGAATTTATGATGATTTCTTTATATATATTTGGACCATGTAATTATGTTATCACATACCAAGATGTTATATCAATATGTAATTAGGTGGAGCTTATATATAGAATAACAAATATCGAATATCTAAAAAACCAATAGATATTAATATAGACTTATGGAGATTGATGCATGTGCCTCAACAAGTAGAGTTGTGTGCACTAAGTTGATAATGTTAAGAAGAACTTTGGAAAATAAATATAGTTATTTTTACTATTAAGCTAATTGATAATTGCATAAAATATTTATGTGTTAGCTTAAGTTTAACTTACCGTGAAGGTAAGTTTCTCTTCTAGCCTTTTTCGTTACGGCTATTATGCCGCCTCTGTTAAACTTTAAAAATTTACTTCAATCTGATCTAGGATCTTAACTGAGAGAACAACATGTACAACATATCTATAGCATATCAATCATGGAGACAATAATGCAAGCATACAAGAGACAGAAAGATTTACTTGGGGAAAACCATAAAGGTGAAAAACCCCAATAACTTCCTCAGAGATAGATAGAGAAATGATACAACCCAACCATAAGAGATAGACATATCCTAGCAACAGATCCTCCTCCTCCATAAGTGCGCCACTCCTCCTTGAGTGCATGAGTGAAAAGTGAGTGAGTAAATAGAGTGCCTCCCGCACTCTATTTATACTTGACTTGACTTGCCTTTTACATAAATCATGTAGGCTCGAACTTAACCACATAAAATAATGCTGACTGGGCCGACCCCCGATAGGGTGGTCTAATAACCCTTCGACCCACATGGTCGACCCCCAATAGGGTGGTCTAATAACCCTTTGACCCACATGACTTATACAGGATCGACCCCAACAAGGTGGTCTAATAACCCATCAAGTATAAGTTACGACATTTACAATATAAATGACGACACTTCCTTATAAAGGAATAATACCATCTCTATAGGAGTACATACAACATACATATATGAAATACATTCCAAAGTTACATATACACCAACACTCCCTCTTAACTAGGAAGGTATTTCTCAGCACAGGTCTTCTAGCACAAGTCTTCTTCTCTGGATCATCATCACTGGATAATCATCATCGAGACATCATCATCGTCACTGCTCCTGCTATCTCAATCAATCTCTGAATCTACTCGTCATAGGAAGCTCTACAGAGCCAGTCCTTTTTCATACTGGATGTAGGCCCACCACCTACAGGTCTTCATCATCACTGGCCATACTGTGGAATCTTCAGGACTTATTACGTGAGTCACAAAACCTGGCTGCAGTATTCCAGGCTATTACGAGCACACAGCTCTACCTGTAGGATCTCCCAGGAGCACATTACATGTGACCCATCACAAAACCTGACTGAAGCATCCTAGGCTGTTACGAGCACACGGCTCTACCTGTCGGATCTCCCAGGAGCACATTACATGTGATCTCACCACAAAACCTGGCTGAAGCATCCCAGGCTGTTACGAGCACACAGCTCTACCTGTCAAATCTCCCAGGAGCACATTACATGTGGTCCACCACAAAACTTGGCTGAAGCATCTGAGGCCTTTTTCATCCTGTCCAGATCTCCCAGGAGCAAATTACATGTGGTCGTGGCAAAACCTGGCTAAAGCATCTGAGGCCTTTTTCATCCTGTCCAGATCTCCCAGGAGCAAATTACATGCCATAGGACAAAACCTCGAAAGATCATCTGCCAGATATCCCAGGGCACCGAATTACATGCCATAGGCAAAACCTCGAAAGACTATCTGCATATCTCCCAGGGCACAAATTATATGTCCTCCCAAGCAAAACCTCGAAAGATCATTTGCCAAATGTCCCAGGGCACCGAATTACATGCCATAGGCAAAACCTCAAAAGACCATCTGCAAATCTCCCAGGGCACAAATTACATGCTTACCTGCACAACCTGATCCACGACCACAAAGTATCATCTGATACTCATCATACATCATCCTGATGTACACATGATCACCTTGATCATCATCACTGCAACATCCTGCTGCATGTCATATGGAGAAGCTCGTCATCCACGATCATCCTGATCATACAACTGATGCACACCACGTATCTACCTGATACATATCAGCATACATAGTGTATCCACCTGATACATAGATACATGATCCACACAATGTATCCATCAACATACATGATCTAGCTGATCATATCTGATACATATCAATATACATGATCTACCTGATCATATCTGATACATATCAATATACATGATCTACCTGATCATATCTGATACATATCAATATACATGATCTACCTGATCATACAATGTATCCACCTGATACATATACAGATACATGGTCCAAGCATCCAACATGATGCATATACAAAATACATACACATGATCCAACCGATCATATCCAGCATCCAACATGATGCGTACATACATACCAATGATCCAACTGATCATATCTAGCATCCAACATGATGCGTATATACATATAAATGATCGAACTGATCATATCCAGCATCCAACATGATGCATACATACATACATAAAAATGATCCAACTGATCATATCCAACAGAAACCAGAACCTCATCCTGATGTTCATCATCCAGCGCTTACATCCATAGCCATGTGAAGGATCCTCCTTCCAACATGCTTGGAATGGCTTCAGCAAATGTGTCCATCATTTCTTCCTCGAAGTTTCCTCGATCTGAAGAACGCCAAGCCTCTCTCTAAAGTAATCGAACTTCACTCTGGCTAATGGCTTTGTCAGCACATCTGCAATCTGCTCATCCATCGCAACATCTAGGAGCTTCACAACTCCTCTCTACACCATATCCCTGATATAGTGATATTTGATCTCTATGTGTTTCGACCTATCATGAAACACTTGGTTCTCAGACAGCTTCACACAACTCTGGTTATCACAGTATATACCAGTAGCATCCAACGGGAGATCAAATAACTCAGACAGTAGCTTCTGTAGCCATACTACCTCACAACTAGCTGAACAGGCTACAACATACTCTGCCTCAGCTGTACTCAGTGCTACACAGGACTGCTTCCTGCTAAACCAAGAGATCACACCTGATCCCATACTGAAGCAGCACCCAGATGTGCTCTTCTTATCTGCAGCACTGCCATCCCAATTTGAATCAACATAACCCTAGAGGTTAAACTTTTGATTCGCTTCATACTTGAGCCCAAAATCCACTGTACCCTTCAGGTACCTCAGAACATGCTTTACAGCAACCAGGTGAACACTGCTCGGATCCGTCAGGAACTGGCTCAATGTGTTCACAGCAAAGCAAATATCTGGTCTCGTGTTCATCATGTACATCAAGGACCCAATCATCTAACGATACATAGAGACATCAACCATCTCAGATGAAGCATCACATAGAAGCTTCAGATTTTATGCCATAGGTGTGGCCATGGCCTTGCAATCCATCATCCCAAATCTCTTCAGGATATCTATTGTGTACTTCCCTTGACCAAGGAATATCCCACCTGCATTCTGCCACACCTCCATGCCAAAAACAAATAGTGCATCATCCCCAAGTTCTTCATCTCGAACTCGACAACAAGCTTCCTCTGTGTGTCGACAATCAATCTATCCTCACCTGATACAAACAGGTTATCCGCATACAAAACTAGTATCACTAGATTGCCTTCCTTAACCTTGTAGAAAAGGTTGGAATCCGCTTTATTCTTGGTAAAGCCCAAACTGGATAGAAAGCTGTCTATCCTACCATACCAAGTTCTGCACACATATATGACTAAACCATGCTGTCTTGAAATCCATCTGGTGCATCTTCTATTTCATGACTTTTATATTTCTCAATGATGCCATCTGCAACATGCTTGATCTGATAGTTCCATTTGGAAGTCACAACAGACGTCCCTTTAGCTCTTGGCACCGCATCCCAAACATCGTTCTTCATGATCGACGGATCATGGCATTCTTCCTGTATCCTGGGAACTTCAATATCTTCAATAGAGAATTTTGTTGCTGAACAAATGTTGTAGTTCTTCTTTTGTAGGAGATGGCATACAATCTTTCCTACACAACAAGTTAAATTGCATGATTAGAAAACATCTCATAGTTTTCAGAACAAATTCTTACACATAAATAAATATGTCATACAGTCATGCAATTATCTTAGCCAATGCTTCAATACAACATTTATCCATATCCCGTAACTTTCTAGATGCTTTCCAATCTCTACCATAACATTGTTAAGAGTGTGCACAACTCCCAACATGTCAGCAAAGAGGTTTCATTCTAGATAAGTAGCAATGGAATGTTGTATAGTTCCATAGGCTACTTACCCATGTATATTAGTAGTATATTGTTCATCAATGCAACTATTCTAATATGCATAATATAAAACCTAATTCTAGGAACATCATTATATACATTATTGAACAGTATTATTTAAACAATAAAATATGCAAGTAATGACCATTAAAATACTTATCTTTGTTTGTTTGTTGGGTGGACTCTCTCTGAATCTTTGCAACTCCATTCTGATGTGGATTGTGAGAAGTGGTCAACTACCTCTGAATATCTACATCCTTGTAGAAACTATTGGAGTGTGCTCCCTCTTGATCTTTGCTTCCTGGATTACTTGTCCTCGAACTTATATACATTCTCGATCCCTATGCATGCTTGTTAGTATCATCATTATGTTATCCTCTAGGTCTCATACGCAATCAAACATTTATTAGTATAATCACAATAATCTCAAGCATGTATAGTCAAGATCATTTCAAACACAGATAATAAACATTAGTGTTCAAGGTGTCAGGGAAGTCTTCTTTTACTCATGCATATTCTTATTTAATCATATGACTGTTTTGGTTAGTTAAATCATCAATCAAGATAAGAGATATAATATGCATAAAATCCGTGATTACTCAAACCTATAACTTCATTAATAATTATTATCAACAACACAACAGTATAAGATCCTAACACAAGGTAGGATTCTGTCTTGATATAGGAAAAACATACCTGGATTAGCATGCTAGCTAATTATTTCTAACATACTCACATGATGTCTTCTTGTTCTTCTTCAATGACTTATGCTAGTAACCTATATATCTCATAGGTTAACCATTATAAAACCAAGTTATGCATACCTCGTAAATGGATCTTCTATGAGATCCATGACAATGGATGAATCTTTGTCCTCATGTCATCATGATCATATGTTCAGAATATGATTTGTCTTTCTTGGTGTACCTTTCATGTTAGTAGACAACATAAACCTCATACAACACCATAATGCATACAATCATAAGTGTCAACACCCTAATCAATGAATATTTTCTATCGTGCATTCATAATTTTATTAAGGTGATATGACAAGTCCAAAAATCAAGATTGTATTAACTATAATAACATGAAGACAAACATGCCATAAAATTAATCATGAACAAATCTCAAAACATACCTCGATGAGTCATACCTGACGAGATCGCTTGTAATATTCTTATGTAAGGCCTTAGCCTCATCTCCCTCTGAAACAGAAACTTCTTCACTTATGCAGATGATCAATCCATCTTCTACTAGGATTAACCCAATCCACTTGATTTGCAAGAACTGGACCTGGAGCTGGATATGGGTTTGTTAGAGAAACCCCAAAAATTCAAACTTTGAATTTCAAACTTCCGAAAGGATAGAAATATGTGCCTTGATGAGTTGATCAAGCTAGTATATTCAGAATTTGAAAACTGCAAAGTTTCACTCCTCAATTTTGCCTTTGAAACTTCTGGATTCACTGGACGTGACCCTGAACTGGGGTTTGATGAAGCCCACTCTTCTGTCCAATCAAAAGGTTTGATCCAAAGCTCTAAGCTTCTATTTTTCTGAGGAGCTTCCTGCCGTGGTCACAGATTTCAAAAATTCTCATTTTTACGGAAGCCCTAATTTTCCACTTTTCTCATCAAAGTCCCGAACTAGGGTCTGATCAAGCCCGGCCTTCTGCCCAACCAAAAATTCTGATATTGGTCTCTAAATTTCTATTTTGATGAGTAGCATCCAGCCATGGTCTCCGATTACAAAAATTCCAACTTTCTCTTAAGCCCTAAATTCCGGAAGCCATGAATGAAGGTACTCAAAAATAATTCTATTTTGACAGAAATATGTACCTGATTGTTTATGGTGTAACTACAAACTTTTCAATCCATAGGGTCTGAAAAAATTTCCTGAGATAGCCCAACCTATTATATTTCCATCTTGATAGGTCTGACCTCAATTGGATTCTCTGAGAGAGAGTTATTCCAAGTGTCGCAACATGACCTGTTTATGGGATAATATAGGAGAGCGAACTTGTACGGAGTGCCACGTGTCACGGTTTCAACTTCGGCTTCTGAAAACTTTTCTTGAGATATCCCAACCTGTTATCTTTCCATCGTGACAGGTCTGACCTCAATTGGAATCTCTGAGAGAGATTTATGCCAATTGTCGCAACGTGACTTGTTTATGGGATAATACAGGAGAGAGAACCTGTACGGCGTGCCACGTGTCACTGGTTCAACTTCAGACTCTGCAAATTTTTTTTGAAATAGTACAGTCTGTGTACTACCTGTCACATTTTATGAAATTTCATTTGGAGCTTCTTAGCCCAAGTTATGACCTTTTTCCCAAGGTCACCTCATTTTGACTCAGATCTGGAAGAGGCAGAAACCCTATATTGTACAGATCATAAGTCACAAAGTACAATGAATTAGAGGTTCTCCTTTGGACACAAGGTACATGGGGATTTAATATTCAACCTCTAAAGATTTCAGATCCGACAACTTCGACAAAACGGATTTATAGCGAAAGTGCTACGATGACTGATTTTTGCTATATCAAGCCCTAGCATCGTAAGTGCAACAAGTGTCATACATGCCATATCATGCCTTCTTTCAGGCTAGCTCTGATACCATGCTAAATTTTCAGAATTTACTTCAATATGATCTAGGATCTTAACTAAGAGAACAACATGTACAGCATATCTACAGCATATCAATCATGGAGACAATAATGCAAGCATACAAGAGACACAAAGATTTACTTGGGGAAAACCATAAAGGTGAAAAACCCCAATAACTTCCTTAGAGATAGATAGAGCAATGATACAACCCAACCATAAGATATAGACATATCCTAGCAGCAGATCCTCCTCCTCCATAAGTGCGCCACTCCTCCTTGAGTGCATGAGTGAGAAGTGAGTGAGTAAATAGAGTGCCTCCCGCACTCTATTTATACTTGACTTGACTTGCCTTTTACATAAATCATGTAGGCTCGAACTTAACCACATAACATAATGCTAACTGGGCCGACCTCCAATAGGGTGGTCTAATAACCCTTTGACCCACATGGCTGGACCCCAATAGGGTGGTCTAATAACCCTTTGACCCACATGACTTATACAAGGCCGACCACAACAAGGTGGTCTAATAACCCATCAAGTATAAGTTACGACATTTACAATATAAATGATGACACTTCCTTATAGAGGAATAATACCATCTCTATAGGATTACATAGAACATACATATATGAAATACATTCCGAAGTTACATATACATCAACAGCCTCAAAGTTAATTTGGATCTAATTTAAGATACCTTATATATATAGTTAATTCATGTAAATCTCTATGTGGTAGAGGCTTGATGGAAGAAGAAAAAGGCTTGTTGCAACAATCATTTTGCTCGGTGTAATCCTATTACTTTTTTCCTAATAATAATAAAGGCACACACTTTTGTGGACTAGCCCATGTACGGGTGAACCACGTTATTTTTGGTCTCGTTTATTTGTCTATGGCCTTATTATATGTGTATATGATTTCATGACAATTGTATGATTTTCTTCTCATATGTGTTGTTTTAATAATTGATGTTTATAACACATTTGTCGAATGCATCATGGCAAGGATATTTCATGTTAAATGTTGTTAAAATATACTTCATGTGTTCAAATAAGAACCATAAAGATATAAGTATCATGTTGATTCAATTTTGTAATCCTTCAGTTTAGAATGGTAATATTTTAATAGGTGTCAGTATGTTAGCAATGTTTGGAAAGTCCCTATGGTTAAAAATTATAAACATAGTATACAATCATTTTGGTCCCTATATACAAAGGTTTCATACGAGAACCAATGAAGTGCATACGAATCACTTAAGTTTAAAAAGGTAATTTCCACCTGTTGTAAGTTTGTACTAACACCCTTGCATAAATATTCAATGATAATTTTTATGAAGCATTACATATCGCACTTATTAAATAGAAATTTAGATACTGATATTATATTTATAATTCCGCAAATCATTTTTTGACGATTATACCCTTTGGAAGAGAATTAAGACCACTTAGAAAATATTTAAATTTTTACGAAATTTGGAGATGTGATAGAAGTGGCCACAACAGAGCTACCAATAGCTGATCAATGGAAGACCGTTGAGAAATTTGGGAAGGCCAAGCTGACACTCCATCCATGATCGTGAAGATTCACAGCATGAAGAGATAATTACAAGGGCATTTTGTTCATTTTTACTAGAGTCTATTCTCATGATGTAAAGCTGCCCAGTAAAATTGTAAAGGGCAATTAAGCCTGTTTTTACGCACTCTATTATTTTGTTGCAACTTATTCTCTGAAGTGGCGATCTTGTTTGAATAGGTATCACTTATACTTAACAACTTTCTGTTGATACAACTCGATCCTAAAGGCTAAAACATCTATATAAGAAATGTAATAGAAGAGAAAAGGGTTGAAAAATTTTTGGAACTCGAGAGATTTTTTTGTGTTGTGTACTATGAAGACTCATTTTAATAAAGTTACAGATTCAAAGATGGCCTTTATGAGGAGCTTCATGTGTCTTTTATATTGCATTCTATTTCCTTTCCTCATGTGAATGTGGATCTTGTTATTTTACTTCCATTATGTTTTCCTTTCATATCTGAAATTAGTGTGTAATAGTGCAGAATTCTTAATCATAGGCTCTGGCTATTGTTTTCAAATATCCACCAGATAGTTCTTCTGAAGTTGACATTGAATTCATCTTGTTTGATGGTCATGTTAATGGACTGTCTTTTATAAAGTTTCATGCAGCAACTCTGTGATTAGATGTATTTGGGTGTTTTGACTCCATTTCTCAGCGAATGTCCACTTTGCTTTCAACCAAACAACATTTTAATATTCATTCATATGTATCTAGCCTTGTTCAAAAATCCCTGAGAGATCCCTCTCTAGAAGGGTAGAAGCGAGCTTATCTTTCCTAAAGTGGTTATGTGGTTACCCCAAATTGGCCTTTCTGCAACCTTAAGGTACATTTTGGTTGCTAACACCACACAAGCGAGAATAATTCCATCTAGATTCTTCCAACCAAGTCCTTGAATCCATCCATCGTGTGCAGCTATATCCACAAAATAGAATTTGGATGCCTTCAATTTCAGAACTCTCTTTCTGTGATCTAGTAAGTGACCAGGACATGAAAGATTTTGCATATAGTATACAATGTATCTCTACCAATCGCATTGTGTTATGACCTCTTCCTCTTTGGAAAAAGGATGAGGAAGAGGAATATTCCTCTTTGGAAAGAGGAAGAGGAAAAGAGGGAAAGAAGGGAAGAAAAGAGAGGGAGATGGGATATGAGGAAGATGGAGGAAAGGATAGGAGAGAGGAAGAGTGGGAAGTGAGGTTACGAAAAGGACAAGGATTAATACGAAGACGGGTGTGAATGTGTGAGAGGATGGAGAGAAGGGAGAGAAGGGAGAGCTAGGAGGGAAGGAGAGAGAAGGATAGAGGAGAGGTTTAAATCGAGGTTGTTAAGGTAGAGAAAATCTGCAACTAGGGTTTAACTCGAGGCTGTTAAGGTAGAGAAAAAATGCAGCTAGGGTTTAGATGAGAAATTTAGGGTTTAACTCGAGGCTGTTAAGGTAGAGAAAACCTACAGCTAGGGTTTAGATTGGAAATTTAGGGTTTAGTTTTTTTTTAAATGAGACCTAATTAACCAAATAACAAATTAGCTAGTCTAATAATTACAAAATTTACAAATCTAGGGTTTTAAATGAATTAGAAAATAGGGAAACTTAGGGTTTTAAAAGATTCTAGTCTAACCCTGGGGCATCAAGGAAAGAGGTTCCCCCTCTAGAGATGGTACTTGGTAAATTTAGTAACTAGGAACTTCCTTAACAACCTCAAAGGTTTGTTAAAGGAGACCTAGTTATGATGACTAAAGATAGAAAATGATCTAAGCAACCGGTATCAAATTATATAATAGTTTAATGATGCGATGATGGTAATAAATACTAAATGCTAATTACATTGATAGGTGTTTAGATATTATTTAAGATTTGGAGTTTCTGGAGTAGATCAACCAAATTAACATAAATGCAAGTGTACAATCTTGATTAACATTTAAATAAGTTTAAGTTAAGGACTACACCTATAAATATTCGGGAACCACTTTACTTGTGATTGTGCTAGTTATAAATAATTGGCAACAAAATATATAATAACTCAATAACTCAATGATGCGAAATGGTTGCTGGAAATGTAGATAAAAGGTATGTTATAGTTTTGATGTATCTATTCATGTAATTTCATTATAGCTGCTATTCTTCGATTTCTTTGTCATCTTTTTCGGTTTCCATTCCTTTGTCATCATTTTCGGTTTCCATCTCTTCTATCTCTGCAATCCTCACCAGTTCATCTTCGATAATGTCTCTTAGTTCTAACTTCCTCTCAGACAAATCAGTGCCAAGTTGAATCTCCAATTGTTTTACTAGGTCACGGTATATTGTTGTATCAAGATCAGATACTGCTATCATCTCACAAGCTGCAACACATAGTTCCTCACGTGACGGACGATTCAGTGAATTGTTCGTTTTCAGATTATCATTGTTTGCCACCTCTTTCTCCTCTGAGTTGAACTTCTCTACGGAGGCAACATTGTCCTTCTTACCTTTTTCTTCTACGAGGTCTACTTCTTGCACAGAATTTTCAACACCTTTTTCTTCTTCCAGGTCTACTTCTTGCATATAATTTTCAACACCTTTTTCTTCTTCCAGGTCTAATTCTTGCGCATAATTTTTAACACCTTTTTCCTCTTCCAGGTCTACTTCTTGCTGATAATTTTCAACACCTTTCTCTTCTTCCAGGTCTACTTCTTGCATATAATTTTCAACACCTTCTTCCTCTTCCAGGTCTACTTCTTGCACATAATTTTCAACACCTTTTTCCTCTTCCATGTCTACTTCTTGCACATAATTTTCAACAACAGGAGAATCATTTTCCCGTTTTGCATCTTCCTCTCTATTTTCATTCTCAAGCAGTCCTTTCTCTTTCTGAGTGACAACACTATTTTTCCGCCTCTTGCGAGGAAGACCTTCATTTGCTATTTTCGATGGAGTTCCACTGCCCTTTCTCTTCCTTTTTGGCGTCTCATCGACGAGCAGATCTGTGGTCCCATGCGGACAGTCGAGAAAATCAATTAGTTTGGCCACCAGCTCTTCCTTCTTTGTGTTCGATTTGGAAACATGAATATCCATCAAATCACATAGCTGAAATAACATATCCTTGTTATGTTTGTGAAGTTTCTCCTTCAATTTTTCCTTCTGTTTCTCCTCATTTTCAGCCCAGACAAAGCCTGAAAACTGCAAGATGTTACTCTTGATCTGAAAAGCCTTCCCTCTCTTTCCATAGAGAAGCGTATGAACAAGTCTTAAAAATTCGTCCATCTTGTTCCTTTTGCGTACTTTCTGCGCAACATTTGGGATGTCTTTGAGAGGCGTCCCTCTTCCCTGCTCAACGGTGAACTTCTTACGCGTCTTCACCTCTTCATTGCAAGAACCGAACGGCTCAACAAACTTTCTTACTCGAGATGATCGATTGCTAATAGGCGTGGAAGCTGCTTCGTTGCCTTTCTCCGACACTTCAACCTGACCGTCCGGCACCATCGCAAGGACTTCGAAATTCGCGTTGGTAGAAGCGTCCAGGGCTACGGCCTCTACAACTTTCTCGTCCATCACGGTTAGGGTTCCAAAGCTCTAGCTCAAGTATGTGAAACCTGCAACTCCAAAACTCCTAAACAAGAAAGAAAAAGAAAAGAAAAAACCCTTATTCCATGTCTCTTTCGTCAGTTAATTTGAAAACACCGAGAAGCCTCCTACCTCTGTAAAAGTTATCGCTGAAGTTCCTTACTCGCTACCGGTGAGAGATCTAGAGAAAATTCAAAGAACTGTTTAGGGATCTTTCTGTCTGCCAGCCTAAACTTTACCCGGTTGGTCGATTTATATAGAGAAGACCACTTATATGAATAAAAATATAAGAGTTTATGTGAGTAGTCGGTCTATGGAGAAATGTTCTTTGTACGGGTTGATGGGTTGCGCCCGCTCACTTTAGGTGTCGTATTTAAGGTTATTAACTTCAAGTCAAACTCCTAATTAAATTAAGTAAAATATAAAATACAAATAATATGAAAATTTTAGATATAAATCTTCAGAAATAATGATATATCAATATATAATATAAATTAGTATAGTCATTTAAATTAGTTATATGTTATTTGTTTTTTTATGTTTAGTTGTCATCACATATTATTTTTCTTAGTTATATGTCTCATTCTCTTTTAATCTAGGAAATCCTTCTTCAATCTAGGAAAAATATAGATGGTAGTCCACCCCAAACTCTAAGATATAAACACCTATCTTTATAAATAAGAAATTATTTAATATATTTTACAAGTTAATAGTTATAAATTAAATTTCTAAATTCAATATTAAAATAGAAAATATATGTTTTGGATAAATTTCTCAAATATATAAAATTAAAATGGAATGGATTTTGCTAAATATTGATCTATAATAGATTGTGACGTGATTTATAATAGATTGTGATTAAGTAGATTGAGGGTTGGGATAGATTTAGATTTGGGTTTACTTAATGAATCTAAAGGGCGAGCACATGAGTGATCGTGTACTTTCTCCATAGATTGCTCAATGAAGCTAAATTTAACAAATGGTGCTTGTTAAATTGGGAAGTAAACATGGTGTGTTTTAATTCTTTTTGGGGATTAGGGTTTAAATATATGTGTTTGTTGTTCAATTTAGAGGCATTATTGTTTCCTTGGCATATTTTTATTCATAGAGGAAAGATCTTAATACAAGGGATTGAGGACATGACTAGTGTCTTTTGTGGTTAATGTTTCATTCTATTATGATAGACCTACAATCTCCTATGGACTTGTTTGGCAATAGGTTTTTAAATTGCTAATCCCAAATGGACAATGTAATTCATTTCAAGGTAGCCTTAGAGGATATGTAGAAACTGATCAAAAGAAAAAATTTCCTCCCTTCATTTCAGTTATGACTGTGGGTAGGGTTCATCAATAGATATTGCACTATTTGAATCTACCTAGTGCCTATTTTGCTTTCTAAGACTAGGACCACCTTAATCATGATTTCCCCCATTGGAAAGGTATCTTCTCAAGGTTCACGTGTTAACATCAACCATCCCATCCAAGAGTGGTGGGGTCTCATCTAGCTCTCACCGTGTGATTAAGGAGTTTTACACACAACCCCATGTTGTCAACTATGTTTCTCATCATTCAGAAGTTTTGTGAGGCCCAACTAGTAGGGGGGTGGATTAAGAACCTTTAAGAGTACTATGGTGCCTCTTTCACACCCAATGCAGGGTTTTAATTGTAGGCCTATTTATATAATATAGGGTCAAGGTGCCTTGTTAGCTTATGGTGTATGTGTTAATGTTTAGACATAGGGTGGTAGGTGCAGTATAATAAGAGGAAGAGACATTTGTCTCCAACTCTTGCAGACAAGCCAGGTAGATCAATGAGTCCCACTCCTCAACAAGATCCATTCAAGCAAGTTGTGTCCCTTTCCCTAGACAATGGAAATGACTAGTTCCCTAGGTTGGGGCTGGAAGCATTAAATGTTAGAATAAGGGAGCTACAAGACCCAAAATGACCTTAGTCTTACAAATTCACATTAAATGGGTCAAACAAATAATAATAAAAATAAAATAAGGTGCAATTGGATCATGAGGGCACATAAGAGGTTGTGAGACCCACATGTGGCAAGATTCCCCACTACACTTGGCATTATTCTCTCACCAATTCAAGTTCAAGATGAAGGGTAACACACTTGGGGGATTTGAAGAGGTATTATTCATGGCATGAATCATGTAAGGTCAAATTGGAGTGGAAGAGAAAATCCCATGCAAGAGGAAGAGCCATCTTAGAAGAATTGTGACACTTGGAGCTAGATTCCCTCACTCCTATGACAACATTGATGAAGATTCTATGACACTTCTGACAAATTTCAGACCATATTGTTGAGAGATGACATATATGACAGGTCAGGGCTAAAAATAGCCTCTAAGAGGGCGCGGGAGGGAGTTATGGAAGCCAATAAGCTTACCCATTCGAATTGAGGGAAGATGGAGACTAGGAATTGTGGGACAAGTGGCATTCATGGGAATCTCTCCCTAACTCAAGTTGGGATAAGTCTCTTGGATGGAATTCGAGCTAAGGAGACCTTTGAAGGTTAATAAAAGATAAAAAGAAAAAAGGATATCAGATTTTGATCATTTCTCATTTTGCAAATTGGAGAGCATAGCTTGTCCATGCTAGTGGAGTGTTTACTCTACTTTCCTGAGTACCAATTTCAAGGGTGCAAGATTCCCATCATAATTAGAAATTGGAAAGGCCATTTAGACCTTTCATTTGGATATACAATGGAGTCATTTGTTGTAGGTTGAAGCTACAGAGCGGCTCGTGATATTCTCTTCTTCATCTTGCTCCCACATCTCTCTCACATTTCTCTTCATATTTTGGCTCTTGGAGAAAGGGCACACTTGATGATGTTTGAGTTTGGGTCTCAAGAATGGATCCACCAATTGTTGATGTATATGTAACTTCGGAATGTATTTCACATATATGTATATTGTATTTCTATAGAGATGTTATTATTCCTCTATACGGAAGTGTCGTCATTTATATTGTAAGTGTTGTAACTTATACTTGATGGGTTATTAGACCACCTTGTTGGGGTCAGCCCTATATAAGTCATGTGGGTCAAAGGGTTATTAGACCACCCTATTGGGGGTTGGCCATGTCGGTCAAGGGTTATTAGACCAGCCTAGTGGGGGTCGGCCCAGTCAGCATTATGTTAAGTGGTTAAGTTAAGGCCAACCTAGTTGAGTAAAGGTCAAGTCAAGTTAGTGTATAAATAGAGAGTGTGTCTCTCTCATTTTACACATTCTATTCTCTCACTCACACTTGGGAGAGTGGCGCACTTGTGGAGGAGGAGGCTCTGCTGCTAGGAGAAGACTATCTCTTGTATTCTGGTTGTATCATTGCTCTCTCTATCTCTGAGGAAGTTGTGGGGTTTTTCACCTTAGGGTTTTCCCCACAGAAACTCTGTGTCTCTTGTCTCTCATGCTTTTGATTCTTGTGATGCTTGTCATGCTTATTGTGATTGTTATGGATTGATATACTGTATATGTTATTCTCTCAGTGAAGATCCTAGAGTATTGTGAATTAATGCTCAAAATTTAACATAGTATCAGAGCTAACTTGAGAAGAAGACATTTTGCAGTGACGAAAACTTGAGTTTCTTGTATATTGGGTTTCTTTCCATAGATTTTGGAAAAGCAGTATAGTAGATTGACTCTACTCATCAAGGAGAACCCATCTGTCCAATCAGAATTCAATTCTGAGCATTTTCAGATTTGGCCCTAAAAATTAGGGTTTCCACAAAAATAGGAATTTCTAAAATCTGAAGACATAGCTAGAAGCTCCTTGTAAAAATCGAATGTTAGAGCTTTGGATTGAGATTTTGGGCTGGGTAGATCTCTGAGAAACTCAAACCCTAATTCAGGGCTCTCACCACTGAACCCAAGAGGACAAAAAGGCAAATCTGAAGGGTAAAGCTTTGCTGAATACACCGGGCTTTTTCATGCTCATGCTACTGAGGATGATGAACCACCCAAGAAGAAGGCGAGGGCAAAAAGTGATGATAGTAATGATGACTCATCAAGTGAAGAAGAGTATGTTCTAATCTCTGCTCTCACAGAAACCTCTTTGCTGACATGTTGGGAGTAGTGCAAACTCTTAAGAATGTTCTGGTAGAGACTGGAAGGCATCTAGAAAGTTGTGGAACATGGATAAATGTTGTATTGAAGCATTGGCTAAGATAACTGCATGAATGCATGACATATTTCTTTATGTGTAAAGAATTTGTTCTTAAAATTATGAAATGTTTCTAATCATGCAATTTAACCTGTTTTGTAGGAAAGACTGTATATCTTCACCTACAAAAGAAGGACTACAACATTTGTTCCAGCAACAAAGATATCTATTTAAGATATTGAAGTTCCCAGGATCTGGGATGAAGAAATGGAATGCCATGATCCGTCGATCATGAAGAAGATGTTTGGGATGCAGTCCCAAGACTTGACAGGGAGTCACATGTGTGCAGATTGAAAAAATCCTTGTATGGCTTGTAGCAAGCTCCCAGAACTTTGTGTGATACAAAGAGGAAGCTTGCTGCTGAATTCGATATGAAAGATTTGGGAATGATGCATTATTTCCTAGGTATGGAGGTGTGGCAGAGTGCAGGTGGGATCTTCCTTGGTCAAGGGAAGTACATAGTAGATATCTTGAAGAGATTCGGGATGATGGATTGCAAGGCCATGACCACACCTATGGCATCGAATCTAAAGCTTCTGTGTGATGCTCCATCTGAGTCGGTTGATGTCTCTATGTATCATCAGATGATTGGGTCCTTGATGTACCTAATGAACACGAGGCCAGATATTTGCTTTGCTGTGAACACATTGAGTCAGTTCCTGAAAGATCCGAGGAGTGTTCACCTAGTTGCTGTAAAGCATGTTCTGAGGTACCTGAAGGGTATAGTTGATTATGGGCTCAAGTATTAAGTGAATCAAAAGTTTAACCTGCAGGGTTATGTTGATTCAGATTGGGCTAGCAGTGCTACAGATAGGAAGAGCACATCTGGATGCTGCTTCAGTATGGGATCAGGTGTGATCTCTTGGTTTAGCAGGAAGCAGTCCTGCATAGGACTGAGTACAGCTGAGGCAGAGTATGTTGCAGTCTGTTCAACTAGTTGTGAGGTAGTATGGCTACGGAAGCTACTGTCTGAGTTATTTGATCTCCCAGTGGATGCTACTGGTATCTTCTGCGATAACCAGAGTTGTGTGAAGTTGTCTAAGAACCCAATGTTTCATGACAGGTCGAAACACATAGAGATCAAATATCACTATATCAGGGATATGGTGCAGAGAGGAGTTGTGAAGCTCTTGTATGTTGAAACAGATGAGTAGATTGCAGATGTGCTGACAAAGCCACTAGCCAGGGTGAAGTTTGAGTACTTCAGGGAGAGGCTTGGTGTTCTTCATATCAAGGACACTTCGAGGAAGAAGTGATGGACACATTTGCTGAAGCCATTCCAAGCATGTTGGAAGGAGGATCCTTCACATGGCTGTGGATGTAAGCGCTGGATGATGAGCATCAGGATGATGTTCTAGTTTCTGCTTTGTATGATCAGTTGGATCATTTATATGTATGTACGCATCATGTTGGATGCTGGATATGATCGGTTGGATCGTTTGTATGTATTTTGTATATGCATCATGTTGGATGCTTGGACCATGTATTTGTATATGTATCAGGTGGATACATTGTATGATCAGGTAGATCATGTATATTGATATGTATCAGGTATGATCAGGTAGATCATGTATGTTGATGGATACATTGTGTGGATCATGTATCTATGTATCAGGTGGATACACTGTGTATGATGATATGTATCAGGTAGATACTTGGTGTGCATCAGATGGATGCATTGTATGATCAGGGTGATCGTGGATGACGAGCTTCTCCAGATGACATGCAGCAGGATGTTGCAGTGATGATGATCAGGATGATCATGTGTACATCAAGATGATGTATGGTGAGTATCAAATGATACTTTGTGGCCATGGATCAGGTTGTGCAGATGAGCATGTCTGGGAGATCCTATAGGTCAGAGTTGTGTACCCGTAACAGCCTGGGATGCTCTTTCGAGACATTGCTCTGGGAGGACATGTAATTTGTCCCTTGGGAGATCTTCAGGTCGGAGTTGTGTACTTGTAACATCCTGAGATGCTCTTGCGAGGTTTTGTCCTATGGCATGAAATTTGCTCCTGGGAGATCTGGACAGGATGAAAAAGGCCTCAGATGCTTCAGTCAGGTTTTGCCATGACCACATGTAATTTGCTCCTGGGAGATCTGGAAAAGATGAAAAAGGCCTCAGATGCTTCAGCCAGTTTTTGTGGTGGACCACATGTAATTTGCTCCTGGGAGATCTAGACAGGATGAAAAAGGACTCAGATGCTTCAGCTACGTTTTATGGTGAGATCACATGTAATGTGCTCCTAGGAGATCCGACAGGTAGAGCTGTGTGCTCGTAATAGCCTGGGATGCTTCAACCAGGTTTTGTGATGGGTCACATGTAATGTGCTCCTGGGAGATCCGACAGGTAGAGCTGTGTGCTTGTAATAGCCTGGGATGTTGCAACCAGGTTTTGTGATGCACGTAATAAGTCCTGAGGATTCCACAGTATGGCAAGTGATGACGAAGACCTACAGGTGGTGGGCCTACATCCAGTATGAAAAAGGATTGGCTTTGTAGAACTTCCTATGACGAGTAGATTCAGAGATTGATTGAGATAGCAGCAGCAGTGACGATGATAATGACTCAATGACGATTATCCAGTGACGATGATCCAGAGAAGATGACTTGTGCTAGAAGACCTATGTCGAGAAATACCTTCCTAGTTAAGAGGGAGTGTTGATGTATATGTAACTTCGGAATGTATTTCACATATATGTATATTGTATTCCTATAGAGATGTTATTATTCCTCTATAAGGAAGTGTCATCATTTATATTGTAAGTGTCGTAAATTATACTTGATGGGTTATTAGACCACCTTGTTGGGGTCGCCCCTATATAGTCATGTGGGTCAAAGGGTTATTAGACCACCCTATTGGGGGTCGGCCATGTGGCTCAAAGGGTTATTAGACCACCCTAGTGGGGGGCGGCCTAGTCAGCATTATGTTAAGTGGTTAAGTTGAGGCCGACCTAGTTGAGTAAAGGTCAAGTCAAGTTAGTGTATAAATAGAGAGTGTGTCTCTCTCATTTTAAACATTCTATTCTCTCACTCACACTTGGGAGAGTGGCACACTTGTGGAGGAGGAGGCTCTGCTGCTAGGAGAAGACTATCTCTTGTATTCTGGTTGTATCATTGCTCTCTCTATCTCTGAGGAAGTTGTGGGGTTTTTTACCTTAGGGTTTTCCCCATGGAAACTCTGTGTCTCTTGTCTCTCATGCTTTTGATTCTTGTGATGCTTGTGATGCTTATTGTGATTGTTATGCATTGATATACTGTATATGTTATTCTCTCAGTGAGGATCCTAGATTATTGTGAATTAATGCTCAAAATTTAACACCAATGTACCCAACTTTCTAGTGAGGATGCATGATCTTCAAGAGAGAACGACAATGACATGAACCATATGCATGATGAGCAGGTTAGAACCTACGTGGAAGGTACAAATGCCACTGATATTAATGGTGATCCACCTCTTGTCAACAGTGAAAATACCACTCAATTGAACTCCCGAAGGAATGATCATTTAATCCCCAGGATGGTAATAATGAATAAGGGTTATGGGAATGTCCTTAACCAGAGGACTGTGTACGTTGAATTGATGTGAGCAGATGCCGGTATTGCTGTGATAGTACATCGGATAGATATGGATGGAATTTCAATGATGGGATCAATTAAGGAAAGGAAAGGCGAGAGGTCTATAAAGACGGAGGGAAATCCCGTGATGACATGCAAGTTTCCAAGTCCCATAACCATGTCGGAGCTTCTATGTGGTTTTCATAGATAGTGTGTGTGCGCATAAGTTAATTATTCCCTTTTGTGGACAAATATGGCTCCAAAAGATGATGTCAAGAGGCCAAGGAAAGGAAAATATGTGAAGGTTATGTGAGTTACTTGTGAATAGAATAAATATTACCAAGCGGCTCACTTCTTCCATGATCGAATCCCTAGGGAGATATGTGGATAAATTGATCAACTTGAAAAAGGATTTTGGGCTCAAGTGAAAGAGAAAATATGGAGGATATCAAGGCAGAGATGGGGGAATGGGTTTAGGACCTCGAGATGACGGCTGACCGAATGGTTTCCTTTTACCACATTCTTACGACCTATTGGGTGATGAAATGGATACTCTCCCATATCCTTATGGATTCCGAGAATAAGGTTATGCGAGAAAATGAGACGACACACACATGGAAGGATCATAATTGGGACTTTCGGCTAATGCCCAAGAAGATCGACTTGATGTCAAGCAAAATGGGAATTCAATTCTATCCTTTGTCTGGTGTTGGTACTAGTTCGGGTTTGACGCCTCCTAGCGGGATCACTCTAGGGTGGATGCTGAGCATGGGAGGAAAGAAGTTGACATTTTCGGCTCCTATTCAGATCATCTGCAAGGCTCTATTCCTATATTGAGGGAGGGACCATCAAAGGGTTTCCACTAAGAGACACTAGTATTATGTTTTTTCATGTAAGGATCAATTATGTACTTCTTTCTAGTTTATTCTGGTGAATTATCGACTACTAGAATCTGTATGCTTTTTGGAGGGCATCAAGAAGTCTTATGGTAAGTCTCGACAACAATTGTATGGTTCAAGGTATTGGGAAGTATAGTGGTTTGTGGGAGGGGTATCAGTCTGTTGAAATGTTTGTTCACCGACAAGAACTTCTGCTATTGACAGTCATGTAACTGTCTTTTGAATGATAATATAATTCCTTAATTACAAAAAAGAATATAACATCATTTTCTAAATAAATATCATCTTTGTTGAAAATCCATGGGACATCACCTTCTTTAAAAGACCGAGAGGTTCCAGCCTCTTTCCTACTTAATTTTCTTGGCCAATGTTTCTTTTCGGTATTTGAAGAAATAATATCACTCCTAATAGCTAATATGTCAGTATTTTTTTATGAAATGTGTATCCATAAAGAATATAAAATATTTTTGAATATACTCATGGGATACAGTAAGTGGGAAATATTAGGATGCTCCAAATATGGAATCTCATAAAACAAAGATTTCCTTTTCATCCCAATGGGAATTTTCTCAACATAGGTGTTGAAAAATTTAGGATTATTGAACATAGGTTCCCGATTTGAATCGAAAAATTATTCAATTTCCTTCTCCTTTTCTCTATCATATTCTCTAAACCAATATGTCGATGTAATTATTTCAGGCCTATGGGTTCTCTCTAGTTTACCATTAAAACAAGATGTTGATATTCTATAAAAGTGGTCTTCTAGGAGGAGCACCCTTGAGAAATCATAGACAAGATTTCGTAGGTGGTTGAACAACCTATCATTTATTGAAGGTCCATAAAATTTACATCCCTGATATCCTTTTGTTACAAGACTCGTGATTTTATTGTATATGGAACACACTAGCACCAAAGAAGGTGGTTGCATCAAATTAAGCTTGTCAAATAACATTATGGATATAATCAAATCAATCAACATGCTTACAAGAGAAAACTCCTGGTCTTGGATAATCATGCATGGTATATTCATATATGCCATACATCGTAAATGATCTCTCCACCAAGATGGGTCTTGATACATTGTATACATGTATCCCTTCCCATAATTTCTTGAATTCATTGATCAATGGTTGGAGGTAGACATATGTATATCCTTAAATCGCCTTCTGCTAGAAACTATAAGATCCAACATAATATATTAATTCTTCATACACAACCATGGAGGGATATTGTTATTGATCACTACCGTTGGCTATAAAAAATATTTAGTGTTTTTGAGGGAATACATGTTAAATCCATCCATAGTTATGCTTAATCGAATGCTCCATACATCATCCTTGAATTTATCAGGGCATGTATCCTCTATATGTTTCATATCTATTAAATATATATGAATATGCATAACTTCTGGCTCACGTATGTGCAAGGCATGCCACCCATGCAACATGTCTAAATATTTGCAATGAAAAGGAATTTTAATCCTTGGGATTATAGGCACGTGCCTCAATAAATTATAAGGAGGTCCATGTGTTGTACCCATTTTTTATATATGGTACCTTTCATGGCCACATGTATGACATATATCTTTGTCCGTGTATTCACCTTTGTATAAAATACAACTATTCCAGCAAGGATTATTTGATATGTATTCAACACCCAAAATTTTAAGCAGTTGTTTTGCCTCTTCCGTGTTGTTTAGGAGGAAACTATCACTTGGAAGTACATTTTTTTGAGTACCCTGCAATTAGTTGGAAATTAAAATGTACAATGTAATTAAGCATGCAAAATTTCTCTTTTCAACGCTAATTTAATGGATACTTGATGCTTTATTGCCTTAGTAGTGCCGAGAAGGATGTATCTCTACATACCATACATTTATTTCAAGATGTACAACAAAATTGTTGTCCCTAGTTCGGTAGACCTGCATCCATGCCCAAAGAGAAGGGTGGTGGAAGTATATTTAACGCTTTCAAATAAGGAATTGGCAATATTATTATCATTCCTGAACTAATATTATTGGAATGTATTTAACAACTTTCCCTCCATGACATAGGCATATTGTAATAAATCATCCATGACAACCTCTATATCATTGTTTTCATCACCAACTAGTGAAGAACTAGTGTTACTATAGATTCTCTGAATTGGTGAGTCGAGACACAATGGGATTTAATAGGTGGTTGCTTCAACCATGCTTTATATGCTTCCTCTTTGAAATTTACACATTTAGTGGCTTTCTCTATAGTTGACATCGTATTGAGGTGCAACGATATATGGTAGACAAGTTGATCATCATTGGAATTGTGGTTGAAAAAATATTGTACATTAAATCGGTGATATTAATAAACACAATTCATTTAGTATGTCGAAACATTATACAAAACATTTATTAGAAGCATGGATTTTTTTCCAAAAATACCCATGAAATCAACCAGTTTAAAAAACAAATGTGGAATTAAGCAATACATTAACAATAATTCCATTGAAAATACAAACATATAATTACCCAATGATCTTTTTCTTACACCCTAAGGGGGTGTCTAAAGGTAACCCCAATCCAAGCCATTTTTATGAGCATTTGGTAGTCTATGAAAGTTATAGTTTATTACCAGTTCGTGACTAGGATACAAACTACATGTTGCATGCACAAGAACATATGTGGATTCTTTCTTAATCATAGAGAACTCTTTGTCATTGGAGAGTTTCTCAAATTAACAATGTTCATTGACCAATGAGAACTTACAACTATTTATAAGCCATGTAATGTTCCCATGAGTGCATGGAAAACCATATATATCTAATGGTTTCTTCTTGTTAATGTTTCGCAAAGCACAACCATTCATGCACATACTATATATGGAAATACTATGTTTATATTTAACAATATTCAAGTAATTAGATCGACTATAAAGAGGACCACAATATGGCATAAGTGTTACTGATTGTTTGGGAGGAAAAAACATATGTGAAAGGATAAACAACCCAATATTTAACTTATTCATTAATTGGTTTCCTTATTTAGTCGTATACTTGGTCATTGATTTAGTCATTAATTACCACAATTAATGATTAAATCTATGATTAAATAAACTACTAGATGATAAATCAAGGAAAGCTATTAATGACTAAGCTAAATATGACTAAAAGTTAGTCGCTCTATAAAATTCTAGAAATTACCTATTAATAGTCGTGTATATCTGAATTTTAGTCATTAAGGAAGGAGCCATAAAATGTAAATGAGGATACTATAGGTGGTTCTTTCTTGGATCGCAATGGGACATAAGTTGATCTGGATTCTATGAGTAGAAGGAAATGAATACAGATTATTAAAAGATGCTTAACACAAAATAACAGAGATACAATAAAATTTGTTTTCTATTCAATAAGGAAATAAGCTGAAACTGTAAAATGCAGCGGAAAACAAGCTTGTTGGAATGGTGGCGGCTTATCTCTAAGAAGAGATGTCACAGTTATGCTCATTCGCAAGAAGATGATTACAATAAGGCTCTGAAGGCCTTTTACAATACCCAAAATCCAAAATCCTAACCCCGAAAGATGAAAAGCCAACAGTTTTGTGGACCCTGTTTTGGGTATTTTGGTGTATCAACTTCCCGGGGGTATAATTGTGGCATACGATCTTTGTTTGGGGTCAACGATAGCTCGTTGGAAAGGTCTATCCGATAGATACAATTATTGGGATAGAAAGATTTAATCCAAATAGATTAACTTGATGATCAAATCTGTTGGTCAATCATACCCCAAAAAACGTCGTTTTGGGCCCCAAAACGGCTCCCGAAGTTTAGGACCTAAAAAACTACTAAAAATAGTAAATTACCAAAATTGCCAAAAAGTTGTTTTGAGCCAGTTGGAAAAGGTGGGTTGCCACCGATATCCACTTGGATCAATCCTCCCTCCTTAGGAAGCAATGGTCTCCATTGCGTTGAGTTCTCCCATTAGATGAGGAAATTTCTGCTGAATTTGGCCTAGGGTGAGCCACTTACCTTAGTGCAGGAGCTGCCTTGCTTTGACGACTCGATAAAGCTGGATCCTTTGCTGTAGAGTGCCCTTGATCTATGTGTCCACAATCTCATCATTGGATGCCTGTTGCATGCAGTCAGGGTTGAGCTCTGTTCATGTCAATTGCTCTGCTATCTTTGAGGTCTCTAATAATGGTTGGAAATATGGCCGAAGGAGAGCCACATTGAAGACTGGATGTAGACCAATGAAAGGGGGAATGTTGAGCTCAAAAGAATTGTCACCCGCCGCCTTGGTGATGGTGTATGATCCATAACGGAGTGGGTGAAGCTTTCGATGGGGCCCTGTAATGCGTTCTTTTTGAAAATGCAACCAAACTTTATTGCCCACTCGAAACTTATGTGGCACCCGATGTTGGTCATGGTGCTGCTTTTACTTGGAATTAGACTTCTATAGAATATCCTGAACCTGTTGGCGGATGTGTTGGATCCGCTCAATGAATCGGGTGGCTTTATCAGCTTCTGGTGGAGCAGGGGACGAGGTGGTCGCTAGGGGTAGTGCAACATTCATGGGGCCCAATGGTTGGAATCCCAGTCCTACCTAAAAGGGGTTGTGGCCAGTTGAGCTATGCATGCCTCAGTTGTAGATATGTTGGACATAGGGGAGACTCTCATCCCATGTGTGGGGGTGTTTTGAATTGTACATGCGCAGGATATGTACGACCATCCGGTTGACGACCTCCACTTGGCCGTCTGTTTGGGGTGGAAGGCAGTGGATTTGGTGAGCTTGGTATCTAGCAGTGACTAGAGGCTCGAAAATAATGAGTTGAGGAAACGACTGTCACGATCTCAAATAATGGTTTGTGTGATCCCAAAATGTACCCATACTCATTCAAAGAAGAGCTTGGTAGTGGCTAGAATTTCCATCTTGGAAAAGCGATCAACAAGCACAAAAACCCAGTCATTTCCCCTCTTGGTGGACGGGAGGCCCGACATGTAGTCCATTGAGATGGATTCCCATGGCATGTTAGGAGTAGGAAGAGGGGTGTATAGGCCCTGTTTCTTAGTGGTTGTTTTGGAAATAGCGCTTGCATTGTAGGACCTGATATACTTGCCGAGATCCTATTGAAGTTTCAGCTAGTAGAAATGTTTCTGCAGCATCGCCACTGTCTTTTCGATGAAAAAGTGTCCTTTCACCCAACTATAGTGATATTCCCAAATCATCTTCATGCACTCGCTTGATGGAATGCAGAGATTTCCCAGATGGCACAACAACTTGTCCTGAAGATGGAAATTAGCGACCACTGAGTTGGTTCCCAACATTTGGTAGGTGGTGGAGAAGTCAAGGTCTGTCTCATAGAGGTGGGGCCAACTATAGGTCTCATGGCTGCAAGACTCTAGCACTGTGGTGAGTGTCACAATTGGAGGTCAAATGATGCAGTCAACAACTTGGTTGGTACTTCATGTTTTATACTTGATGTTGAGGTGGAACTGCTGTAAGTATGTGGACCACTTTTGATGGCAGTCATTCTGCAATTTCCCTTCGGTTTGCATGAACTGTAGGGGCTTGTTATCAATGTGGATGACTGTCTCCTTCCCAAGAATGTAATGTCTCCACTGGAGGTAGGCTTGCACAATGTAGTACATTTATTTGTTGTAGGTAGGGTACTTACAGATGACATCTAATAGTGTCTCACTATGATATGCCACGAGGTGGTTGTGTTGAGTGAGAATGGAGCCCACAGCATAGTCGGAAGCATCTGTTTCGATCTCAAATGGATGTTGCAGCTCTGGTAATGAGAGTACCGGGGATGAGCACAAACGCTTCTTCAAGTCATCGAAGGCTTTTTGTTGGGACAGTCCCCACACAAATTTTTCCTTACCGCCACCCCAGGTTACTTGGCTGAGGGCCCATGCGATATGAGAGAATCCCAGCACGAACCTGCGATAGAAATTGGTGAGCCCCAAGAACCTCTGAAGTTTAGTGAAAGTGGTTGGGGCTGGTCAGTCACGGATGACCTGGATCTTGGCTCGATCCACATGCACAACATGCTGTTCAATGATGTAGCCTAAGTAATGGACCCTATCCATGCCGAAGGAGCATTTTTCTGATTTTGCATATAGTTTGTGCTGCCACAGGGTGTGCAGAACCTATTGAATATGCTGTAATTGTTCCGCCCAAGTCTTTCTATAGATGAGGATGTCATCCAGATACACCACTACAAATTTATTGGTGAAAGGTCATAGGATATCGTCCATCATCCTCATAAAGGTTGTTGGAGCATTTATCAGACCAAAGGGCATAGCCAACCATTCAAAAAGACCTTCTTTTGACTTGAAGGAAGTCTTCCATACATCTATATTTTCTATTGGGACCTGGTGTTAGGCAGACTTCAGATCAATCTTACGGAAGTATTTGGACCCTGTGAGCTGATCAAGGAGGTCGTCGATTCGAGGAATTGGGTACCAGTTCCAGAATGTGATTTTATTCAGGGCCTGGTAATCAATGCAGAGTCACCAGGTCCCATCTTTCTTCTGCACCAACACGATTGGGATCCCAAAACGCGATGAGCTGGGATGGAAGTGCCCCTTGTGGAGCAATTCTTAGATCTTCCTCTTGATCTCCTCATTTTCTAACAACAATCGGTGATAGACTGGCCCATTAGGTAGCGGTGCGCCTGGGGTCATATCGACGGGATGCTTGACCTTGCAGTGCAGAGGTACCCTAGTAGGAGAGGAGAAGATATCTGAGTATTCTTTGACGACCTTATCCACTTGCTTCTATTGTGTGGAGAGATCATCTGCGTAGGCCCTGGATGTGGTTGCGATCTTTCTCTCACTCTGAGAGCGAATCACGAAGAAGACAAATTTCCCTGTCTGAGAGATGACCTTCCTGCATTGCTTGGCAGAAATCAAGTAAATAGCACTACGAGGGACTGCCTCAGGTATCCTGTACAATTTCCTGTTCAAAGTAATAATAACACTACGAGGCCTAGACTCATATACAGCATGACGTTTCCATAAATAAGGTTGGCCCAAAAGAACATGACAAACTTCGAGAGGAGCAATATCACACAATACCTCGTCCTTAAAGGGCTTGATGTCGTATGACAGTCGGCACTGTTGACTGATGCAGAGATCGATCCTTGGCGGAGCCATCCAATGGTGTAGGGTTGTGGGTGCGGTGTTGTTGGCAGGGCTAGCCGCTTGACGACCTATGCTAATATGAGGTTCTTCTAGCTACCTCTATCAACAATGAAGTGCAGCGCGGTGCCTTTTACCCACATCTGTGAATGGAAGAGGCACTCTCCTTCTTCTAGCTCATTTGGTTCATCAGGTTGGAGCTTGTTGGTAGCCACGATGGCACTAGGTTCTGCGTCAACGATCTGTCTTCCCCTTTCTGGTTCTTACTCGGAGTTAGAACCTGCATCTGATTCAGACGCTTTCACTTCGGCCACCAGCAACTGCTTTGAGTGGCAGTCAGCAGTGTTATGCCAAGGGATCTTAGGGAAGTTGCACCACTTCCCAGTATCTTTCTTTATCTTTTCGGTGTCCTTCCTTGCTTGTGGCTTGGACGCGTTGTCCTAATACTGTCAATATTTGCTCTGTCCTTTCTTCTATGGGCTGGGGTTGCCCTTTCCTATCTTTTGCTGTGATGGGTTCCTAGGCCCAAATTGCCCCGTCTTTTGTTTGAGCTTTTGCTCGATTTTGATGACATATCGGTAGGCCACGCCCAAGGAGGAGATGTCTAGAAATTGCATTTTGGTCTAGATGTATCTATGCAAAGCACTGCAATACTTGAGCACCAGATTTCGCTCTGAATCTTTGATACCCATCTTGGTGTGCAAGGTATGGAATATATTTGTGAACTCTATCACTGCTTGGTCTCTTTCTTGTCGCAGTGTTGTCCATTTCGTATACAAGTCGTCATAACTTCCAGCAGGGTAGTATTGTTCCTTAATAACATCCTGAAAGGATTCCTAGGTCATCGTGATTGTAAATAATGAGGGTTCCTCTATTTCTTGTTGCTCACAGAATGTTTCCCACCAATCGTTGACATGGGGAGCGGCTTTGAGGAGCACAAAAGTAATCTTTTCTCTATTCAAAAGGTCATGGACAGAAAAATACCCATCTCGTAGATTCAACCACTTGTCTACAACATCTGCGTCTATCTGACCTTCAAATATAGGAATATCGAAGTTGATTTGTACCTTGAAGGGGGCGGCGCTTCCGCTCGAGGAAGACGTGTCGCCTGTTGGTAGCCGTCGAAGGATTTGCATGAAATTATCCATCATCGCGTTCCTCTGTTGCATGAGGGCTTCTTCAAGTAACATTTTGAAAGGATTTCCTGTCATGTCATCTTTCTTTTCTCCTGCCATGAGAGGTCGCTTGGGCGTGTGAGATCTTTTGTCCTCAAGAGAAATAATCTTGAGACCCAATTCTTTGTACCCTTACCTCATTGGGGACATGCATTAAGATGACAAGGATCAGACCGCTCTAATACCACTGATCCGGATTTTATGAGCAGAATGAAATGAATACAGATTATTAAAAGATGCTTAACAAAAAATAATAGAGTTACAGTAAAACTGGTTTTCTATTCTATAAGGAAATATGCTGAAACTGTAAAATGCAATGGAAAACAAGCTTGCTGAAATGGTGGCAACTTATCTCTGAGAAGAGATGTGACAGTTGCGCTCATTCACAAGAAGATGATTACAATGAGGATCTGAAGGCCATTTACAATACCCAAAATCCAAAACCCTAACCCCGGAAGATGAAAAGCCAATAGTTTTGTGGACCCCGTTTTTGGTAGTTTGGTGTATCAACTTCCCGAGGGCATAACTTTGGCATACGATCTCCGTTTGGGGTGCACAATAGCTTGTTGGAAAGATCTATCTGATAAATACAACTACTGGGAATGATTTGATGAAAAAATATATTAGTCATTCATACCCCAAAAAAGGTCGTTTAGGGCTTCAAAACGGCTCCCGAAGTTTAGGACTTGAAAAACTGCTAAAAATAGTAAATTACCAAAATTGCCAGAAAGTTGTTTTGAGCCAGTTGGAAAAGGTGGGTCGCCACTGATATCCACCTGGATCATAAGTACATAATGGAAGTATGTGTTGTAGTGGAGGGCTAAGGAATCAAGACAGTGGGGTAAGATCTAACTTGGACCCCTCTATAAAACAATGAGCAGATATATCATTAGGGTTGGTGAGGTAGGTTATGATAGATTTGAAGAATGAGTGAGTTAAAGAGGGCATTAAAGAGAATGCAGGGGAGGTAAGTGATTATGAGTATGTAACATTGGGAAGAGTTAAGGGGGAGAAACAATATTTAATAGAAAACAATTTTGACAAAGGGAAGTATTGAAGGTCATTCTTTTGATTCATCTAGGAAGTGGTACGAGGAAAGGAAAGAATACATTGAATACTATAGTGGGAAGAAGTTTGGTCTACCAAAGGGTAGTGGAGAACCGAGAAAAGGAGTGGAAAAATTGAGAAATGATTCTAAACTACAGAATAAATCTCATAATGAATGAGTTTGTGGAGGAGAGCACACACCTGGTTTGATCCTTAAACATAGACAAAAGTGATAAAAAAGAAGGTCAGGGTGTAAGCTAGGTTTTGGGAAAATGAATAAAGATGAATGAGGTGGTCATCAGAAGGGATATGACTCTGGTCGGATGATTCACAAAGCACGGAGTTGGAGAGAGGAATTTAAAGAAGTGGGTAGAAACGATTTAGGGATATTTATTGGGTAATGATCTTAAGTACTTTATCCTCCTATGAGAATAGATAGAATTCCAGTTCAATTCGATATTGGATGCATCCAAGACCTTGATGAGTGTGTGGATATGGGATAAATGTGCTATTTACTTGAAATTATGGAATCCCATGTTTGATGCCAGTATGGAAATGAATCATTTGATATATATATTGTTAAAGATATCGAACTTTCCATTTGAATTCTGGTCTCCTCATAAATTTAAGGCTATCAGTAATATATTATGAAGGTATGTGGAAGCATATTGGTCCTATATGGAAACTAGGGTGAAGTGTATGGCTTAGGTGTTGGTGAATATGGACCTAAGGGAGGGACTTGTTGATGCGATTGAGATATACAAGGGAAATAGAACTCATAATCACCTATTGGAATACATGTGTCCCATTCAAATTTAACTACTATAATAAATATGGACATATAGTTCTGGAATGCACAATTCCATTCAGTCAAAAAATTTGGATGAAGAAGGAAAAATTGTATGGAAAGGAGAAGGAATCCAAGGTAGATATGAAATGAAAGAATATTGGAAACCAAGAGATGAATGAGGGTGAGGTGTCTACAACACTATTAAAATAAGACGGTTGCAACTACATATATAAAAGCTTTTAACATGGAGAGTACCATTCCAATGATGGAAGATTAGAGGATGGAAAATAAGGGTGATGCACTGAGTAATGAAGTGGTTCAATATTTGTAGGAGATAGAATATAGGAGTGAGATGGATGGTATCAACAATGTAGACATTTGAGGTGAGATACTTCAGAAATTGATCCCATTACATTTTGAATTGTCTCCTTGTAGAAATTTGTTTCGTAGTTTTGGCCACTCAAAATATGGGATGTACACTAGTGATACATGGGAGGTGGGAGATATCTTGATCGGATTTGTGGGATATAAAACAGAGAACATATCAACCAACAATATATGAAAAATTAAATAGAAACATCAGATGATTGGTACATTGAATATGCCTATAAGTGCATCGGTAGGAAAAGGATTGTCATTACCTTTGGTGTTGGAGGAGGAGGATTATAGTTCCAATATTAGGCCTCAGAAGGGGGGTTACAATTTTTTTATTGTGCGAGGATTGGGAGGGTTAATGATGAATCATGGTGGATCCAAGTTTTCTAGAGGACAAAAGTCCTTTATTCAAATGTCCCAACAAAAAGAAGTGTCTAGTACATGGAATCCAGAAAACAAAGGCGCTTTTGATAGGGCACTTAGAGAAGTATAAACCCTAGGGGGATTACTCAACTATTTGTTTATTTTTGAATTGTAGAGGGTTGGATATCCCATCAGAGAAGATAGTGGTTTGGATACTGGTTGAATTTTTGCATCTAGATGTTCTATTTCTAGAGGATATTATGTGTGAAATTGAGAAGATAGTGAAAGAGAGGGGAAAGTAGCTAGGAGGATGAAAATTTTTGTTTGTCGATGCAAAGAGTCAATTTGGGGGCCTAGTTTCAAGAAGGAGTAGTCAATGTATGAAATTCACCAACTCTTGGGCCTTTGAATATTAGTTGGGGATGACTTTGATATCTCAAATACTGTGTAGGGAATTATTATTCCTAAATATATATTGTTCTTAAGGTGACGTAATCAATTATTGGGACAACTTGTTTTCTAATGAAATTATTTAACACTAGAATCTTAGCTTGGGAGGGGTTTCGAAATTTTCCTTGGCTCATTCGGAGTTCTGGGACCAAGAACATAGGTGAACCTCCTAACATACTTATTTATGATAAAATTGGAGGAATACACTATGCTTGATTTTGAGCCAGCCAAACCAAAACCTACATTGAGTAATAAGAGGGTTGTACTAGATCGAATTGTGAATCGGGATGCTCTAGTCAAGATTAGGTAATGGGTTATTTTGGGAGGAGAATTTGATAAACATCCAGTGGTGTTGGAAATGGTGGAAGTTAGAAAAAAATTCTCCAATCCTTTTAAATTCAACCCATCTTGATTAAGAGAAGAGCATTTTGTGCAGCTAATGAAGGAATATTGGGTTCCTTATGACGACACTATGTAGGAATTGACTTCAATTCAACTTCGAAAAAAGTTGAAGTGTGCAAAAGAAGTTCCTATTGGATGATCTAGTAAAAGGATAATTAGAGAGGATGGGGAATTAGAAGTTAATGAGGCAATATTTTCATAAAGGTATGAAACAGAGGAATTTTCCTTTCTCTTGGAGGAGTCAAAGAATGAAGTAGCAGACCTAAAACATAAATGGAGGAAGATTATAGAAAACAAAAAGAGAAGAAGGGATCATGAAGATCACAACTCTTTGGATTTCCAAGGGCGATGAAAATTCTAAAAAATTTCATATGTTTGCAAACCATAGAAAGAATACTAATACAATTTGAAAAATAAAAAATGCATTGGGTGAACAAGTCAATAGTTTCAAGGATATGGCCAAATTTGGGGTAACACACTTTGAAAATCTATTTAGAGTGAAAGAAAAGGATACAATGGAAGAGATCATAATAATTTCTTAATACTTCCCAAGATTAGTAAATGATGATAACCAAAAATTGATGGAGGTCGTGACTATAAATGAGGTGGAGGAGGCTCTGCACAATTTTAAAAAGGACAAAAATTTTGGCTCTGATTGGATGCCGATAGAATCTTCTTTCCAGGGATACTTGAGAGATTGGAGGACCTGTTAATTAGGGTGCTTAAATATTCTAGGAAGGATTCAATGGTCTTAATTTCATTTAACTAAAACTTTAGCACTCTTATACCAAAATCCAACAATCTAGTATCGTTTGATGATTTTAGGCCAATATCACTTTGAATTCCATATACAAGATAGTGGAAAAAATTATAGCAAGTAGGGTCAAGAGCCTGCTATATAAGAACATATTTGAAGAGAAATTTGGGTTTTTGTCAGGGAGGTAGATACATGAGGCTATAGGAGTGGCACATGATGTATTACATTCTATAAGAACAAAAAAATTAAAGGCAATAGTGGTTAAATTTGATCTTTCCAAGACTTAAGGCCATGTTAGTTGGTTTTACTTCCAGATGATGCTAACACATGTGGGATACTGTGTGTCATTCATTAACGGGATAATGTGATGTATGAATTATATTTCATTCTTTGTGATGATAAATGTTGTTTCTTCTAAAGTCTCTAGGCTAGGACGAGGCTTAAGATAGGGACACCCATTATCCCCATTATTATTTCTTATAGTGGCATAAGGGCTAAGAAGTTTCAAGGGAGTGTGTATAGGGGGAGGGTTTTGGCTCTCACATTTTCTTTTCATCGATGACCTTCTCATTTTTTGTGATGGTTTGAGGAGGGATGTGGAGAAGCTTATTAATATCCTAGAACTCTACTGTGTTGCATCAGGTACAGTGGTCAATGAGGGAAGTCTACTATTCATGGGGAAGGATTAGAGAAGGAAGAGATGAGATACTACATAATGATGTTATGATATAATTTGATTGGGTTGGATGAAGTACTGAAGTACCTTGGGTTTAGAATCAAACCAACTTCTTATGAGAAAAAGGATCGGATCTAGTTTACTGCCAAAAGTGATAAGTGAATTTTAAATTGGTTCTTTTGATAGATTTCAAAAGGAGGGAGATTGATTATGATAAAAGTGGTATTGGAGGATATACTAGTGTTCTGAGATCTCTCATGGATCCTTAGAGGAGTACTCGATAAGATAAGGAAACTTAGTCTCCACTTTTTTTGGTCATGAAGCATGCAAAGAAAGGGTACAAAAAGGATCAAGTGGAAGGTTATTTCATCTCTAAAACGAGAGGGAGGATGGGGCCTAAGAAACCTTATTACATTCTCAATAGAATTAGCGGAAAAAAATATTTATAGATTTACCAATGGAGCTAGGTTATGGGTTGAAGTGATGCAGATAAACTATATAACACCGATGTATATTATTGAATGGATTCGAAGGCCTAAAATATCCATTCATAATGTGTCAGTAATATGGAAAGCTACAGTTCTATTCTTCACTTTGATAAGGAATGGGATGGCATGGAAAGTAGGATACAAGCTCAGTATACGATTGTGCAAATATCCATGGGTTGGAAGTGGTATTGCTCATGGACACTCGGCTCACATAATTTTTCATCTAAGACAAAGAGGATACGTCACGCTCAACCATATTGATGATCATACAACAAGCTTGAACTAATGGAAAAGGTGGGAATATGCTTACATTATAAGATTCAGGGGTGATGATATCAAGTTTTGGGATGCATATATTAATAAATAGAAGACCAATTATGTAAGAATCCATAACATAAAGGACTGAGTTTGAATTAAATCACCCAATGGGGACTATACTCCCAAAGTTGATTATAGTTGTGTGTTTTTCGAGGAAGATTGAATGGTAGACTTGGTTTCATGGTGGCAGGTGATATGGATATTTTAGTGTCCTATCAATACAAATATATTTATGCCATGTCTGCTATCCAATAAAGCATTGACGAGGGATGTAATTCAAAGAAGGAACATAGAAAGGATGGGATGGTGCAATTTATGGAAGGAGAATGAGGAGATTAACAACCATATGGAAATGGAATGTACATATACAAAGCTAGTATGGAAGGATACCAAGGAATTTATTGGGAAAAGGGGTATATGGACAGGATCATTAGTGGAGAAATGTCAAGGAATTCGTGTTCTAATAAGGAGTTAAAGGCCCTTGGGACACTGCCATTAATCATTGGCTCGGGCATTTAGATACCAAGGAACACTAGCATATTCGATGACAAATATATGCCATCATTTCAATGTGGTGTATTTTAAATAGTTTTCCCCAAAACAATCAAATGGAAGTGATTAGAAAGTTGAAGAATGAGGATATAAGCCAAACATAACCATGGGCATATTTTGATGGGGTGACTCAAGGAGAGCCTTTTTTATGCATTGTTGGTGGTATATTAAACCTTCCAAATAATCATAGGTACAAAATTAGAGTAGGGGGGTACCTGCACGAAACTAATACCCAAAAAGGCCACACTAGAAGCACATGAGCGAAAAAAAACAAGGGCGTGCACGCGCATTCAAACACGCGTACGCGCCCCTGCTTCGAAAATGTCGAATGCACACATTGTTGAGTTGACGTGGACAAAGGGTGCATGCACGCATTAATAATGCGTGCGCATGCCTATTTTTTTATAATAAAAAAAATCAGAGCATGGGTTTGTTATTGTTTTAACAAACCCGCGAGCTTAAAGTGGCCAAACAAAAACCCCGCGAGCCCGTTGTGGAGCACCCAAAGCATCCAAATTGGCATCAATCCGAATAGCCACCATGTTGCCGACGTTTCCTCCAGGTAGGTGCTCAATGAATCATGTTTTTTTTGTTTTTTTTTTAATTTTTCGATGCAATTTAAAATAAAAAATAAAAAATTACAATGAACTAAAAAAACAACAAATTGTGATTGTAGACACCTAACAAAATGACCAACACACCACAACCATCAGAGCAAATCAATGAAACCGAACCATCAGAAGATAAAATCAACATTGAAACAAACAATGAACCTAGTGATGAACCATCTGAAAACCCCGAGGATCAATTACACCAAGATTTAAACGAATTAAGGGTATTAAGTGATGAATTGAAGAGCAGCAAGGAACCCTCTTGGGTTTCCATGGATTCATCATTGTAAAACATCATCGAATCCATCAACATTTCCCACAGTGAGATCACAAACTTAAGCCAATACAGGGCTCGAATGAGGGAGCACTACTCCACTGGGATATCCAAAGAACAAATTAAAGACCTCAACATCACAAAAGCATAGTTGTACAACAAATTCATAGTTCCCATGACAAGATAGCCTCCAGATGTGAGGAAGAGACGGGTTTGCATGGACTGGTGTATTTACCAGCCATGGAGAGACAATTCGAGAAAGAGATGGTTTATGGTGTTTGACAGGCCCCTATGCAATAATTTGGAGGTCCCATAGTATTTTATTAGGAAATTGTGGGCTGAGTTTGAGCTAGGATACCATGTCAATTATTTTGACATCACTGAGTTTCAGTTTGTTGGTCTTGGCTCTTCCCAAGATTGACCTCAGGCCCAGCGCAACCCACTCAGAGGACCTCCTGAACCCAGGAGAGAGCCAAATCCCCTCCTCATCCACCTGGGTTTGGTAGAGGCCTAGATGATATTGATGAATCAGTTAGACGTGCTACACCTCATTTTCTTAGACATACCACATTTGTGGCTATGTCTTCCCAGAGCCGGGAGGACATTGATGAGACACACACAGCTGCATGGTACATGGGTGGTGGTTGGGACATGCCAGGTACATGTGGAACCTAGGCGGGGCCATCTAGTTCGATTGGAACAATGGCACATTAGTGTTCTCACTGTGTTCATTCTTTCCATGGTCCTATGTAGCAGCATGCCATGGAGAGCTACATGGACCACGTTAGTCATTGTTTTATTTAATGTTCAAGTATTTATTGTATCTTATTTGATATCGTATTTTTTAATATGTTTAAATTTGAATTACACATTTTTGACTTTATTTGTTTTAATGTACAGTTATTCAGGGCCGAGTCTCCATCCTCTAGGTGGGAGGACATCAGTTCCTTTGACCTAGACAGAGCCATGGCATCAACATAGGATATTGTGGCACCATACACACATGAAACTTCTTTAATTTGAATAATTAGATCAAGTTATGAGTAATTTGTGTTTAGTAATTACAAATTGATTAGAACTAAGTAACCCTTTTTTATATTATCATCGTTTAAAACTAAAATGAAAATGAATAATTCTCAGAAAACATGTCTATCATATTATCATCGTATTTTACAGTTGTGTTTATCATATTGTCTAAATCATTTGAGAGCTATAAATTCTTATAATCCAACCAAAAAAAAATGAAACCTTATAAAATATGGAAACCTAAGAAAACTAGACATGTGTTCATGTTCACTTTAGGCATCCTTTTCTTCTCCATTTTCAAATTATTTCATTTGTGATGCTACTTGTGCTTATGATTGAAATTGTCAATTCTCTTCTTCTCTCACTCTCTCACTTTTCCCCCCTTTCTCTCACTCTCTCACTTTACCTCTCTCTCCCTCTCTCCTTCTCTATATCCCCCCTACCTCCATCTCACTCTATTCCTCTATCTATCTATCTCTCCCACAAATATCTCCATCTCCCTCCCTCCTTAAGTCTCTCTCTCTCACCCTCTTTACATCTCTCTCTCTCTCTTGACCTCTAACTCACTCACTCTCTCTCCCCCTTGACCTATCACTCTTTCTCACCTTGTCCTCTCTCTCTCTCTCTCTCTCTCTCTCTCTCTCTCTCTCTCTCTATCTCCATGTATCAGTACCTCCCTCTTTGCCTCTTACTCACTCACTCTCTCCCTCCCCCTTGACCTATTACTTCACCATCCCTTGACCTCATTCTCTTTATCAATTTACATGTCTCTCCCTCTCCTCATCCCCCCTCCAAATATACATCCAAGAGTGCACATATGCATTAAAAATATGTTCAATTCTCCTCTATTGATCATGTCAAAGGACCCAACTCCATAACGCCTAGAAACTAGTGCCTACAGTGGGTGCTTCAAAGAATGCCCGTAGGGTCCTTTTGATTATGCCCACAATGGGGCTTTGAAATGCACAAAAGGGGCCTTCCAAATGATCGCACATATTCCTTGTCCACCTCATAATCTTGTCTCTATCCTCTAATCCTATGTTTTCCAATTCATCATCCTCCATGTCAGCAAGTTATCAATCCTTCTTTTCATCAAGCATGTCCTCCTTGTCAAGTTCCATGTCATCAAACACCATGCTTGACAAGTCATCAAACTTGCTTGCTTGTCACTTTTCTTTGTCTTGTCCTTAGCTTTCGATGTCCTTCTTCCATGCTTCTCATAAACACTTGTCATGCTTGCCATGTTTGATGCTTTCCATGTTTGTCATACTTGTCACCTTTTCCATTCCTCAAGCCATGTCACCATCTCCATTGTGCTTGCCATAATGTGTATGCTCCATGTTCTTAACTCTTCCATGTATTTTTCATTAATGTATTGTAATCAATGTCATTATCAAGTCCTTGTCATCAATCCTGTCATGTCTCCACTTTGTCAAGTCTTCTACACTTGTCATGCTTTCTTTCCACTTTTCAAGTCATCAAATCTTGTCATGTTTACCATTTGTCCAGTCAATTCTTTGCCATGTCATCACTTTGACCTTTGTCATTAACGTGTTGTCATCAATGACAAATTTGGCCATCAAACACTTCAAGCATAAATTTTCAATATTCTTTGCCACATTATCTTCAATGAATGACCACGTAATGGGTCATTTGTTCCTATCATGGGCCCAATTGATTGTGGGTAAAAGGACACGATCCCCACAACCAAGTTCTTTACCAAGTCTTGAACAAATGGACTGCACCAATACAATAAAAACTTTATATAATATCCAAATCCCATCAAACCACTATCATCTAACTTGAATCTAAATTAATTGCAGTCATGTTTTTTAAGTACTATCGTTTTCATTCTCATTGGCATTTTGTTTAATATTGTTAATACTGTTTTTATAAATTCAATCTAAAAATTGTAGTGTTTGCACAGGTGTCTGCAGGCTCTAGTGACCAGCCATCACCACCAGGGATCAACATATATCCACGTGTGCAGGTATCGTGTGTATTAAAGCATAAATTTCATTTCAAATATGATGAATTGTCTGTGTATATTTATATTTTTCTATATTAAACTATGAGGTTATAAATGTGTATGCAGGTGCGAGCACCTTATCCTGCTAATGCCGTTATTCCTCCCTCCCGGGCCTTTCAGCCACCATACATTCTAATTCCATGCATCCCTCCCCACCCCCTTCCATCTAGCGCCCCCCTCCTATCCAACATCACAGTTACATCCATCTCCCACTTCTGTTTCATATCCTGTGTCCCATCACCCCATCCCAACCTTTCCACCACCTCCGTATCATTTTCCCATGTTCCCACCCTCCTCCATCCGACCATGACATACCACCCATCCATGGTAACCCATCCCTCCACCGTAACACATAACTTGCCCCCCCGCCCAACATTCCCCCACAACACTCGCTTCCCCTTCCACGGTGTCCACATCCATACTACAAGTAGTTGGGGTTTATCGCCCTAGACATGCATCTCCACTTCACCCATGCAAGTCCATGCCTCCTTCTTCCACCTCTCCTTCCTCCACTGTGCCCCCCAGTGGTGTATCCACCATCGATGTGGCTACATCCTCCCCTATACCATCCACCCTAGCATTGGAGTAGGTTGTCTAGCCGACTGCTCCATCTGCCAGCCCTGAAGACTACTTGGTTGTGTTCATGGTGAGATTGACTAGTTTATGAAAATCTCATTCAATTTTAACGAAAATTACTATATGCATCTAATTTCATCATTTATCTGATTGTTCTAAATGTTGTAGGGTGGCATTATTGAGAGACTTGGAGCACGGAGGACGGATACCCCCTCACGACTTGCTTTCTCGCATGCGGTGAGTTATCTAAGATTTGAAAACTTTTTATATTTTTAAATTATGTTTTATACTGGTATAATTGCCGGGAAAAGTTGACATATTATTGTTGTTGTTTCAAGGCTTAGAGGGACGTGGTCCAAGTCACCCGAAGGACCCAACTTCCTCTAGCATGAAGAAGAGGAAGATTGATTTTGGATATGCACCTGGGAGCTCTGAGAGTTGGCAGGAGGACTGAGAGACTGTCCTATGTACACTAGCCATGATGTATCATTTTGGGCATGAGTTTCTGTTAGATTTTCTGAATTTACTTCAATATGATCTAGGATCTTAAATGAGAGAACAACATGTACAGCATATCTACAGCATATCAATCATGGAGACAATAATGCAAGCACACAAGAGACACAAAGATTTACTTGGGGAAAACCATAAAGGTGAAAAACCCCAATAACTTCCTCAGAGATAGATAGAGCAATGATACAACCAACTAAGAGAGATAGCCATAACCTAGCAGCAGATCCTCCTCCTCCATAAGTGCGCCACTCCTCCTTGAGTGCATGTGTAAGAAGTGAGTGAGTAAATAGAGTGCCTCCCGCACTCTATTTATACTTGACTTGACTTGCCTTTTTACCTAACTCATGTAGGCTCGAACTTAACCACATAACATAATGTTGAGTGGGCCGACCCCCAATAGGGTGGTCTAATAACCCTTTGACCCACATGGCCGACCCCCAATAGGGTGGTCTAATAACCCTTTGACCCACATGACTTATACAGGGCCGACCCCAAATAAGGTGGTCTAATAACCCATCAAGTATAAGTTACGACACTTACAATATAAATGACGACACTTCCTTATAGAGGAATAATACCATCTCTATAGGAATACAATATACATATATGTGAAATACATTCCGAAGTTACATATACATCAACAGTTTCCAGATTTTGTATAGGGAACGAGTTGCCATATTTTGTATAGGGCATGAGTTGCCATTATATAGACGCTGGGAACGATGTTCTATTTTTCCAAAAAGTGTACATGATTGGATCATTTTTGCATATTAATAGATGGATCTGCACTTGTCTATATGACTTTGTCTTTGATTACATTTTTGCATACATGATTTTGTCTTCAATAACAATGTTATGAAAAAAAATTCACATACATATAGATGTTATTTCTAGACACCAAGTGACCTCAATATGAGTACCTTGTATTTGAATGGGTCTTTCATCTTACACTTTTTTACACATCAAGCACGTGGATGTACATGTGATTCTGAATTAAAAGTAAACTCATACTATAGATAACCAAAGCTGATAACATGTACATGTGAGTCTGCATTAACATGAATGTCTTCCAAATGTTTTCATAAATGAGCATAGAAACAGGGATCATGCTCGAAACAAAGAATTAAATAAAAACAATTTTGAAATATGAAATAATAAATGATAAATAAGATTACGAAGAGAAGACATCCTCAAAGAATTGCTCAAAATGCAAGACATACAACTTCAATCCAACCACAATAAGTCCTGGTAATAGTTAGTATGGGTGCAACGTTTTCCTTTTACAACTCTTCACTAGGTTTGTAGAAACCATGCTTGCACTTGTCTCGTCTCATGGTTGTGGTCTTCTTGGGAGATTGCAAATTAAGCATTGCTTGCATGTCCATCTCTACACATACAACATCTCCCAATATTCCTGTTTCATGAGGAACTTCAACATGACTTGTTGATGGGTTGTTGGTTGGAGATTGTGTTGATGTTGGAATTTGAGTTGGGTCCATTGGATGCGACATCTTTACCTGTGGTTCTGAACAAGAGGTTTTCATGTCAACAAGTGTGTTAGGATCAGTGGGAGGATCCGGGGCAATGACAGGACCATGTCTCACTCTTTCCATTTCCAACCTGGCCTTTTCTCTTAAGTCATTCACCTTCTCAATGGGTAGATTCCTTCTATATTTTTTTGTTATGTTACGTGAGTTTCCCATCTCCAAAAGTCTCTTTAACAAAACTATGAGGCCTACCCATGCAAAAGAAACAACAAATAATATATCAGTTCCATTATACAATGAACTTGACACATTCCAACATAACTTACTACTCTACAAATTAACACATACAACTACAGACAATGTTGGTTTATTTGTGTCCAAATAAACATCATTATCCCTTACAATTCCAATCAATTTAGATGATGGTTGGTCAAGTGTAGAATGGAGAAACTAGTGTCTTTCCTATCTAGAGATGCTAGATATTCCTCTGGAATAGTTTGATAGTTTTTCTAGATCAAATAAGGTAAAGAGAATAAGTTTACTAATTATAGAATGAGGAGGTTGCAAATTCCCCCAAGGAAGGAGAATTCAATGAGGTAGAGGCAAGTAGTCAAGCTCAAAGGCACGATAATAAAGAAACATTATGATAAACATAGCATGAATATGAGAGCATGGACAAAATTTCATGAACTAATAAATATGGACCCTATCTTATGATTGCTTCCTCAAATTGAAGAGGCTTAAGAGAGAACCTCATCATAGATGGGAATGCATGGGGCAGGAATAGTTTGGTAGTTTATGCTATAGGTTTTGTTATGGTGTACAATGTGTAAAACATGGAGGTTTACTAAACCATATATTTGTATTTTTTTCAAATAAAAAAGAGTTTATGCTAGATATTCCTTGGGAATAGTTTGATAGTTTTTCAACATCAAATAAACATAGTATGAAGATGAGAGCATGGACAAAATTTCATGAACTAATCAATATGGACCCTCTCCCATGATGGATTCTTAGGATTTTATTCAAATTGAAGAGGATCAAGAGAGAACCTAATCCATACCATCCTTGTGTGAAATCAAAATATATTCATGGTAATAATTATTGGTTTACATTGGGGCGGGTGCACGAAGATGCTCCCCATATTCGTTGCAATAGGGTCGCGCTAGCATAGAAAACAAATTACGCGACCGCACCTAAGGAGACGCGCATGTGCCTCTAGGTTCGGTACCGAACCGAGGCATTTGCGTGTTGATGGTGCGTGCACGTTGTTGATGCGTACGTGCAAAGGAGACGCACACGTGCCTCTGTTAAAAATATAAAAAGAAAAAACAGTGGACAATTTCTCCATTTTCTCTTTGGCCAGCCGAACGCATCCTCTTCCTCCGCGTACGCGTCGATTCAACCACCAACGGAGGCCAAATCCACTCCAAAACCACCCAACAACACCCACAAACTCATCACCACTTCGATTAATAGGTAAATATCACGTTTGTTTTCAATTTTATTCATTATTTGTGTTAATTTTTGTTTGTTTGTTTGTTTATGTAATTGTAAATAATTCCCAAATTTTGAAAACAATGAACCAATTTTCAACTGCAGATTGCAACTGAGACAATGAGTGAACAAGATATTAACCCCGAGTCCGGTGGAACACAAGAAAACCCGAACCTTGGACCCAATGCCGAACAAAACCAAAACCCACAACCAAATTTTCAACAAGATGACCTTAACCACTATGTAAAGGAAATGCAATTGCACACTCGCGAACTTAGAAACTCAGGTGAACCATCTCGATTGTCTCTTTCCACGTGAATTGAGAACTTAATCGACTCCCTCATCCATGCACACCAGCAATTGACAGACATGACTCAATTTAGAGCTAGTATGTGGGAGTACTACTACACGGGCATCTCCAAGGAAGCAATAAAAGATTTGAACATTACAAAAGCCCAATTATATAGTATGCTCACCAAGCCGAAAACAGGCCAACCACCGAACATTACAAAGCCACGTGTCTGCATGGATTGGTGTCATTACCAACCGTGGAGGGACAATTGGATGCAGAGATGGTTCATCGTGTACGATAAACCTCCCTGCAATAATAGGGAGGTTCCATAGTACTTCCTTCACCAACTGTGGGTTGAGTTTTTCCTCGGTTTACATGTAAACTATTTTGACATAACCGAGTTCCAGGGTGTTGGGCATGGCTCTACCCAAGATCGACTTGCTTCCAGGAGGAACCCACTAGGAGCACCACGAGCTCCCAGGTGCGAGCCCAACCCCTCTCCCCAGCCACCTCAGTTACCCCACAAGCTTGATTAGATCGAGGTGGCAATGAGGAATGTTGCGCATGGACTCCTCAGACACACCTCCTTTGTTGCAGCTACTAGAGTGGAGAGGTCGGTTAACCTTGATAGAGATCCAGGTGCAGGGCCTTCACAACAGGGCCAAGATATACCCATGACCGGTGGTAGCCATGCTGGGCATTCTAGTTCGACGGGGGCAATTCCACATCTTTGTCCCCATTGTGGGCACACTTGCCCTGGCCCGATTGAGGGTTTTTATATGGATCAGGTCAGCAATTTTTTTAATGTGTTTTCAATCATCGCTTGATAACTTGTAAAAATTTTTATAGTATTTTTGTTTGACTTAAACTATTATTTCAATGTACAGTTATGCAGAGCTGAGACACCAACATGGGAGAACGTAGGATCTCCCAACCTAGATGCAGCAATGGCAGCTGCAACTGAAATTGTGGCACCCCACACGGAGGTATTTTCAGTACCTGGCACAATACTGTTATTACTTATGTCATTTATATTACTCAAGTATTTATATTTATGGAATACACGTTGATAGTTCGTACAATGTTTTTGAATATCTTGATTGCCTAAATAATGACTTGTTTAACATGTCCATAACATGCATGCATTTTGGTGTCCACAGGTGTTCCCTGACTACGATGATCAACCACCCCCGCCAGGGATTGGCAGATCACCACATACATAGGTACAATGTGTAGTTATAAGCACACTTTTAATTTGAATTGTTGCGACTTACTATGGTTTAATTTGATGTTTGTTTACTAAATTGTGATATTACAAATGTATATGTAGGTGCCACCAATAGTTGCGACTCCCCATTTTAGTCCTATGTATCCACCCTCTCCCATGAGTCCCCCCCCTCGCTTCCATCTAGACTCCTCCCTACGCCCACCCCCTCCCTTCCATCCAGCCTCCCCTCTCTAGCCATACTCCCCCTTCCATCCATCCCCCCCTAACTCAACCACGCCCCCCCGTCCATACATCCTCCCCAATTTATCCATGCCCCCTTGTCTGTCCATCCTCCCCCATTCATCCACGCCCCCCCTTCCTTCCAGGTTCCCCTCTTCGTCCACAACCTCCCTTCTGTCCATCCTCCTCCCTCTATGCAGGACTTCCCTCCCATGCACCATCCCTCAACATCCCCCCTATCCCTTTTGGTTCGATGCCCTCTATTGTACAACTAGCAGGGGTTCATCATCCATGACATCCTCCTCTACCCCATACCACCATTTCTTCTCCCACCATATCATCCCCACTTCCCGCCACTATTGTGGCATCTACCCTTCCAGTATCCTCATATGTATCTCCATTTGTTGCACCTGTAGTGGCTGCCACTACATCTACGCCCCCCCATCACTACATCGAAGGTGGTTGTCCAGCCATTTGCACCACCTTCTAGCCCAGAAGCCCAGTCATGTCCATCGTCAGAGGTGTACATGGTGAGAATCAAACTAGTTTATGAAAATATTTTGATGCATTAACACAAATTAATTTAAGCAATTATTACTTTTCAATGAAATGATTGTTGTAAATGTTGTAGGCTGGAATTGTGGAGAGGATCCGCAGATCCAGGACAACTGTCCAACGTTTCCCACTCACATCAGAGGTGATTTATTTAAGATTCGAATTCTACATTTGTTTTATAAATGTGGTAAATGTTGCAAATGCTTGAAAATGACGGTATCTTATATCATTTGTTCCAGAGCCCGGAGAGACGATCTACTCCTAGACAGAGCAAGACCCGAGGTATCGGTAGCTCGAAGAGTAGGAAGATCGACTTTGGAGATGCGCCTGGGAGTGAAGGGGGTGGTCACAATGCTTGACACACCATGTGTTATGTACATTAGCCACGATGTGGCACTTTTTTGCACCAGTTTGGATGTACTTTGTATCTACGGCACGAGTTGCCATGTATTTTGGATCTACGGCATGAGTTGTCACATTTTGTTTAGGGAACGAGTTGCCACTGTACATACATTGGGAACCATGTTCCACTATTTGCCAGAAATTGTATATGTTTGGATGATTTTTGCAACCTCGATGTACATGGACTTTCAGTTATGTGATTTATATATCTCATTGTCTAATCTCGTTGTCTCATGGTGTGTGTATCAGGATGTGATGTTGTCTAAATTTTGGTTTTACCTAGATCTTAGAAGAGAAGTTGGATATCATAGTGTGTGTGTGTGTGTGTGTATTGGATATCTATGCAATTGAAAATAGTAGAAAATGGACATGCATGTCCAAAATTCCTCACTAATGAGAAAATGGGACAAAATAGGCATCTTTTTAGATAGGATTGAATCCAATACTTGTAAACAAAAATAAATCATACACTATTGCAAAATACACATAAACGAAACCTAGTGCATAGGCATGTGTGTGAAAACATGACAAATACAATATTTTTTAGTCCATATAAGGAATCAATGTCAATGGATATACTAGAGTGTTGTTATTGACAAACTTATTGTATGTTTTAGTAGAATATATATATATATATATATTTAACGTCAAGTGGTCAATATCAAATAAATGATTGTCGTATAGGAGAGTGGAAAATATTAATATTTTTGGCATACATGCGCCTGTAAAAATAGTACATTGTTTGCTAATTTAATACATTACAATTATAATTGTGTTATGAAATCATGATCATGTCTTTGATTACTCCTTTGCATCCAAAGCGTAAGTGTTGCAGTGCATTAAATGACATGACATTTTTTAGTTACCCCTATATCATGTATATTTGACATTTGTTTTAAAAATCCTTGTTTTAGGCTTAAAATTTGAATGAATGACATTTGACTATGTTTAACTATTTTATTAGAGAACTTGCTTAGATTGTACATGATTCTTTAACTTGTTTTTGATACATTAGTCATCTAGTAATATGTCTATGATTCTTTGAATCCATCAAAAGCATGCTAAACTCGGTTGTGGAAGACCAATTTTTATAGTATTACTTATCCATGCCTAAATTGTCTCTATAAACTATCCTCATTGAGGTGCAAAAATGTTGGATGTGTAGCTTTATAATTAAGAAACACTAAACTCTTTTTTCTTTTGCACTTGCAAATGTTCAATAATTGCTACGAATGATTGAAATGTTTTTCCACAATACATTCAAAAAGATATGCATAGTATATGATTCACTATAGGGTTGTTGGTGGATTGTTAGTACATGATCGTTCGACTTGCTTTTGATAAACTTAACTACTTGAGAATATGTTTGTGATTGTTTCAACCAATCAAAATCATGCTAAAATCGGTTGTGGAACCACTTTTATAACTTATCCACACCTGAATAGTCTACATAAACTTACCTTTATTCAAGTGCAATGGTGATGGATGTGTAGTGTATACTCCATGCTTGATCACTGGTTGATTTATGTGATTTTATGCACAATGAAGGCCATTGTTGACAACTTGCAAAGTATCTGGGGATTACTTATAGAATATCTACATGGTTGTTGATGGACAATATTTCATAGTTTATAGCATACATTTTTCTAACCTTCAAAATACATTATTTGACTGCTTTGATATCACAAGTTGATCTTTTCCTTTCTAAAGGAAACCTTGTAAGGAAATTGAAGGGACACTTCCCCATATTCAAAGATTGCATTTTTAGTAAACATATCAACATAAATTTGTGTGCATCACCTGGGGGGATTTGAACTAAGCATGTGTTGGAACATAATTAGTGAAATGGGCATAAAAAATGGCTACAAATCATTGAGTTATCCCCTTGGGATACACAAATTGATCTTAACCCTATCCAAACAATTGAGGAGTTAAGTCTAAGAATTTTGAGATAGACACTCTACACTTTCTTGATAGATCTTAGCATGAAAGAGTTGGGGGTTAAGATGAATTTTTGCAAGTAAAGTTGATTAAAGGATTGAAATTTTTTTCCAAGTCATTGTAGACATTCAAAATCTAATATGGAAGTTTCATTTCCAACAAATGGATCCCAGGGACTCTCACTTCATACAACACAAACCATTATAGTAGGTCTCCAAACATGGTTCATCAAAGAAATTGCCATCAATAGTTATATACTGCCTCTGAAAACAACTAACCATTTTTTCAGTTTTTCAAGGATGGTAACGTGTTTTGTGTATTTAGTGAGAATAAATTTTTTTCCCAAATTCATCATCATACATCATTTGAATATGGTCATCTCATTTAACCTCTATAGAGCACCACCTTTTTTCTCTATATCATCTACACAATGTTTATACCCAACCTCGCCCACATCAATGGTTATTCTTACCATGTTCATGTGATGCCACAATTAGTTGATGTTGCTCGTGGTTCAATTATGCACCTTTGGGACTGTGACTATGATTATTACAACTATGATTGTGTGGCATTTGATAAAAAGATTCTCCCCATGATGATTATGATCACTGCATCTAATATCATCATCACCATCTTCATCATCATCATCATCATCATCATCATCATCATCTTCGTCACCATCACCATCATCATCAACGCCTTCACCATCATCACCATCTTCATCATCATCACCATCTTCATCATCATCACCATCTTCATCATCATTGTCATCTCTAGGTCCCTCATCACCGTCGCCACCATCATCACCATATCCATCATCTTCATCACCATCGCCATCATCATCAACGCCTTCATCATCATCACCATCTTCATCATCATTGTCATCTCTAGCTTCCTCATCACCGTCGCCACCATCATCACCATCTCCATCATCTTCATCATCTTCATCATCATCAACATCATCATCATCTTCATCATCACCAACATCTCCATCATCATCATCATCATCCTCATCATCATCATCATCATCTTCATCACCATCGCCATCATCATCAACGCCTTCATCATCATCACCATCTTCATCATCATCACCATCTTCGTCATCATAGTCATCTCTAGGTCCCTCATCACCGTCGCCACCATCATCACCGTCGCCACCATCATCACCATCTCCATCATCTTCATCACCATCTCCATCACCATCGCCATCATCATCAATGCCTTCATCATCATCACCATCTTCATCATCATTGTCATCTCCAGGTCCCTCATCACCATCACCAACACCATCATCATCAACGTCTTTGTCATCATCACCATTTTCGTCATCATCATTAACTCTAACTCTAACCCTAATTCAATTTCCTTCTATAACTCTATCCCTAAACCTCACCCAAACCCTAGCACTAAACCATCTCCTTCATCACCACCACCACCATCACCATTGCCATCATCATAATCATCATCACCATGTTCATCATCATCATTAACTCTAACTCTAACCCTTACTCAATTTCCTTCTATAACTCCATCCCTAATCCTCACCCAAACCCTAGCACTAAACAATCTTCTTCACCATCACCATCACCATCACCATCGCCATCAGCATCATCATCAACGTCTTCGTCAGCATCACCATCTTCGTCATCATCATTAACTCTAACTCTAACCCTAATTCAATTTCCTTCTATAACTCTAGCCCTAACCCTCACCCAAACCCTAGCACTAAAACATCTCCTTCATCACCACCATCACCATCACCATTGCCATCACCATCGCCATCATCATCACCATCTTCATCATCATCATTAACTCTAACTCTAACCCTAACTCAATTTCCTTCTATAACTCTAGCCCTAACCCTCACCCAAACCCTAGCACTAAACCATCTTCTTCACCATCACCATCACCATCACCATTTCCATCACCATCATCATCAATGACTTTGTCAACATCACCATCTTCGTCATCATCATTAACACTAACTCTAACCGACGGAATTTGAGTTCACTCGCCAGTTTGGGTTCCATGGCCGCGGAGCAAATTCCCAAAGTATCCCTGAATGGCCCCGAGGTGCCTAACTAGGATGCCCGTAGCACCCGAATAGTGGCTTGGTTCATGAATCCATCGATTTCGGTGGGTCTAGGATGCCTGGTTTCAGCTAGGGGACCCACCAGAGTGTGCGTCGAAGACCCGAAAGTGGTGCCAATGGGCCATCGCCGGAGCTAGGGTTTTGCTCAGTGACGACCATTCCAAATTCGCTCAAGGCGGCCATTTCTCGTCCGGAGGCCCCTAGGGATGCATGGCCACCATGGACAGGTCCACTATGGCCATGTGGACCTATGGGAGCCGATGGAATCCAAGTCCTCTCACCGGTTTGGGTTCCGTGGTCGCGGAGCAAATTCCCAAAGTGTCCTTGAATGGCCCCGGGGTGCTCGACTAGAATGCCAGTAGCACCCGAACCATGGCTCCGTTCGTGAATCCGTCGACTCCAGTGGGTCTGTGATGTCGAGTTTCAGGTATGGAACCCCACACGGTGTGCCTCGAAGGCCCGGAAGTGGTGCCAATGGGCCATCCCTGAAGCTAGGGTTTTGCTCAGTGAAGGCCATTCCAAATTTGCTCAAGGGGCCCATTTCTCATCCAGAGTCCCCCGGGCCTACGTGGCCACCGTGGGAAAGTCCAATATGGCCAGACGGACCTATGAGAGCTGACAAAATGAAAGTCCACTTGCCGTTTTTGGTTCCGTGGCCGTGGAGCAAATGCCCAAAGTGTCCCTGAATACTCCCGAGGTGCCCGACTAGAATGCCCGTAGCACCCGAACCGTGGCTCCGTTGGTGAATCTGTCGACTCTGGTGGGTCTAAGACACCGGGTTTCAGCTAGGGCCCCCCCCACAGTGTGCTTTGAAGACTCGAAAGCGGTGCCAATGGGACATCCCTGGAGCTAGGGTTTTCCTCAGTGAAGGCCATTCCAAATTCGCTCAAGTGGGCCTTTTCTCGTCTGGAGGCTACCGGGCATGTGTGGCCACCATGGACAAGTCCATTATGGCCATGTCGACCTATGGGAGCCGATAGAATCCAAGTTTGCTCACTTGTTTGGGTTCCACGTCTGCGGAGCAAATGCCCAAAGTATCCCTGAATGGCCCCGGGTCCCTGACTAGAATGCCCGTAGAACCCGAACCGTGGCTCCGTTCGTGAATCCGTCAACTCTGGTGGGTCTGGGACATTGGTTTTTAGCTAGGGGATCCCCCACAGTGTGCCTTGAAGACCCAAAATCGGTACCAATGGGCCATCCTAGGAGCTAGGGTTTTGCTTAGTGAAGGCCATTCCAAATTCGCTCAACGGGGGCATTTCTCGTCCGGAGTCCCCCGGGCATGCATGGCCATCGTGGACAGGTTTACAATGGCCATGTGGACCTCTGGGAGCTGACAGAATCCAATTCCGCTCACCGGTTTGAGTTCCATGACCACGGAGCAAATGCCCAAAGTGTCCCTGAATGGCCCCAGGGTGCCCGACGAGAATTCTCGTAGCACCCAAACCGTGGCTTTGTTCATGAATCCATGGACTCCAGTGGATCCAGGACACTGGGTTTCAGCTAGGGGACCCCCCACAGTGTGCCTCGAAGACCCGAAACCGGTACCAATGGGCCATCCCCGGAGCTAGGATTTTGCTCAGTGAAGGCCATTCCAAATTCGCTCAAGGGGGCCATTTCTTGTCCAGAGACCCCTGGGCATGTGTGGCCATCGTGGAAAGGTCCACTATGGCCACATGGACCTGTGGGAGCCGATAGAATCCAAGGCGGCTCACTGGTTTGGGTTCCGTGGCCACGGAGCAAATGCCGAAGGTGTCCCTGAATGGTTCTGGGGTGCCCGACTAGAATCACGTAGCACCCAAACCGTGGCTCTGTTCGTGAATCCGTCAACTCCGGTGGGTCTAGGAAATTGGGTTTCAACTAGGGGATCCCCCATAGCGTGCCTTGAAGACCCATAAGCGGTGCCAATGGGCCATCCCCAGAGCTAAGGTTTTGCTCAGTGAAGTTCCAAATTTGCTCAAGGGGGCCATTCTCATTCGGAGGCCCCCAGGAAAGCGTGGCCACTGTGGATAGATCTACTATGGCCATGTGGACCTGTGGGAGCCAATGGAATCCAATTCCGCTCACCGGTTTGGGTTCCGTGGCCACGGAGCAAATGCCCAAAGTGTCCCTGAATGGCCATCACTCAGCAAAACCCTAGCTTCGGAGATGGTCCATTGGCACCGCTTTCGGGCCTTCAAGGCATGCTGTGGCAGGTCCCCTAGCTAAAACCTGGTGTCCCGTACCCATCGGAATCGACGGATTCGTGAACCAATCCATGATTCAGGCATTACAGGCAATCTAGTCGGGCACCCCGGGGCCATTAAGGGACACTTTGGGGATTTGCTCCAGGGCCACAGAACCCAAACCGGTGAGTAGAATTGGATTCCAGCGGCTCCCAGAGGTGCACGTGGCCATTGTAGACCTGTCCATCGTGTCCACGCACGCCCGGGGGCCTCCGGACGAGAAATGCACCCCTTTAGGGAATTTGGAATGGCCTTCGCTGAGCAAAACCCTAGATCTAGGGATGGCCCATTGGCACCACTTCTGGGTCTTCGAGGCACACTATGGGGGGGCCCCTAGTTGAAACGCGGTGTCCTAGACCCACTAGAATTAACGAATTCATGAACGGAGCCACAGTTCGGGTGCTATGGGCATTCTATTTGGGCACCCCGGGGTCATTCAGGGACACTTTGGGCATTTGCTCCGTGGCCATGGAACCCAAACCGGCGAGCAGAATTGGATTCCGTCAGCTCCCAGAGGTCCACGTGGCCATTGTATACCTATCGATGATGGACACGCATGTCTGAGGGCCTCCAGACAAGAAATGGCCCCCTTAAGCAAATTTGGAATGGCCTTCACTAAGCAAAACCCTAACTCCGAGGATGGCCCATTGGCACTGCTTTTGTGTCTTTGAGGCATGCTGTGGGGTGTCTGCTAGTTGAAACCCAGTGTCCCAGAGCCACCAGAGTCGACGGATTTGTGAATAGAGCCACGGTTCGGGTACTATGGGCATTCTAGTCGAGCACCCCGGGGCCATTCAGGGACACTTTGGGCATTTGCTCCGCAGCCATGGAACCCAAACCGACGAGCGAACGTGGATTTCGTCAACTCCCATAGGTCCACATGGCCATAGTGGACCTGTTCACATGGCCACACATGCCTGAGGGCATTTGGACGAGAAATGGCCCCATTGAGTGAATTTGGAATGGCCTTCACTGAGCAAAACCCTAGATCCGGGGATGGCCCATTGGCACCGCTTACTTGTCTTCGAGGCATGCTGGGGGGGGTCCCCTAGTTGAAACCCGAAGTCCCAGACCCACCGAATTCGATGGATTCGTGAACCGAGTAACGCTTCGGGTGCTACGGGCATTATAGTTGGGTGCCTCGGGGCCATTCTAGTGGTGATAACAAGTTTACTACCTGTTGAGTCTGATACTACATCCAGGAGCCACTCAGCAGACTTTGATATAGAAAACTCTATAATTTTAGGATACTTATTCAACCACTCATACAGTTTCTCAACTTCTCGAGGATCTAGATTTATAATTTCCTTCTGGGTAGATTTAGGCATTCTCGAGGATCTAAATTTATAATTTCCTTTTGGGTAGATTAAGGCATGAAATAATATTTGCCAACACTTCCAAGCTCCCGAGACCATTTGGTTAGCCATAATATGTGCAACTCCTTTGACGAAAGATAAATTCTAGTGTGGACAGTAGCATTTGATACACTAGCCAAATCTATGTTGTTGGAAGAACTTAGATATTTCAACAAAGGAGCATTTTGCAGGTGACTTGAAAATCCCTTCCATTTTTCAGCAATAAAACGAAGAAGTTCACCATACAAATTTTTAGGCAAGCTTGTCAACCAATCAGACAACCGAATATAGGGAGATAACCATGCCCAAAAAATTCAAGCTATTATAAAACTCTTGTTTATCAAGATAAGGATGGACTATGTGTACATTACGAGAATATAGATGAATGAAGTCACTTTGATGAACTTGTCCTCTTGCTCTCTCCAAAATGCGTTTAAAAGCAGGGAGTATTGTCTGAGCTTCTGTTGGTTTACATAAACGTTTATTCCAAAGCTGACGTCACATAAAACCACTTTGTCAACTTTCAATTGGGTCTGAATGGCATCTCTAACTTGTGTTAGCTGTGGATAACGAGGAATATGAAAGGGAAGGTACCTAGAGACCCAAGTTTTCGATGATAGAGGTGAATTACCAATTATCAGAGCATGGAATGATGAATAAAAGGCTAATGGAACACAACGAAGGATTCCCTAGTTCCACTTGTTATTGAAAATGATACTTTCTCTTGACGAAACCAGTAAAAGATATGCCTGTATTATAAATGGAAATCCTGTTCCAATTTCCGTTGGAAGAAATCCATAGATACCTACAACTGCCATATTTCCTTCTGTAAACCGCTTGCCCATCGGAAAAGCTAATGTAATAGCCCATTTCCCAACATCTTTCCTCTGCTCAACTCTACACTCATTTTCCACGTGAAACCGCTGCCTCCACATCTAAGAACTACATTTTTTTGTCGAAAATTGATCTTCTTCTGCTAACAAATGCAAAATGAAGGATTCATTGTCATTGCTACGAGAAGTTCTAAGGCTAGTTTCTCGTAAAACAGAGATTGTATAAATCCTATTAAGATCTATATGTTCGAGCAGGAACCTCCCTAGACACACTTGCAGGACTCCCTGGAACCAGGTTTTGCTGCATGGTTGGAGTGCTATGACCCAGTAGGTATCCCGCGGGTGTCCGTAAAGGCCTTTTGGATGCGACATAGGACGAGCCATAGAATGACGACCGTGGCTCCGACTGACAAACCGTCAGCTCCATTGGATTCAGGACATCAAGATAGTGCTAGGGGTGCCCCTCTCCTTTGGTCCCATGGTCTCGGTGTCACCTTGTAGGTCCATCTTGGAAACTAGGGTTTTGCTAAGTGAGGGAGTGTGCAATTTTTGCACAATGGGGTCAAATTTGCAAAATCGTCCACCAGGCACTTGTGGTTGGCATTCCCAGCCAGAACCTCTCTAAACACACTAGCAGGATTCCCTAGAACTAGGTTTTGCTACACGGTTGGAGTTTTATTCCCCTGGCAGGTATACAGTAGGTGTCCCTGAAGGCCTTTTGGATGTGAGATGAAACAAGCCATAGAATGAAGACCGTGGCTCCAATCGATGAACCTTTGACTCCTTTGGATTTAGGACATCCAAATAGTTGTAGGGGTGCCCCTCTCCTCCAGTCCAATGGTCCCAGTGTCACCTTGTAGGTCCATCTTGGAAACTACGGTTTTGCTCAGTGAGGGAGTGTGCAATTTTTGCACAATGGGGTCAAATTTTCATAATCATCCATCGAGCACTTGTGGCTAGCATCCTCAGCTAGAACCTCCCTAGACACACTTGTAGGACTCACTGGAACCCGGTTCTATTGCACGGTTGGAGTTCTATGACCCCGGTAGGTATCCGACAGGTGTCCCTGAAGGCCTTTCGGATGCGAGACGGAACGAGCCATAGAACGACGACCATGGATCCGATCAACAAACCGTCAACTCCGTTGGATTCAGGACGTCAGGATAGTGCTAGGGGTGCCCCTCCCCTCCGATCTTATGGCCTGGGTGTCACCTTGTAGGTCCATCTTGGAAACTAGGGTTTTGCTTAGTGAGAGAGTGTGCAATTTTTGCACATGGGGGTCAACTTTGCAAAATACTCCCCCAGGCACTTGTGGCTAGCGGCTAACTGATGAAGGCATTGATGGTGATGGCAATGGTGATGAAGATGATGATGATGATGATGATGAAGATTGTGATGATTATGGAGATGGTGATGAGGGACCTAGAGATGACCACGATGACGAAGATGGTGATGATGATGAAGATGGTGACGAGGGACCTAGAGATGACAATGATGATGAAGATGGTGATGATGATGAAGGCGTTGACGATAATGGTGATGGTGATGAAGATGATGATGATGATGATGAAGATGATGGAGATGATGATGATGATGCTGATGATGATGAAGATGATGAAGATGATGGATATGGTGATGATGATGGTGATGTTGGTGAGGGACCTAGAGATGACAATGATGATGAAGATGGTGATGATGATGAAGATGAAGATGTTGATGATGATGGTGATGGTGATTAAGATGATGATGATGATGACGAAGAAGATGATGATGATGATGGATATGATGTATCTAAGTGGTTTTCTATAGGAATCAAGCATCAATATTCAACCATAAATGATCATGTTTTAAAATAAATTGTTAGGATACATATCTAAGAGTCTAGAAGATCTCTATGCATTTGACCATCAAATTTGCTTAAGGAGATGATGAAGTAGCTCAAGACAATATGAAAGTTGTTGCATCACATGAACCACATACATATTCACATAAATCATAACTTAATCATAACTCATGTACATCAAATAAAAGATATAAGATAACGATATCAAATTCCTATTGAACATGGATAACATTGATCATGCATGAATAAACAATCACATGGCTATAAATCATAACTTAATCATAACTCAAACATCAAATAAACAATATAAGATAACGATATCAAATAAACTATCTAGCATGAATAACTTTGGACATGTATGAATAAACAATCACATCATTACTATACTATGTACCTCAATCAATTAGGCCTTCTGGATCCTCTCGGTTTTTTATTGTCTCAAACAACCTCTCGTGCTCTACATGAGGTAGTAAGTAGCATACCTTGTTTGATGACTTCGTTGACATTGTCTGTAGTTGGATGTTTGTACCAAAAATCAAGTGCATAAAGTGATACAACCGCGACCCTGGTCTATAATCCGTGTATGTGTAGCCATTGCTCTTTGGTCCCTTTCCATCCATTGTAAGATATTCCCCCTGAAAAACCATCGATCCAGTGGAAAAGGTAATGCCTTCACTATCTGTTAATGATGCGAGGAGGGTTTGTTTCCCCTGGATGCATCGTGCCAACTAATAATTGATCCCAATTGCACCTTCTGTCGGGGCGAAAACTGCGTAGATGTGTCCTACAAAGATGCATTTTATGGTCATATTCCAACAAGTAGTGGTTTGATAACTTGGATAATTACATATAAACAAGGAGGGAATTGGGATATGCATGCAGAAATGTTTACCTGGATGTACTAGATCAGATATATGATCATATTCATTCAAAATAGAGAACTGGCCTTCCTCTAACTAGATTGTTTCAACAACTGCACGTGGGTCCACTACAAGTGATACATGATCCCATTCATCAACCCAATCCATTCATTCGCATTCATCCCATTCACAACTACTGCAAGGCCCACAAAAGAAGCAAGTTTTCTCATCCATATTTCAAATAAGGGGTTGTTTTAGCTTCAAACAGAATGAAATCCACGAGTTCCTTACACAATACTGTAGCTATAAGAACGCGATCGGTCTATATCAACTACATGCCAGAAATTTCTGACAGCATGTCCTCTACCTGTTGGTATGTGTTGCTCCATGGTTTGATTTGACATTTTTGCAAAGCGCCATTGAACTATGGTTTCTACATCCTAAATATGAGGGTTTCGCATGCACCTCATCTCTTCCCTTCGTAGGGAATTTTTGAGACATGCCCTAGCACCGTCGTGATCTCCCTTTCCATGCTTGGTCTCAAAATAGTTCCACACATGCATCACATCACAAGTCTTGTGCAAAATAATCAACCACTAGAATACACATGCATTTTTGAACTGGCCTACACAACCATTTGACCATATCCAATGCCGATCCATTTGTATACCTCTCTCCTTCAGCTGATCATAGAAAATTTTGAAGCAATGTTGCACGTAATGCAGGTCATGGCACCTGTTGTCAATGATGTAGAAGTTGGTCTCTTTCAATATTATCCTCCTGTCGTTGCTGCTGTCTAGCGCGTGCCTATACATGATATGGACCATTATGCTAACTTGGTGTGAATGGTAGTATTGACTTTGAATCTCATTCTATGGCTGCAGGGTGTAGTTTTCAGCAAAGTCCACTACCGACAATATTGTGCCATTGGGGAAGGTGTCCCTGCATTATCTGTATTATTCATCCTGCCATCGTGCTACATGGGCATGTTGTACATACTGCTTGGTCTTTTGGTAGAATTCCTTCATGAAATTGCAAATTTGTACCTGGTGCCACAAAACCAAGGGCATTAATACAACGTGACATTTTCAATGTGAATATATATGTACAAATTCAACATGTACAGTATGAAAGTATGCAAACTTAGATTACCTGTGACTTCACCAACGCATATTTTTTGCTTTCCTTCGAACTATCTACTTGATATGTTATGTACTGGAATTTCTGCATTTCTATTGACATCCTCCCAAATGCGTGCTCCACGGTTACATGGATGCAAGGACTCAATAATGCAAATCCACTGCAACTGGAACACGTCCCATATAAACATGATCTTTTATAATATTTTTGTCCTTCAGGTCTTGGACACATTATGCTATGTGTAAATTCTCTCGATGCATTCGGTGGTTGTAATGATGGGAAATCCTGCACAATGTTAGTATGCAAATCCCAAAATATATGTCTATATGTATCATAAAAGTACTCAAATTCTACATGGTATCTACAAGAACAAGTATTGTGATCATTGTAAATTTTAACATACCTAGATTTGCATTTTTCAAAGGACCTTTGGCCCAAGTTCAATTGTGTGTGCTCATTCTTGAACCTCTCGTAGAGTTCTGTTTGTGTCATGTCAAGGAAGTGCTTGACATGGGGTTCACCCCCCCTAACACCTTTTCTCAATTTTAAAACATCTCTTTGATTCGATGATGGTCTAGTGTTTTCATGCCAAAACTTCTGCACTAGTTCTTTAACAACATCGATGAGCTTCATGTCTGAACGAGGTAACCTACCAACAAAGGCCCAACAATATTTTGGGCCTGGGGTCTCAATTTTTTCTCTAATGGAATAATACTTTTGAAGAGTCTTACATGTGTGTGACAGTAGGCGACGTTGCCTTGTGGATTTGTCTACAATCGATTTCGACAGTACACGACGAGCCACATTAAAATATTTTGTACGAGAAGTTTGTCCAATCAAATTAAATGTAGATTGTAGATTTCTAACAACATGATTGTTGACATCTAAAATTCTAACTACCTTTATGCCCAAAATTCTCCTAACATCTGCTAGACAATGTGATTTTAATAAAGCAAGAAATAATTGACATTTTGCTGCATTGGTTTTGGATTCAAAAAATTCTTTCGTTATCTCGCTACAATTGAAATCAATAGTGCATTTGGGGCATCTTACCTTCAAGTCCTGAAAATGAACTTTCATCCACATGAATACATCTGGGAGTTCTTCTTCGTCCGATTGATAGTCAACGCAAGGGAGTCGGCAAGGAAGTATGAGTCCCATCAATGGCTTGTTGTGTCCCTTCGTTCACAACTTGATCCTGCAAGGGAGTGTGTTATGCATGTGTGTGCTCTTCTTGGGGAGGTTTCCAATTAAAAACTTGTTCAACGTCCATCCCTTCATACTCGACATTAGGAAAGATTTGATTGGCTTCAACCACTTCGTCATTGCTTGTTGATGGATCTAAGGCACTAACATTTTGATTTCTATGGTTTTGCATGTACAGCCTGGCATTTTCTCTTATCTCATGGGCCTTTTCAGGGGGCAGCCCCGTCCTTCTAGGCTTTCTTTTATTATTATGTCTGTTGCCCATATTCAATGCGTTTAAAAAAAAAACAAAAATATCACCCCTGCAAGAATGAACAACAAATAAGATATTAAAACTCGATGTGCACATGATTATTAAAGCTCGATGTAGCAATTGATTATGTACAACAACATCTAGTGAGAATGTTTTCATATAATCTTAAAAGCTATTGGGACTGCCCTACATATAACTGCAACGACACCTCTAGGAACTCGGTAGGATGGTATTGGATGGTATTGAATCGTGGTATGGGATGTTAGTAGGAGCAACTTCCCTATGAGGGAAAATAGCCCCAAAAGACTAAGAGTTTTCAATTCTCTAGGTGTTTGTGTGATTTGTTGTAGTGAAACCATGAGGAATTTAACAAATGTTTGTCTACTAGATGGAAGAATGTGATTATGAAATGTTATTGGTGGTGATGCAAGTAATTTTTTTTTATTATCTTCATGAAAGGTTGAAAGAATTGCTTGGTGCATTTTGTAGTTTTTTTTTGGTAAGATTTTTTTATTGTCTATGTTGAAGATTAAGAGAACTAAAATAGATCTATCATACAATTCATGAGGAAAAACCAAAATAGATGCCATTCAAACAAGTGAATGAAGACTAAACTACATTTAACAAGACAAAATTATCACCATACCTCAAGGATTATGATTGCTCTGTGCCTCAAATGTCAAATGCTCTTTTGATGTGTCCACTATATGTAAGAAGACTTCTTGTGTGTCCAAGTAGCATGAGAATTCAATCCAAGGTGCCAAATAGAGTCCAAATGTTGTGTATTCACTCGATTGATCCAAATAGATCCCAAGAGGTGTGTATTCAATCCAAGGAGACAAATAGAGCCCAAAATGTTGTGTATTCTATCCAAATGGTAAAGGAAGCACCAAATGGTGTATGAATTCAATCTACCATGTAAATGCTTGTCAGACTTTGCGTGAAACTAGTGAAGAGAACGCAAAAATGAGGAAAAAATTGCGGGAGAAAGAATGCGTCTGATTTTCTAAATTTTATATTCAATAGGGACGCATACGCACATCTAGTGCGCACACGTTAATAGCACGAGCACATCCCTTTTGAACGTTGTATTGTTTGGTGGGTAACGTTCAGTGCATTTATTACCCAAGAGATATAAATGTGTCGGGTTATTCCTAGAGCCCCTCGCCATAAAGAGCCCCTCCCACATAAAGGCCTTTAGGACCTCTTCTAACCCATAATCCATATGTGCATTTAAGTGCTTCTAGGTGTTTAGGGGTTTAGGGGTATATTGACAAATATGTATTTTAATTTCAAAACATTATTTTAATTTTGAATTATAAACATATTTACTACATCAAGAATAATGCTTCTAGGTGGATAATGATGATGTTGATGAAGACGGTGATGATGACTAATGGAGATGATGATGATGATGATGATGATGTTGATGATAATGATCATGATGAATATGCAACACATCATCCTCACCATCATCATCATCTTCATCATCATCATCTTCATCATCATCTTCTTCATCATCATCTTCATCATCATCAACAACATGATCATCATCACCATCTTCATAGTCATCATCATCATCATCATTGTGAGGACGAGGATGATAATGATGATGATGATGATGATGATGATGATGATGATGAAGACAATGGTGGATGATGATGAATACGAGTACGATGATGAAGAAGATGATGATGATGATTACGAATATGATCATCATCAAAATCATCATATTCGTCATCATCATATTCCATAGTCATCATCATCACCATCATCACCATCGTCATCATATGATCATGGTCACGATCATCACTGTCTTCATCATCACTTTCTTTAGTCATCTTCATATTCGTCATTGCCATCTTCCTCCTAATTGTTAAATTTTCATAATTTACTTCAATCTGATCTAGGATCTTAACTGAGAGAACAACATGTACAGCAAATCTACAGCATATCATTCATGGACACAATAATGCAAGCACAGAAGAGACACAAAGTTTACTTGGGGAAAACCATAAAGGTGAAAAACCCCAATAACTTCCTTAGAGATATATAGAGCAATGATACAACCAGAATACAAGAGATAGTCTTCTCCTAGCAGCAGAGCCTCCTCCTCCACAAGTGCACCACTCTCCACAGTGTGATTGAGAGAATAGAATGTGTAAAATGAGAGAGACACACTCTCTATTTATACACTAACTTGACTTGACCTTTACTCAACTAGGTCGGCCTTAACTTAACCACTTAACATAATGCTGACTGGGTCGACCCCCACTAAGGTGGTCTAATAACCCTTTGACCCACATGACTTATACAGGGCCGACCCCAACAAGGCGGTCTAATAACCCATCAAGTATAAGTTACGACACTTACAATATAAATGACGACACTTCCGTATAGAGGAATAATAAAATCTCTATAGGAATACAACCACTTCCATATAGAGGAATAATAACATCTCTATAGGAATACAATATACATATATGTGAAATAGATTCCGAAGTTACATATACATCAACACTCCCTCTTAACTAGGACGGTATTTCTCGACACAGGTCTTCTAGCACAAGTCATCTTCTCTGGATCATCGTCACTGGATAATCATCATCGAGTCATCATCATCATCACTGCTGCTGCGATATCAATCAATCTCTGAATCTACTCGTCATAGGAAGTTCTACAGAGCTAGTCCTTTTTCATACTGGATGTAGGCCTACCACCTGCAGGTCTTCATCATCTGTGTGAACGGTCTGATAGAGGTGGCCTCTCAGGACTAATTTTATGTGCAGATGCAATACTGGAAAGAGTATCCCAAGAACATTTATGTTCCTAAGCACGACTGACAAGATCTCCCAGGACTGATTACATGCATCTCCTCCACAATACCTTTAAAGAGCATCCTAGGAACATTTATGTGCCGCAGCACGACCGGCAAGATCTCTAAAGAGCATCCCAGGACTTATTACGAGCACACAGCTCAACCTCTCGGATCTCCAGGACTAATTACATGTGGATAGACAAAACCTTTAAAGAGCATCCCAGGAACATTTATGTGCTGCAGCACGACCAGCAAGATCTCTAAAGAGCATCCCAGGACTAATTACGAGCACATAGCTCAACCTCTCGGATCTCTAGGACTAATTACATGTCTCCATAGTAATACCTCATCCTAGGACTGATTACGAGCACACAGCTCAACCTATCGGATATCTAAGGACTAATTACATACTACATAGCAATACTGGAAAGAGTATCCCATGAACATTTATGTGCCGCAGCATGACCGGCAAGATCTCCCAGGACTGATTACACGCTATTTGCACAACCTACCACATATAATATCTGACCTCCAAGTATCAACCTGATACTCATGATCCAATGGATCATCATCGCACAAAGCATCATCTTGATGCTCATGATCACACTGATCATCATCAATGTACCATCCTAATACATATCATCTGGAGCAACACCTTGAAGCTCGTCATCATGATCATACCGATCATACAATGCATCCACCTAAGGCATACCTAGTATCTACCTGATACATATCATCATACATGATCCACCTGATCATACATTGTATCCACCTGATACAAATACAAATACATGATCCACCTAATCATACCTAATACATATCAACATACATTATCTACCTGATCATACAATGTATCCACCTGATACATATACAGATACATGGTCCAAGCATCCAACATGATGCATATACAAAATACATACAAATGCTCCAAATGATCATATCCAACATCAAACATGATGCGTACATATACATATACATATACATGATCCAGCTGATCATATCCAGCATCCAACATGATGCGTACATATACATATAGAGCAGTAACTGGAGCATCATCCTGATGCTCATCATCCATGATCCTCCTGATCATCATAGCATCATCTTCTTCAGATCATCTCATCGTCCACAAAGTACAGCCCAGATGCACATCATCCAGTACTTACACCATCGACATGGGAGAACACATCTACCACCATTCAGGGAAGGCTCCAACCCTTACATTTTCACCATGGGAGAACACATATACCAACATGTGAGAATGGCTCCAGCCATTACATCTACACCATGGGAGAACACATCTACCACCATGTGAGAATGGCTCAGCAATTACATCACAACCATGGGAGAACACATCAACCATGTCAGAAAATCTTATGTGCATCTGCATCTTCCGGACTCATCACTTCCCTTTGGAAGGAACCTCAATCTGAATTGCACCAAGCCTCTCTCTGAAGTACTCAAACTCCACTCTGGCCAATAGCTTGGTCAATACATTTGCAACCTGCTCATCCGTCGCAACATACTCTGCTTTGGCTGTACTCAGTGCTACGCAGGACTACTTCCTGCTAAAACAAGAGATCTCACCTGATTCCATACTGAAGTAGCACCCAGAAGTGCTCTTCTTATCTGCAGCACTACTTGCCCAATATCAGAATATGATTTACAAAAACCAGGTGAACATCTCTCGGATCCGTCAGGAACTGGCTCAATGTGTTCACCGCAAAGTAAATATCTGGTCTCGTGTTTGTCAGGTACATGGAGGACCCAATCATCTGATGATACATCGTGACATCGACTGGATCATATGAAGCATCACACAGAAGCTTCAGGTTTGATGCCATATGTTTGCAATCCATCATCCTGAACCTCTTCAGGATCTCTACTACATACTTCCCTTGTCCAAGGAAGATTCCATCTGCACTCTGCCACACCTCCATATCTAGAAAGTGGTGCATCATACCCAAGTTCTGCACATATATGACTACCTGTCATGTGTCTCAGAACCAAGTGGCTGCTCCACATACACTTCTTCTTCAACTACACCATTCAAGAAAGCTGTCTTGAAATCCATCTGGTGTATCTTCTATTTCATGACTTTTATATTTCTCTATGCTACCATCTGCAGCATGCTTGATCTTGATAGATCCATATGGAAGTCATAACAAACTTCCCTTCAGGTCTTGGGACTACATCCCAAACATCATTCTTCATGATCGACAGATCATGGCATTCTTCCCATATCCTGGGAACTTCAATATCTTCAATAGATAATTTTGTTGCTGAACAAATGTTGTAGTTCTTCTTTTGTAGGTGATGGCATACAATCTTTCCTACACAACAAGTTAAATTGCATGATTAGAAAACATCTCATAGTTTTCAGAACAAATTCTTACACATAAAGAAATATGTCATACAGTCATGCAATTATCTTAGCCAATGCTTCAATACAACATTTATCCATATCCTGTAACTTTCTAGATGCCTTCCAATCTCTACCAGAACATTGTTAAGAGTGTTCACAACTCCTAACATGTCAGCAAAGAGGTTTCATTCTATATAAGTAGCAATGGAATGTTGTAGAGTGCCATAGGCCACTTACCCATGTATATTAATAATATACTGTTCATCAATGCAACTATTCTAATACGCATAATACACAACCTAATTCTTAGGAACATAAGCATATACATCATTGAATAACATTATGTAAGAAATGACAATTCAAATACTTATCTTTGTTCGGTTGCTGGGTAGACTCCCTATGAATCTTTGCAACTCCATTTTGATGTGGATTGTGAGAAGTGGTCAACTCCCTCTGAATATCTGCATCCTTGCAGAAACTACTGAAGTGTGCTCCTTTGCTTTCTTGTAGGAACAACTGGAGTATGCTTCCTCTTGAACTTTTCTTCCTGCATTACCTGTCCTTGAACTTACATCCATCCTTAATCACTATGCATGCTTATTAGTATCATCATTGTGTTATCCTTGAGGTCTTATACATAACCACACATTTATTAGTATAATCTTAATACTATCAAAACACAATAATCTCAAGCATGTATAGTCAGGATCATTTAAAACACACATAATAAACATTAGTATTCAAGGTTTCAGGGAAGTCTTCTTTTACTCATACATATTCTTATTTGATCATAGGACTCTTCTGGTTAGTTGAATCATCAATCAAGATAAGAGATATAATATGCATAAAACCATGATTTTTCAAACCTATGACTTCATGAATAATCATTATCAACAACACAACAATATAAGATCTTAACACACGGTAGGATTCTAGCTTGATATAGTAAAAACATACCTGGATTAGCATGCTAGCTAGTTATGTCTAACATACCGGCATAATTTCTTCTGGTTCTCTTCAGTGACTTGTGCTAGTAACCTGCATATCTGATAGGTTAACCATTGTAGGACCAAGTTATACATACCTCGAAAGTAGATCTTCTATATGATCCATGATAAAGGATGAATCTTTGTCTTCATGTCACCATGATCATATGTTCTTGAAGTAGAACATGATTTGTCTTTCTTGGTGTACCTTTTATGTTAGCGAACAACATAAACCTCATACAACATCACAATGCATTAGTACATTCATAAGTGTCAAAACCTTAATCAATGAATATCTTCTATTAAGGTGATACGACAAGTCTAGTAATTAATCAAGATTGTACTCTAATGATATGAAGACAAACATATGATAAACTTAACCATGAAACATACCTGTAAGCCATACCTGTCAAGATTGCTTGTAATCTTCTTATGGAAGGCCTTAGCCTCATCTCCCTCTGAAATAGGAACTTCTTCATATATGCAAGTGACCAATCCATCCTCTTCTACGATTAACCCAATCCACTTGATTTGCAGGAAATGGATCTGGAGCTGTAATAGGGTTTGTCAGAGAAACCCCAAAAATTCAAACTTTTAATTTCAAACTTTCGAAAGGATAGAAATATGCACCTTGATGAGCTGATCAAGCTGGTATATTCAGAATTTAAAAACTGCAAAGTTTCACTCCTCAATTTTGCCTTTGAAACTTTTGGATTCACTGGACGTGACCCCGAACTAGGGTTTCATGAAGCCCACTCTTCTGCCCAATCAAAAGAATTGATCCAAAGCTCTAAGCTTCTATTTTTATGAGGAGCTTCTAGCCGTCGTCACAGATTTCAAAAATTCCCATTTTTGCAGAAGCCCTAATTTTCCACTTTTCTAATCAAAGTCCCGAACTAGGGTTTGATCAAGCCCAGCCTTCTGCCCAACCAAAAATTCTGATCTTGGTCTCTAACTTTCGATTTTGATGAGTAGCATTGAGCCGTGGTCTCCGATTACAAAAATTCCAACTTTCTCTGAAGCCCTAAATTCCAGAAGCCATGAATGAAGGTGCTAAAAAATATTTATGTTTTGACAGAAATATGTACCTGATTGTTTCTGGTGTAACTCCGAACTTTTCTATCCACAAGGTTTGAAATTTTTTCCTGAGATAGCCCGACCTGTTTTCTTTCCATCCCGATAGGTCTAACCTCAATTGTATTCTCTTAGAGATATTTATTCCAAGTGTCGCAACGTGACCTGTTTATGGGATAATACAGGAGAGCGAACTTGTACGGTGTGCCACGTGTCACTGGTTCAACTTCGGCCACTGAAAATTTTTCCTGAAATATCCCGACCTGTTATATTTCCATCTCGATAGGTCTGACCTAAATTAAACTCTCGGAGAGAGATTTATGCCAAGTGTCGCAACGTGACTTGTTTATGGGATAATACAGGAGAGAGAACTTGTACTGCATTCCACATGTCACTGGTTCAACGTCAGCCTCTAAAAAATTTTCTTGAGATAGTACAGTCTATGCGCTACCTGTCACTTTTTACGAAATTTCATTTGGAGCTTCCTAGCCCAAGTTATGACCTTTTTCCCAAGGTCACCTGATTTTGACTAAGATCTGGAAGAGGCAGAAACCCTATATTGTACAGATAATAAATCACAAAGTACAATGAATTAGAGGTCATTTCGACACAAGGTACATGGGGATCTAATCTTCCACCTGTAAAAGTTTCAGATTCGAAAACTTCTCCAAAACAGATTTATAGCGAAAGTGCTACGATGACTGGTTTTTGCTATATCAAGCCCTAGCATCGTAAGTGCAGCAAGTGTCATACATGCCATATCATCCCTTTTTTCAGGCTAGCTCTGATACCATGCTAAATTTTCAGAATTTACTTCAATCTGATCTAGGATCTTAACTGAGAGAACAACATGTACAGCAAATCTACAGCATATCATTCATGGACACAATAATGCAAGCACACAAGAGACATAGAGTTTACTTGGGGAAAACCATAAAGGTGAAAAACCCCAATAACTTCCTCAGAGATAGATAGAGCAATGATATAAACAGAATACAAGAGATAGTCTTCTCCTAGCAGCAGAGCCTCCTCCTCCACAAGTGTGCCACTCTCCACAGTGTGATTGAGAGAATAGAATGTGTAAAATGAGAGAGACACACTCTCTATTTATACGGTAACTTGACTTGACCTTTACTCAACTAGGTCGGCCTTAACTTAACCACTTAACATAATGCTGACTAGGATGAACCCCACTAGGGTGGTCTAATAACCCTTTGACCCACATGACTTATACAGGGCCGACCCCAACAAGGTGGTCTAATAACCCATCAAGTATAAGTTACGACACTTACAATATAAATGATGACACTTCCGTATAGAGGAATAATAACATCTCTATAGGAATACAACCACTTCCGTATAGAAGAATAATAACATCTCTATAGGAATACAATATACATATATGTGAAATACATTCCGAAGTTACATATACATCAACACTAATCATCATCATCATTGACATCTTCGTCATCATCTTCGTATCATCATCATCATCATTGACATATTCATATCATCATCATCATCATTGACATCTTCGTATCATCATCATCGACGATGATGATGATGATGATGGTGGATGATGATGAATATGAGTACGATGATGATGATGACTAATTTTGAGATGATGATGATGATGAAGATGATAAGGAATATGTAGCACATCATCATCATCTTCAACATCATCAACAACATGATCATCATCATCAACAACATGATCATCATCATCATCAACAATATGATCATTATCAAAATCATCATACTCGTCATCCTAATTATGAAAATATTTTGATGCATGATGATATGATGATGATGATGACGATGGATGATGATGAATATGAGTACGATTATGACTCATCTACAACATGATCATCATCATCATCTTCACTAGTCATCATCATCACCATCATCACCGTCATCACCATCATCATCATATGATCATGGTCACGATCATCACTGTCTTTAGTCATCTTCATCTTCGTCATCACCATCTTCCTCCTAATCATCATCATCATTGAAATCTTTGTCATCATCTTCGTATCATCATCATCATCATTGACTTCTTCGTATCATCATCATCATCGACGAAGATGATGATGATGATGATGAATATGAGTATGATGATGATGGTGACTAATTTGGAGATGATGATGATGATGATGACGATGATGATGATGGTGAAGATGATGAGGAATATGCAGCACATCATCATCATCTTCCTCATCATCAACACCATGATCGTCATCATCAACTTCCTCGTCATCATCATCATCATCATCACTGTGAGGACACGGACGATGATGAGGATGATGAAGATGATGATGATATGATGATGATGATGATGATGGTGATGATGGATGATGATGAATACGAGTACGATGATGATGATGATGATGTTGATGACAAATATGATCATCATCATCATTAGCAAAAACATCATATTCGTCGTCATACTCATCTTCATTAGTCATCATTGTGGGGACGAGGATGATGATGATGATGATGATGATGACAATGACGATGAAGATGGTGATGATGAGTAATGGAGATGATGATGATGTTGATGATGAAGATGATGACGAATATGTAGCACATCATCCTCATCATCATGATCATCTTCATCATCATCTTCATCATCATCAACACCATGATCGTCATCATCAACTTTCTCATCATTATCATCATCATTGTGAGAATGTGGATGATGATGAGGATGATGGTGATGATGATGATGATGATGATGGTGATGATGGTGATGATGACGACGGTGGTGGATGATGATGAATATGAGTACGATGATGAAGAAGAATATGATGATGATGACGAATATGATCATCATCAAATTCATCATATTCATCATCATCATCTTCACTAGTCATCATCATCACCATCATCACCATCGTCATCATATGATCATGGTCATGATCATCACTGTCTTTAGTCATCGATAGCTTCGTCATTTCCATCTCCCCCCTAATCATCATCATCATTGACATCTTCGTCATCATCTTTGTATCATCATCATCATCATTGACATCTTCATATGATCATCATCATCATTGACATCTTTGTATCATAATCATCATCATCATTGACATCTTCGTATCATCATCGTCGACGAAGATGATGATGATGATGATGATGATGATGGTGGATGATGATGAATATAAGTACGATGATGATGATGACTAATTTCGAGATGATGATGATGATGATGATGATGAAGATGATGATGAGGCATATGCAGCACATCATCATCATCCTCATCATCATCAACAACATGATCATCATCATCAACAATATGATCATCATCAAAATCATCATACTCATCATCATCATCTTCACTAGTCATCATCATCACCATCATCATCATATGATCATGGTCACGATCATCACTGTCTTTAGTCATATTCATCTTTATCATCATACTCGTCATCTCCATCTTCCTCCTAATCATCATCATCATTGAAATCTTCATCATCATCTTTGTATCATCATCATCATCATTGACATCTTCGTATCATCATCATCGATGAAGATGATGATGATGAATATGAGTACCATGATGATGATGACTAATTTGGAGATGATGATGACGATGATGATGATGATGGTGAAGATGATGAGGAATATGCAGCACATCATCATCATCTTCCTCGTCATCAACACCATGATCGTCATCATCAACTTCCTCGTCATCATCATCACCATCATCATCATTGTGAGAACACGGATGATGATGAGGATGATGAAGATGATGATGATATGATGATGATGATGATGATGACGATGGATGATGATGAATACAAGTACGATGATGAAGATGATGATGTTGATGACGAATATGATGATCATCCTCATCATCAAAAACATCATATTCGTTGTCATACTCATCTTCACTAGTCATCATCATCACTATCTTCATCATCATCATCATTGTGGGGACGGGGATGATGATGATGATGATGATGATGACATTGACGATGAAGATGGTGATGATGACTAATGGAGATGATGACAAATATGCAGCACATCATCCTCATCATCATGATCATCTTCATCATCATCTTCATCATCATCGTCATCATCATCAACACCATGATCATGATCATCAAGTTCATCATCATCATCATCATGATCATTGTGAGGACGAGGATGATGATGATGATGATGGTGATGATGATGATGATGATGATGATGATGATGATGATGATGATGGTGATGGTGATGATGATGATGATGCGGATGATGATGAATATGAGTACGATGATGAAGATGATGATGATGATGACGAATATGATCATCATCAAAATCATCATACTCATCATCATCACCATCATCATCATCATCATTGTCCTCATCATCATCATCATCATTGTCCTCATCATCATCATCATCATCATATGATCATGGTCACGATCATCAATGTCTTCGTCATCATAATTTAGTCATCTTCATCTTTGTCATCATACTCGTCATTGACATCTTCGTCGTCATCTTCGTATCATAATCATCATTATTGACATCTTCATATCATCATCATCATCATCGACATCTTCGTATCATAGTCATCATCATCATCATTGACATCTTCGTATCATCGTCATCGACAAAGATGATGATGATGATGATGATGATGGTGGTGGATGATGATGAATATGAGTACGATGATGATGATGATGATGAGGAATATGCAGCACATCATCATCATCTTCATCATCATCAACAACACAATCATCATCATCAACTTCCTCATCATGATCATCATCATCATCATTGTGAGGACGCGGATGATGAAGATAATGATGATATGATGATGCTGATGATGAAGATGATGATGATGATGGTGGATGATGATGAATACAAGTACGATGATGATGAATACGAGTACGACAAATATGATCATCATCATCATCATCATGACCATCAAAATCATCATATTCGTCATCATCATCGCCATCTTCGTCATCCTCACCATCATCATCATCATCATCATATGATCATGGTCATGATCATCATTGTTTTCATCATCATAATCATCATCTTCATCATCCTCATCATACTCATAATCGCCACCTTCGTCATCATCTTTGTCATCATCTTCCTATTGTCATCATCATCATTGATGATGATGATGATGATGATGATGATGAAGATGTTGTTGATGAGGAAGAGGGTGATGACAAACATGATGATGATGATGATGGTGGTGGTGGTGGATGATGATGAATATGAGTACGATGATGAAGATGATGATGATGTTGATGGTCATCGTACTCATCATCAACATCAACATCATCATCTTCATCATCATTACCATCAATGGTTATTATGAGGATGATAATGATGATGTTGATCTGACATTGACGATCAAGATGATGACCTAGATGTTGACGATGATGAGGAAGAAGAGGGTGGTGACGATGATGACAATGGTGTTGATGATGACGATGATGATGATGATGATGATGATGATGATGAAGATGATGATGATGGTGATGGTGATGAGGATGAAGAAGATGATGATGATGGAGATGAAGATGTTGATGATGATGACGATGGTGATAAAGATGATGATGATGTTGATGAAGAAGATGGTGATGATGAATAAGATGACGATGATGGAGATGTTGATGAGGAAGGGGGAGATGACAATGATGATGAAGATGTCGATGATGATGGTGATGAGCTGATGAAGATGATGATGATGATCATCTTCATCATCATCATCATCATCATCATCGTCATCTTCATCACCATCATGATCGTCATCCTCATCACCATCATCACCACCATCATCATCACCATCACCATCATCTTCATCATCATCTTCATCACCATTATCACCATCATCTCATCATCATAATCATCATCATCAACATCTTCATCATCATTGTCATCTCCCCCTTCCTCATAAACATCTTAATCATCATTGTCATCTCCCCCTTCCTCATCAACATCTCCATCATCGTCATCTTCTTCATCATCACATCTTCATCAACTTTATGTATCCCCTTGCCAAAGGAAATTAAATGAACCATATACGATACAATAACATGTATGCGCACCTACGCATGCACATTGTTAACCACGTGTGCGTGCTTTCATGGATACATGCGCGCTTCTATGCGTGCACGCGTGTACGAATTCAAATTGTTTTTGGCGCCCTTGAAGGCTGTTAGGAACCCATGTATTTACTTTGTTAGTATGTTGTTGTTGGACGCATATGCTTTGTAAGTCGTCCCGTAGTATTTGTTGATCAATAGTTTGTGTTATTGTTGTTGGCGCATATGCTTTGTAAGTCGCCCGTAGTATTGTTGATCCATAGTTTGTAATAGCCCATGGTTTCGAACCATAGTATTGGCGCCTAGAATTAGTATATAAGTGTGTGTTGAGACCTATGAAGGCACCGTGAAGTTATTTGTATTGAGCTTGCTCAAAGGAGGTTGCCCCCTCGAAGTGGCCTGTGATCAATATAAAAGTGATTCGGAGTTCTGTCATTTCTGCTATTTCGCGTATTCTTGTTAATTAATTGTTGCAGGTGCATCTCAAAGGCTTGGAATTAGCTTCGGATTGCACCTTTAAGCTCGGTCTGATTTATCTGTGATTTATGGCAGAACACATCAAATGCTGCAACTTCCTATTTTTCACAACTAGTTCTACATAAGCTCCACGAGTGCACTGCAGATGAAATTGCACACACTTGTCGAGCTCTATGTGCAGATTCTAAATATATAATTTTTTAATAGATCTGTTGTTGTTCTCTATTTTTAATTCATTTTAAACTGCACTCATGTCAAATTCATAAAAAACATAGGTCGTTTATTTGGCCTATAACGTTTGATTGGCTTACCTATTTCGAAAACGGAAAAGAACCCACACAAGAGCACGAAAATACCTACAACCTAAAAAAAAAGTATTTTGATTATTTTTAGACCATGATATGGTGGCTCAACACTTGACCATGTCGTTTTAGGGCTTCACTAACTTCGGTAATTTAAAAAAAAAAAAAAATTGACATTTTGGAAAAATAGCCCCGCACAAGATTTTTTTGTTGCCTATGCCTCTACATATTTTTTTTCTCGTAAATTGAAAATTTACATAGCAAACAGGAGGCTCAACAAAAACATGTGCATTATGTTTTAGAAAAAAATAACATACCAATCCTCGAATAATGACATTTTGGGGTGGTTATACAACGTTTCCATAAATAAAAGTTATATATTCTGGAAGGTCATCCGTTTTTCTACGTTTCATCTTTTTACACCTAATCCGAAAACGTTTTGTAAGTACCCCTTAATGATAATATTTATGTTTTTCTAGAAAGTCATTGCAACTAACGTGTCATAATTGGGTATCATTACCTTGCACCAGCCCATTGCATACTTCATCTTGTCTACTGAATATGAGTTTTTTTAGATGTGAACTTGGGAATTCTTATTGTCAAATCCATTGCTATCTATGCATGCATATTGTTGTAGGCATATGATAAAAAAAAGGCATGGGAGAATCTCAAATCTTGTGAATGAAAATAATTATTTACAATTCACCATACCTATAGAAATGATCTCCACTTGCAATGGAAACTGGTAGCTTCAATGTATCCACTAGATTCCAAGACCAATGAAGATGTTTGTTAGATTCCAAGAGTGATTTTGTGTCCAATAGATCAATGAGTGTCCAAACGATCAATCAATGTGAGCTAATAAGCAACCTAGAAGAGCTTCAAACCCGTGAAAGACAGAAAAACCGTGTTTTTTGGTAGCATTCCCGGGAACAAAAAACTCTAATTTTTTTAACTAGCAGCAGGCATGTGCACGCATGTTTAAATGTGCACACACGTGTTTGTAGCGCATACACGTCATTAGCATGTACGTGCTAAAATACGTGCATGCACATCTGCATAACTTTTACACCATTTATTAACAACGTTTTCACCATTTAATGCTAAACCATCCCCCACTTCGAAAATATTTGCATACATTGGACTATACTTCAAAAGTGGATAAATAGATGGCTAAAGAGAGGGGTATTAAGTATTCTAGGGATTTAAGGGTTTAGGACTTAAGGCGTAAGGTCTTAGGTATTTGGTCTTTAAGGATTGTGGGTTAGGTTGTTTAGGAGTTAGGGTTGTGGGATTATAGGTTGAATGGTTCAATGGTTTAGGGGTTAAGGGATGTAGTTCTTTAGGGAGAGTGAGAGGTAGAGAGAGATAGAGAGATGGGATATGGGAGAGATAGAGAGGAGGTCATGGGGTTAGGGGGGGATGAGTAGCATCCCACGTCATACTTGCAAGGGTCACGCACGGTGCAACGCCACACGAGATTTGAAATGTAAACATGCTTAAAGGGTGAAAGAAGAGTATTGAGACCTAAATGAACATTTCATAAATCAGGAGCTACGATATGGGGATGAAATGATTTGGGCCCTGGGACCTAAATCATTTGGATATGGGTGTTTTTCACACCAAGGACGGCCCATATGGCCTCAAACATGGCCGAGTAAGGAAATAATACAAAAAACCCTCTCGTAAGTCCAACTTAAAAAAAATAAATTAAGGGGCCCCTGGATTATCCCTGGCAGGGTGTTGTGGTCACAACAGTGGGATACATGAGCCATAAGTAGGTTTTGTAAACTGAAACAAGTACTTTAATCCCTAAATGACCCTCTCAACCTCAAGTTCCATGACCAAAACCTAAAATCCACAATGTGATCCCTCTATAAGGTGTCTTTGGAATCAAAGATGAATGCGAGTGTCATTATAATGTCTCGAGAATCATGTCCGACAATTAAATGAGAGCCTTTATCAATAATATTTTCTTCTTGGGCATATGGACACCATTAATTGTCCAATGTAGATTATCGCTAACATGCTTTATGCACTGTGAATGGTTCTTGGGCCCTTAACCATAGTCTTGGTAGAAAAAAATAGCCCCATGCCCTTGGCCATGGTTTTTGGAGGGAAATAACAATCTTAGACCCAAAACATATTTCTTCAAGATCAAATGTAGTGAATGCATCCTCAGACTACCATGCAAGACCATGGATATGTTGCAAGGCCTTGAACATCATAAAAGACTGAAAACATGTTCCTTGAGATCTTATTGAGTCATACTGAGCTCAATCAAATTCCACTTGAGCCTTAATTGAAACTTCTTGACCTCAAGCGTCATCAATAACACATAGAATCCATGACACTAGCCCTCTACAAGGATTATTTTGCATATGAATCGAATATGGTTGCTATTATGATGTCTTGGGCATCAAGGATTTATCTTGGATCCTTAACCATGGCCAGTGGAGGGAAACAAGAGCCTCCAACACTAATTCTTGACTCTAGGGCACAGACACCATGAATGAGTCCCTGAACCACCATATATGAAATATATAAGGTATTAGTCAACTTCAAGTGTGTTATGTGTGTCATGACTATGTTAGTTGTGAATAAAAAATGGGTGTCAAGGTCTGACCAAGGTATAGGGACAACAAGAAGCTCATCATGCCTTAAATGAAGCTTCTCATGCTCAAGCACCATGAACAACACCTACAACTCAAGAAGCTTCTCAGGATACGATGTTGAATGCATCTTCAAATCACCACACATAACCCTTGTGGCGTATCTCTAGCAAATGCATAGGGATACATAGACCATGATTAGGGTACATCGCATGCCTTAAACAAGATTATGTCTTTGACCCAAGCCCAGTATGTTTGTTGAGGCCATGGATAGCATTGCTAAGTATGTTAGTGGGATACATTCAACATGAGTAGGTTTCATGAATTGGGAATGGGTCTATAGTCCTAAACATGCCTAGGTGGAACAAACGACTTCAACCATAAAGTTACCTTTTCAAGCTCAAGTTCCAATGTTTGGGGAGGAAAACACTTCATCCTTGGGGCTTAAACATAGTCTCTTAGGTTCAATAGCCATCAAAAACATCTGAAAATAATGGCATGGAACCTCTCTAAGGGGTATTTACAATCAAAGATTGATATGGACTCCACCACCACCACCATCATCATCATCATCATCATCATCATCATACCATCATCATCATCATCATCATCATCCTCATCATTATTGTCATCATCATCATTGTCATCATCTTCATCATCATCATCATCATCATCAACATCGTCATCGTCATCGTCATTGTCTTCATCATCATCATCATCATCATCATCATCATCATCATCATCAATCATTGATGATGATGATGATGATGATGATGATGATGATGACAATGATGTTGATGATGATGATGATGATGATGATGATGATGATGATGATGATGATGAAGACAATGATGATGATGATGATGATGATGATGATGATGATGATGAAGACAATGACGATGATGATGACGATGTTGATGATGATAATGATGATGAAGATGTTGGTGATCGTCATCATCATAATCAACATCATCAGCATCATCATTCTTCATCATCAATATCATCATCATCGTCCTTATCATCATCATCATCATCCTCATCCTCAACCTCATCATCATTAACAACATCTTCATCATCATCTTCATCTTTAACATCATCATCATCATCATCATCATTTTCATCATCATCATCATCTTCAACATTGTACTCATCTTCATCATCATCCATCATCATCATCATCATGAAGATCGTACTCATCTTCATCATCATCATCATCATCATGAAGATCATGATGATGATGATGATGATGATAATGACGAAGAAGATGATGATGATGATGACGACGAATATGATAATCATCATCGTCATCATCATCATCATCATATTTTTCATCATCAACATGATTCATCATCATCATCATCATCATCATCATCATCCTCATCATCCTCATGATCATCATCACCCTCTTCCTCCTCCTCCTCCTCCTCATCATCATCGCCATCACCATCATCATCATCCTCATCCTCATCCTCATCATCTTCATCCTCGTCATCATCATCATTGTCATCGTCACCATAATCATCCCCATCATCATGATCATGACGAGGATGATGATGACGACGACGACGATGATGATGATGATGAAGACCATGATCATCGTGGCCATGATCATATGATGATTATGATGATGATGATGATGATGATGTTGAGGATGATGATGATGATGATGAATATGATGATCATGCTCATGACTAATATCATCATCATCATCATCCTCCTCCTCCTCATCATCATCGTCATCATCATCGTCATCGTCATCACCCTCTTCCTCATCATTATCATCACCGTCATCACCATCATCACCATCATCATCATCAACATCATCATCGTCGTCATCATCATCATCATCATCGTCATCGTCCTCACCATCAGCATCATCTTCATCATCATCATCATATTCGTCATCATCATCATCACCATTCTCATCATCATCTTCATCATCAACATCTTCATCATCATCATCATCATCATCCTCATCATCATCCTCATCATCATCATCTTCTTCATCATCGTCCTCATCATCAACATCTTATTCATCATCTTCATCATCAACATCATCATCATCATCATCATCATCATCATCATTTATCATGATGATTATGACAAAGATGATGATGATGATGATGATGATGATGATGATGATGAAGATGATGGATGATGATGGAGATGAGTATGAAGATAAAGATGATGATGATGATGATGACGAATATGGTCATGATCACCATCCTCATCATCCTCCTCCTCCTCCTCCTCCTCCTCCTCATAATCATCATCTTCTTCTTCATCATCATCATCATCATCATCCTCGTCCTTGTCATCATCCTCGTCATCATCCTCATCATCATCATCATCATCACCCTCTTCCTTATCATCATCCTCATCGTCCTCATCATCTTCGTCATCATCTTCATCATCATCATCATCATCCTCATCATCAAGAAGGGGGAATCAAAGTTTGACCTGGAGTGACCCCTTTTAACCAGCGTGGATCCAAATCCTAGGCTCTATCAAGTGCCGAGAGGGATCAAATCTCCCTAGCTGCAAACCTCTCCTTGAATAGCTCCTTGAGTGAAATACCTAAGCGACCTAATCCTAAGCTCTAAAGTCTCTAGTTTAAATCACATATTTACCTTTTACTTTGTATTACTCTTTTTTGTTTATGGCCGACATAATATTTATTACTTTTTACTTTGTATTATTCTTTTTTGTTTACTTTGTATTATTTTGTTACTCGAAAAACTCGACAAACACTCTAAAGTTTCATATTTACTTTTTACTTTGTATTAAAAGTAAAAAGTAAAGTCTCTAGTTTAAGTCTCACATTTACTTTTTACTTTGTATTATTCTTCTTTGTTTATGGTTGACATAATATTTACCACCTAATCTTAAGCTCTAAAGTCTGTATTTTAAGTCTCATATTTACTTTTTACTTTGTATTATTCTTTTTTGTTTATATCCGACATAATATTTATTACTTTTTAGTTTGTATTATTCTTTTTTGTTTACTTTGTATTATTTTGTTACTCGACAAACACACACATGTTACAAGATCTCCCTCATACCGGGCTGTAGAGCGCCTCTCGATGCAATCATTCCTAGAGTTATGTTGTTGATGAACCAAAATTAAGCACTCCAACTAACTATGGGCCAAATCACAAGGTTGGATCCCAAGAAAAAACCTAGTAAGTAGGAGGGTTCCCCAAAGGGTCTAGTAGAGTCAAACTAATGATTAAATTTATAATATTGAAGAGGAGGCAATATCAAACCCTACTTAGCACTAGACATCACAAGGAGTTCATGGATATAGGGTAAGGTTGAGTGACTCAATAGATATTTATCTAGCACATAACAATCTTTGTATGAAGAGAGAAAAATATCAATGTTAATAATGGGTAGGTCATGTATATCAAGGAAAGGGAAGTAGGAAACAACCTAGTACCTTAAGTAGGTAGGTGTATGTGAATACTAATAAATGCATACACTACAATCACTCATATGCATATGTTTTGATTCATTCAATATGATTTTTGTATGGATGCATATGTGCAATTGAGCTAGGGTTTGGTCAATACAATGTATTTATATTGGTGTGTTGTTTAATTTTTGTTGTAGATTAGGATACCAAATCCCAATAGTTTCCATTTCCAAAATCCAATAGTCATGAAATTTAGCTACAATTTGGTAAATCCATTGTATTCATTGAATAGGATATAAAATCCCAATAGTCACCATTTCTTGTTGTCAATAGTCCACCACCTAAGTACTAAATAGCGCATACGTACTAAATAGCGTGGGCGCACTATTTAGTGCATACACGCTATTTCTGCATACGCGCATTTAAAATAACGCGCACGCGCCATTTAAATTTATAAATTTTGGCGGGAAATTTCTTTCCCACCAACGTGGTGGATGACTTGGCCGCTACAGTTCTAGGTTCGGGTTGCCAAACCAAGTGGTTTGGACTATGTTATAAACAAATACATCTTATTCTATAACTTCTTATGTTTCGAGCATGATTCTATATATACTACACTTGTCCACTGCTAATGAAATTGCACACGGTTGTAGAACTATGTGTGCAGATTCTGAATATGTAATTTTTTACTAAATCTATTATTTTCTACTATTTTTTAATTAATTTTAATTGCACTAACGTCAGTATTACACAAAAAGTGGGTTATTTCTTTCGTCTATAACTTTTGATTGGCTCACCTATTTTGAAAACGGAAAAGAACTTGCACAAGTACACACAAAGACCTACATCCTAAAAAAAAAGTTCATTGATTATGTTAAGACCATGATGTCGGGGACCAATGCTCGACCTAGCCATTTTAGGGCTTGCTGACTTCCTGAATTAAAAAACTAAATAAAATTAACACAAATAAATATGGAAAAATAGCGTTGCACTAGGACGGCTTGTTATCTATGATTGTATATAATTTTTTTCACAAAATTCCACCATTTGCATACCAATCCAGGGGACCAATGCAAACATATTCATTACGTTTTCTTAAAAAAATAACATACAAAACTTAGGAGAACCCCATTTATGTGGAGTTATACTTAATTTCATAAATAATATTTATATATTCCGGAAGGTTATCCAATTGTGTACGTTTCATCTTCTTATGCCATATTCCAAAACGTTTTGTAAGTAGCTCTAATATTGCTTTTTGACGTTCAGATTTCTGTTTTTCCAGAAGTCTATTGCGACTAACGCATAATGAGTGGCTAGCATTAGCTTGCACTAGCCCAGGGATGAGATCTGGCACAAATAATTATGTGAAATTAAGTGCACTAAGGCTACTAATTTTACTAGCATTTGCAAATGGAATCAATCGGATAATTTATTTGGAGACTTCATGTCAGTAATCAAGTGGATAAAAGTAGAGCACCAATGCAACAATGTAAATATGGAGTCACTACTAAAGGAGACTGTAAGATTAAAAGCACAACTAGAAGATGCTTATTTTTACACATGTATATAGAGAAAGGAATAATGAGGCAGAGTTGATATGTAGTATTGGAACTGGTATATCATCGAGGAGGAATCGAGAGAATCAACTTGACACTACCCTTGACCTTTTCATGATAGCCATAACAAACTTGTTTAACTTAAATGAGTATGAATGATAATACATTTTGAAATTTTGAATGAAATGCATTTAATGATGTAATTGAGGATGAGTTTATTGAATATATATAACAATGAAAAAATATCGTATAATTTTTAGAAAGCTACATGATGAGCATTATATAAAACAAGTACAAAATGAAAATATAAAATGAGTTGATCATACTAAAATGTTAGATTAATACGATTTTATATGGATCATGAAGAGCAATATGAACACAACTACTTGGTAAACCATTTACATGGCGAAAGTGTAACTTGTTATCAAAATACTAAAATGTAAAATGAGTTGATCATACTAAAATGTTAGAATAATATGATTTTATATAGATCATAAAGAGCAATATGAACACAACTACTTGGTAAACCATTAACATGTCAAAAGTGTAACATGTTATCAAAATACTAAAATGTAAAAATAAATTAATCATACTAAAATGTTAAAATGTAAAATAAATTGATATACTAAAATTTTAGATTAATATAATTCTATATGGATCATGAAAAACAATATGAAAACAACTACCTTCAATATGAAGACAACTACTTGATAAACCATTAACATGTCAAAATACTAAAATGTAAAATGAATTGATCATACTAAAATGTTACATTAATATGATTATAAAATGTTATATCTATATGATTCTATATGGATCATGAAAAGCAATATGAGCACAACTACTTGCTAAACCATTAACATGCCAAAAGTGTAACATGTTATCCAAATAAAGTTACTAATGTTTTTTTTAAAAGAACATTAAGGTAATAGATGAATATTTTAATAATATTTGTTTTTCAACTATACTTTAATATATAATTAATTATAATTTAAAATTAATTTGCAATCCTATTAAAATCAATTATTACAATTAAAATTTTCATCCTTCTTAGTTAATAATATAATCTAATTATTATAACTTTAAAGCAACAGTTTTACAATAAAATTAATTTAGTAAAATTAAAAAATAAAAAATCAATTTTTATATTAATTTAATCAATATTTTTATTGAGTCAAAGAGACTCATTCTATAGGTAGATGTGTAATTCTTTCCATGCTCATCCTATAAATGACATGTGTCCTTTATTAAAAATAATAAAATATTATAAAAAGAATTATTACAATTAAAATTTTCATCCTTCTTAGTTAATAATATAATCTAATTATTATAACTTTAAAGCAACATTTTTACAACAAAATTAATTTAGTAAAATTAAAAAATAAAAAATCAATTTTTATATCAATTTAATCAATATTTTTATTGAGTCAAAGAGACTCATTCTATAGGTAGATGTGTAATTCTTTCCGTGCTCATCCTATAAATGACACGTGTCCTTTATTAAAAATAATAAAATATTATAAAAAGAACATTCCGTGCTCATCCTATAGATGACTGGTGCCCTTTATTAAAAATAATAAAATATTATAAAAAGAACATGTTAACTCAAATTAGATTTAAAATATTTGGAATATCATATATATATAAAACTATACATGTCTAAAAAAGATTTTATATCTTTCAGAGATTTGATCTTTCTCAGCCTTTGATAGATCCCCTTTAAATGAATCTATGCTGGTTTAAATACAACCTTAAAAAAAAAAAAATTATTCAACAAAAAACAATAACCAACCTAATAACAAACATAACATCAATAAATACAAAGTAATACATATATCCTCCAGATTCTTATATCGTCACAAATTGATCCAATGTTACATTAATTTAAAAAAAAAAACAGTAAGGGATGATGACAGCAATAGATTCGAAATGTTGATAAGTAATGGGCATCAAAATATATAATAATTCAATGATGCGAAATGGGTAGATCAAAATGTGAGTTATAATTTGGATGTCTGTCTTCATGTAATTTCATATTAACTACTTTTCTTCGATTTCTTTGTCATCTTTTTCGGTTTCCATATCTTCTATGGCTGCAAGCCTCAGCAGTTCATCTTCGATAATCTCTCTTAGTTCTAACTTCCTCTCAGATAAATCAGTGCCAAGTCGTATCTCCAGTTGGTTTACTAGGTCACGGTATATTGTTGTGTCAAGATCAGATACTGCGATCAGATCACAAACTGCAACACGTAGTTCCTCAGCTGACGGAGGATGCAGTGAATTGTTGGTTTTCACTTTATCATTGTTTGCCACCTCTTTGTCCTCTGAGTTGGAGTCAACCTTGTCGTCCTTACCTGCATCACCAACAAATGTTTCCTCCATCTCAGCGTTTTCTTTGATACTTTTCGGTAACCTTCTTCCAAACGTTTTCTTCATTTCGCAGTCGTAATCAACAGAGCAGAGAATATGCTTGAAGGGGAGTTATGGCAGAAAACTGATGAGGAGAGTGAAGTTTTTAGCACACACCACGGGATCATTACAGCTCTGATACTACTGTTAGGTGTTTATTAAGGTAAATATACCACTGTTAGCTGTTTATTAAGATAAATAGGTAGAAATCCAGACAAGGATAAGCATCAAAGTACAATAATTAACTTTATTAGTTAACTGTGTATATATACAATGAAAATGACTATTTAGTTCAACTTCCCAAGTAGTCTTTTGGACTTCCAAAGGCTCTTAGTCTTCTTTTCACAATAATATTCCTCACACAAAGATTAAGTTCCAAATAAATTCAATCCAACTTCTTATGAGAAAAAGGACTAAAACTAGTTTATTATCAAATGCTAGGAACTACTTTCAAATTGGTGGTTTAGGTATATTTCAGAAAGAGGGAGATTTGGATATCAGGAAATATTTCAGGGTGCTAAATCTATTTATCGATTCAAAACTACAATTTAAACATCAACTACTCTTCTGAAATATCAACCACTCTTCCTTAATCAAAATATTATAGCTATAAACAATTTTTTACTTTCAACTATCATAAAAAAAAATATAGAGTAGATTATTGTAAATAACAACCATTCTTCATTAATAATTTAATCAAAATATGCAATTTTTAGTTTTCAACTATCATAATGAGAGAAATATTGAGGAGATTATTGTAAATATCAACCATTCTTGGTTAATTATTTAATCTAAAGATTATATCTTTAAAGCCATGCTTTTTATGACAAAAATTTTACATTTGTTTTTTTAATTTAATTAAAAAAACTTTTTTTTTTAAATTTAATTAATATTTAAATTTTATTGTAACCTTACTAATAATAAAAAAAATTATTTATTAAAAATTATAACCAAGCTAATAACAAGTATAGCATCAATATATACTTAAACTTTAAAGTAATACATTATATCCTCCAAATTCTCATATAGTCATAAATTGATTAAATGTTACATTAAGAAGTATGGCATGATGACAACAATATATACTGAATGCTTCTAAGTAATGAACATCAAAATATATAACAATTCAATGATGCGAACTGGTTTCCCAAAATCTAGATCAAAATGTGACTTATAATTTTGATGGTTGTCATTATATGTTTTCATAATAACTACTTTTCTTCAATTTCTTTGTCATCCTCTTCGGTTTCCATCTCATCTCTATTGCAAGCCTCATCACTTCACCTTGGACATGATCTTTTTTAGTTCTATAATCAACAACTTTAAAGATATACCAACAAATAATATAAAATTGTTAGGTAATGATTATAGATTAAGTTTTTAAATTTAATGAAAGTAGAGCCATTTTTGAGCGTGATAATATGTAGAGTAGTTGAGATGGTGCTGGTTAGGGTTTGGCTGGTTTTCTATAAGAATGTGTTGAGGCTATTGGTAAATGGGGTTTTTTCTTGAGCAAACTCGACTTGGAGTGAAGATGGTTCTTTTGAACTGTCTGAGTACCAACCAAGTATGAAAAAAGTGGGAAGTTTCGTGCACGTAGATTGCTCTCAAATGCCTCTATTTGTTCCTATGGTTCTTTCAGCGCTTTTTGTGGTTTTCCGCTATTTTGGCCTAGTATCTGGTTCCCTTCGTTTTTTCAGAACTTTTTGTGGTATCTCGCTATTTTGGCCCATCTTATGGTTCTTTGGTACTTTTTTTTATTGATGGGATTCCACTATTTTTAGCCCTTTAGCCATTTTTGGCTCGATATCACTTGTATTGGTTTGAGGGTGGGCTCCAGGTTGTCACCATCGCATTTTTGGCAGGATTGGCGAGTTTTTTTATTATTACTTTTCTCCTTCCTGTCATTGTCTGCAGTACTTTGTACGTTTTCTACCGACTGGTGACAGTCATGCTTTGTTCTCCGGTATGGGTCATCACCTTGATGCTTTTGGGTTTGTTTCACCATGTCCTGGTGGGCATCACTTACCCTCTCATTCTAGCCTACCTCGGGGAGGCTCTACTCCTGGTGGATCTGTGGACGAGTGCATTTTGACCCGTAAATCTACCTTTGCTGGAGCGTGGCCTCACTATTTTAAAGGGGCTAAAGCCAGAAGGCGCAGATAAGCCAAATATCTGAAGGTCCATGAAGTTTTGGACCACTTTATCATTCCTGTGGAAACTAACCCGGATCGAATCAAAATGTTAGCCTCCAGGGCTATAGTTGGGATATTGGAGTATACATTTGGTGATCAGAAGGATTTAGTTGAGTGGGTTCACAAACATTGGATGCCCATAGTTGGTGATCTCCCAAGGGTTCTCTAGCTAATCAATGGATGGATCATGTTTATCTTCTCAAAACTTGAACATGTGGGTTGTATCCTTAAATGCTTCTCATGTTTTAAAGAAGGGTCATTATGCCTGAAAAAATGGCATGTGGCCTTTGACCCACTTCGGGAAGTTCAGTGTATTTGTCATCTTTGGTTGCTTATCCCTCGTTTGCCCATAGAACTGTGGTCTGAGAACATTTTAATAGGTATTGCAAACTCTATGGGTAAATTTGTGAGGTTAGATAGTTGTTCCCTCTATGGTTTTGATCATAGGTATGCTAAAGTGATGGTGGCCTTTGAAATGGCAAAGGGGCTTCTGGTGGAGATTGAATTAGAATGGGGTTCAAAGGTTTGGTGTTAGCGCCTGGATTATTTCAAGGTGCCCTTTCGGTGTTTCCTGTGTTAGCAGACTGGGCATACGAAAGTCCATTGTCCGTAAATTCCTATTCCTGCAACTTCTCCGATGACTCCGACATTTGCAAATGTCCCTGAATCCTTGGTCAAGTCTTTGGATGATGCAATGTAGCCTTTGGCTTCGGGTAAGTCAAAATTTCCTGCTATTCCTAAATACCCTGATATTTCTAATGCAGAATTAAATTTGATTATGGATGCACAAGCGATTTTAAGTAAGAAGATTGTATCGGGGGATATGGTATTGAGAATTGATTCTCCTAGGGTTTCTCCTTTACTTGATGGGACCTACACTCTTGATCAATTAAAGGCATGTCATGACTTATTTGGGGATGGGTCATCTTTGGGTGCAGAGGATTTGAGTTCAAATTCTTTTACTCTGTTGGGGAGCTATGTTGGTTGTATTGGGGGTCATCCTAAAGGGAGGGTTTTGACTGATTTGGCATTACCAGTTGTGGGCACATCGAAGTTGGATTATTTGACACTCTTAGGGGAAGCTGGTTATGGGGCTTCGGAAGGAGTGGGTTCCATCACCCCATTACCTATTTTTTCTAAAATCCCGTCTTCTAATCCTTTAGTCCAGTCAGTGAATTCGATCATATTTAGGAATGTCACTTTAAGAAAAGCTCGAAAGATGATGAGGACGAGGGATGCTTCGGCAGGGGAGGATGTTCTGGGATATACGCTTATCTCTGAGAGAATTGACTTAGGGGAGGATGTAGTTGGGATTGTTGTTCATCGTGGGGGCCTTAGAGTTATTTCCCCCTCTGATAGGGTTTCCTAATGTCTATTTGTTCATTGAATATTCAGGGCTTGGGAAGGATTGTGTGAGTTAGGGCCCTTACCGACCTTATCACTACTACTCGCCCTAGCATAATTTTACTGTAGGAAATCATGTGTGAGGATATGGTTGTGCTTGCCAAAATTACTGGTATTTTGGGTGGGTGGGAGGTCTCTGCTATTAGCTCCAATGGTATGTCTGGTGGGTTGTTAGTTGCCTTGGACCCTAGATATTTTTCCTTTATTGTCTATAAATCTGTGTGGGGTATCTTGATGGAAGGCTATTGTAAAGCTAATAACCTTCAGTTATCCATTTTGAACTGTTACACTCCTGATAAGAACAGGGAACATTTTTGGAATGGTTTGCAAAGGTCTGAGCTATTGGATAAGGATCATATTATCGTGGCAGGGGATCTCAATTTTACAAGGCTAGCTCAGGAAGTTTGGGGAGCTAATGCCAAGCTAGATCTTTTGGCTGACTATTTTTATGAGTATTTAAATCATAATGAACTCATTGATGTGTGCATAGGTGTTCTAGCCCCTACTTGGTCCAATGGTAGGAGAGGTCTGGACTGCATCCATAAAAGATTGGGCAAGTTTTTGGTGGGTTGTTGGTGATGCAGTGAATTGTTGGTTTTCACTTTATCATTGTTTGCCACCTCTTTTTCCTCTGAGATGGAGGTCTCTGCGGAGGCAACCTTGTCGTCCTTACCTGCATCACCAACAAATGTTTCCTCCATCTCATCGTTTTCTTTGATACTTTTGGGTAACCTTCTTCGAAACGTTTTCTTCATTTCGCAGTCGTAATCAACAGAGCAGAGAATATGCTTGAAGGGGAGTTATGGCAGAAAACTGATGAGGAGAGTGAAGTTTTTAGCACACACCACGGGATCATTACAGCTCTGATACTACTGTTAGGTGTTTATTAAGGTAAGTATACCACTGTTAGCTGTTTATTAAGATAAATAGGTAGAAATCCAGACAAGGATAAGCATCAAAGTACAATAATTAACTTTATTAATTAACTGTGTATATATACAATGAAAATGACTATTTAGTTCAACTTCCCAAGTAGTCTTTTGGACTTCCAAAGGCTCTTAGTCTTCTTTTCACAATAATATTCCTCACACTAAGATTAAGTTCCTAATAAATTCAATCCAACTTTTTATGAGAAAAAGGACTAAAACTAGTTTATTATCAAATGCTAGGAACTACTTTCAAATTGGTGGTTTAGGTATATTTCAAAAAGAGGGAGATTTGGATGTCAGGAAATATTTCAGGGTGTTAAATCTATTTATCGATTCAAAACTACAATTTAAACATCAACTACTCTTCTTAAATATCAACCACTCTTCCTTAATCAAAATATTATATCAATAAACAATTTTTTACTTTCAACTATCATAAAAAAAAATATAAAGTAGATTATTGTAAATATCAACCATTCTTCATTAATAATTTAATCAAAATATACAATTTTTAGTTTTCAACTATCATAATGAAAGAAATATTGAGTAGATTATTGTAAAAAACAACCATTCTTTGTTAATTATTTAATCTAAAGATTATATCTTTAAAACATGCTTTTTATGACAAAAATTTACAATTTTTTTTTTTTAATTTAATTAAAAAAACATTTTTTTTTAAATTTAATTAATATTTGAATTTTATTGTAACCTTACTCATAATAATAAAAATTATTTATTAGAAATTATAACCAAGCTAATAACAAGCATAGCATCAATATATATTTAAACTTTACAGTAATACATTATATCCTCCAAATTCTCATATAGTCATAAATTGATTAAATGTTACATTAAGAAAAAATTAAGAAGTATGGCATGATGACAACAATATATACTAAATGCTTCTAAGTAATGAACATCAAAATATATAACAATTCAATGATGCGAACTGGTTTCCCAAAATCTAAATCAAAATGTGACTTATAATTTTGATGGTTGTCATTATATGTTTTCATAATAACTACTTTTCTTCAATTTCTTTGTCATCCTCTTCGGTTTCCATCTCATCTCTATTGCAAGCCTCATCACTTCACCTTGGACATGATCTTTTTTAGTTCTACAATCAACAACTTTAAATACACCAACAAATAATATAAAATTGTTAGGTAATGATTATAGATTAAGTTTTTAAATTTAATGAAAGTAGAGCCATTTCTGAGCATGATAATATGTAGAGTAGTTGAGATGGTGCTGGTTAGGGTTTGGCTGGTTTTCTATAAGAATGTGTTGAGGCTATGGGTAATTGGGGTTTTTTCTTGAGCAAACTCGACTTGGAGTCAAGATGGTTCTTTTGAACTGTCTGAGTACCAGTCAAGTATGAAAAAAGTGGGAAGTTTCGTGCATGTAGATTGCTCTCGAATGCCTCTATTTGTTCCTATGGTTCTTTCAGCGCTTTTTGTGGTTTTCTGCTATTTTGGCCTAGTATCTGGTTCCCTTGGTTTTTTCAGAACTTTTTGTGGTATCTTGCTATTTTGGCCCAGCTTATGGTTCTTTGGTACTTTTTTTATTTATGGGATTCCACAATTTTTAGCCCTTTAGCCATTTTTGGCTCGATATCACTTGTATTGGTTTGAGGGTGGGCTCCAGGTTGTCACCATCGCATTTTTGGCAGGATTGGCGAGTTTTTTTATTATTACTTTTCTCCTTCCTGTCATTGTCTGCAGTACTTTGTACGTTTTCTACCGACTGGTGCCGGTCATGCTTTGTTCTCTGGTATGGGTCATCACCTTGATGCTTTGGGGTTTGTTTCACCATGTGCTGGTGGGCATCGCTTACCCTCTCATTCTAGCCTGCCTCGGGGAGGCTCTACTCCTAGTGGATCTGTGGACGAGTGCATTTTGACCCGTAAATCTACCTTTGCTGGAGCGTGGCCTCACTGTTTTAAAGGGGCTAAAGCCAGAAGGCGTAGATAGGCCAAATCTCTGAAGGTCCATGAAGTTTTGGACCACTTTATCATTCCTGTGGAAACTAACCCGGATCGAATCGAAATGTTAGCCTCCAGGGCTATAGTTGGGATATTGGAGTATACATCTGGTGATCGGAAGGATTTAGTTGAGTGGGTTCACAAACATTGGATTCCCATAGTTGGTGATCTCCCAAGGGTTCTCCAGCTAATCAATGGATGGATCATGTTTATCTTCTCGAAACCTAAACATGTGGGTTGTATCCTTAAATGCTTCTCATGTTTTAAAGAAGGGTCATTATGCCTGAAAAAATGGCATGTGGCCTTTGACCCACTTCGGGAAGTTCAATGTATCTGTCATCTTTGGTTTCTTATCCCTGGTTTGCCCATAGAACTGTGGTCTGAGAACATTTTAATAGGTATTGCAAACTCTGTGGGTAAATTTGTGAGGTTGGATAGTTGTTCCCTCTATGGTTTTGATTAGAGGTATGCTAAAGTGATGGTGGCCTTTGAAATGGAAAAGGGGCTTCTGGTGGAGATTGAATTAGAATGGGGTTCAAAGGTTTGGTGTTAGGGCCTGGATTATTTCAAGGTGCCCTTTTGGTGTTTTCGGTGTTAGCAGACTGGGCATACGAAAGCCCATTGTCCGTAAATTCCTATTCCTGCTACTTCTCCGATGACTCCGACATTTGCAAATGTCCTTGAATCCTTGGTCAAGTCTGTGGATGATGCAATGCAGCCTTTGGCTTCGGGTAAGTCAAAATTTCCTGCTATTCGTAATTACCCTGATATTTCTAATGCAGAATTAAATTTGATTATGGATGCACAAGCGATTTTAAGTAAGAAGATTGTATCGGGGGATATGGTATTGAGAATTGATTCTCCTAGGGTTTCTACTTTACTTGATGGGACCTACTCTCTTGATCAATTAAAGGCATGTCGTGACTTATTTGGGGATGGGTCATCTTTGGGTGCAGAGGATTTGAGTTCAAATTCTTTTACTCTGTTGGGGAGCTATGTTGGTTGTATTGAGGGTCATCCTAAAGGGAGGGTTTTGACTGATTTGGCATTACCAGCTGTGGGCACATCGAAGTTGGATTATTTGACACTCTTAGGGGAAGCTGGTAATGGGGCTTCGGAAGGAGTGGGTTCCATCACCCCATTACCTATTTTTTCTAAAATCCAGTCTTCTAATCCTTTAGTCCAGTCAGTGAATTCGATCATATTTAGGAATGTCACTTTAAGAAAAGCTCGAAAGACGGTGAGGGTGAGGGATGCTTCGGCAGGGGAGGATGTTCTGGGATATACGCTTATCTCTGAGAGAATTGACTTAGGGGAGGATGTAGTTGGGATTGTTGTTCATCGTGGGGGCCTTAGAGCTGTTTTCCCCTCTGATAGGGTTTCCTAATGTCTATTTGTTCCTTGAATATTCAGGGCTTGGGAAGGGCTGTGTGAGTTAGGGCCCTTACCGACCTTATCACTACTACTCGCCCTAGCATAATTTTACTGTAGGAAATCATGTGTGAGGATATGGTTGTGCTTGCCAAAATTACTAGTATTTTGGGCGGGTGGGAGGTCTCTGCTATTAGCTCCAGTGGTATGTCTGGTGGGTTGTTAGTTGCCTTGGACCCTAGATATTTTTCCTTTATTGTCTATAAATCTGTGTGGGGTATCTTGATGGAAGGATATTGTAAAGCTAATAACCTTCAGTTAGCCATTTTGAACTGTTACTCTCCTGATAAGAACAGGGAACATTTTTGGAATGGTTTGCAAAGGTCTGAGCTATTGGATAAGGATCATATTATCGTGGCATGTGATCTCAATTTTACAAGGCTGGCTCAAGAAGTTTGGGGAGCTAATGCCAAGCTAGATCTTTTGGCTGACTATTTTTATGAGTATTTAAATCATAATGAACTCATTGATGTGTGCATAGGTGTTCTAGCCCCTACTTGGTCCAATGGTAGGAGAGGTCTGGATTGCATCCATAAAAGATTGGGCAAGTTTTTGGTTAAAGCATCTCTGCTGGAGTCTTGTAAGAGCTACCGATCTTGGGTTGGAAAATCCAAGGTGTCTGATCATTGGCCAATCTTTTTGTAGTTGGAAGAGGGTGATTTTCAACAGAATTATCCTTTTAAATTTGATAGCTCGTGGCTTTTAAATGAGGATTTTGTGCTTTTTGTAAAGGATGCCTAGATTAATTCGAATATCTGTGAGGATTATAACCCTATGGACCATTTCTGTTTGAAGTTAAAATATCTCAAAGGTAAAGTCACTCATTGGATCCATTAGAGGAAGCAGATGGATAGGAAGACTTTACTTGATGTGGAAACTAGATTGCTACTTCTCTATTCTTATAACCTGGAGGCTCCTTTAGACAGTAATAAGTTTGAAATTATGAATCATTTGGAAACCGAGAAGGAGCAATTTTATTTAAAGGAGGAAATGGAGTGGTGACTGTGTTGGAGAAAACTCATTATGGCTTGGGGTATACCACAACAAACAGATGACTACCATAAATCAACTCAATTCTCAGAACTATGCTATATAAATGACAATGCTAAGATAATGAAGAAGACAACAATCCTCGATCCAAACGTCTGATGTAGATCCTCGTTGGAGCTTTTCAATTCGTGCACTTGAATCTGCAAATTAGTCTTGACAGCCAATATACAACAAGTACATATAATATATAAATGGCAATAACATCATCAATAGCAATGGACCATGATATAACAAGTAAATGCAACCCAATGTAAGATAAACAACATTTACAACATTAATGGACGAGAATATGAGTATTTATATTAATAAACAAGAATAAGTACAAAGTGATACGACCTCTTTTCGGCAACCAATCTGAACCAAGATCTGGATCAATCCACTTGTGCCTCCACCACTTCAATCCTCTATGAATGGCAAACTCAAACTAGATAGGAGTTTGGAACATGAACTTAAAGGGTTCAGAACTACAAGGATCAATGAGTGTAGACTCAAGATAGGGAAAAAATCTACTAGAGTTCTCTTACTCTTCTTTCTCCTCCCGTCTATAAGCCATATGTGCTCAATATATAGTCCTATCAAAGGTAAGTGAAAGGACACATCGAGATGTTACTTGGGCAGATGGAGAGCCAAAGGTCACCCAATGACCACTTTTTGGGAGTAAAAACTAATAAACTAGTAATTTTTACCATTTTACTTGATACCCACGAGCTATAGTGATGCAACTCGTGGGTACGCCTGCTATAGTGATGCAACAAGTGGGTCAGAGGAAAAATAAGGAAAAAATATTTTTGAAGGAGTGAATCTGAGTTAGTGAAATGGATCCTATAGGCCAAAGAATGTTGATGCTCACAAGGTGGAAGATTACGTTGTAACAGATGCCCCCTAATGTGTGAGGTCAGAGACTGATGCTACGATGGCCGAAATACATTATAAAACTCAGAAGTGGAGTGATGGAGACACAAGTGGAAAGAGTAGCTCACTCGTCATAATACAATAGTATCTCTGAATACATGTTGGTAGTAAAACAATCTGATACAATGGCCATGAATAGGTAGTACATAGTGAATATATGTCATAAGTAATCATAGCCATGATCCCTCTACAGTAAGATAGGGTCTCCTACTGAAAAGGAAACAACTGGTGCAAACTGGAGGTACAAACTGCTAATATCTGAGAGGTGATATCTCATATGTAAAGTCAAAGTCATAAGTAGCATACTGAATGCCACTATAACCTAGGGTCTTCTACACAAGTCTTCAACGGTGCAAGTCCCATCAAGTGAATAAAGGAGTTGGGGTCGAACCTGATGTGACATTGTCTGATTACCGGTCAATGATGTATATCGTTAACAGATGCGAGATAACCCACCAATAATGAAAATGGGCATCAAGGCACAGACCACAATCATCGGAGTGTGAATAAATGATTTGAAGTCGAACACTAGGATGAATCCATCGATCAGGGGACATTGATGTATTCCCAAAACTGTCGATGGCGAGAGAACCTGCCACTAATGACTGCAAGCCTGAAGGTACTCAACCAAACTCTAAGCCTCAAATCCCGAAATAAATGGGTTGAAGTCGACGGAACGAGACTCGCTGGAAGGAGGGCATTAAGGCATCCCCCATCAACCAGCATGAGGTACCAGCTATGCTAAAAGATTTGGAAGAACTCAGGTAAAATGGACTGACTCAATAAGGATGGACGACATGCAATAGTCAGGAGATATGAGGGGTGGCTGACACTGGTTCAAGACTTCCTTTGAACAAGAGCACGAGAAGATGGATAGAATCAGGAATCATAGACTTGACATAAACTGTGCAATGCATGAGGCATTACAAAGGGCTCCATAATGACAGGAAGCTTAACCAATCGGTGGAGAAAACTAAGAAACAAGTATAGCTCCTAAGGTCCAACTATAGTCCCGACTTATAATGTACAGAGTGGAATGAATGCTCTGTTCAAAGGCGACACAACAGTTGCCAACAAGAACTAGTAACCATAATCTCGTCCAGCTTTTTGGAATATTTGATATTTTTTGTCTTTTCATATTTGGGAAAAGCTTGAAAAATAATAAAATTGCTTATAGTACAACAAGTGAGGGAACGAGTGTCAAATAGCGAGAAGACTAGTTCCAAGCAGTGGAACATACCTATGATCAATGCAAGGAAGTGCATGCAGGATGCAGACACTCGGGGGAATGTTCCCTTAGTGTCAAAAGGTGATCAAATTCTGAGGGAAAATATAAGCTCTGCAGGGCTTGACAGGAAAAAGTGCTCAAGCACCAGGCTAACAACTAAGTAAGTGGGAGCCGGCACAAGGCTCAAGCGGCAAGCAGGATGATGCAATGCAATCACAACATGATATAACTGAGGGGAGTCCTTAAGGTAGATGGCCAGCATAAGACAAAGTAGAGTATGAGTCTTTATCGCAATGTCATGGCGTAACTACAAAGGACTCCCAATCCTAAGGACAAACAATGGCATGGGCACCAGAATGCACAAAGGGGTTCTAACTAGGGTACCCATGTTCGAAAAATCTCTACCGCCACATAACGACACTTCTATAGCAGTGTGAAAGTTCCGTGTCAGTTACGAAGCGGGGTCACACCTAGGGTTTATGAAAATGGTCAACAGGTCAAATGCATAATGCACATGGAAATGGCATCTAACCTATATGTCGGGTGTGAAACGTACCTGTCGTAGGTGTGAAATGGTTCAGAACAGCTTTCGTCGAAGAAATCTGATTAAAGAATACTACTCCAAGACATTATATTAGTCCATAACGACAAAAAACGGTAAAAACTATAGACAAGTGGGTCCTGAAAATTATAAATAGTAATAAAAAATTACAAATTACAATTCATTTTTACTATTCACCCATTTGGAGCTTTTGGTTAGTTTTCACCTAAAATTTCAGTTGTCGATTCTGGGAGTTAGGAGCGAATGTTCATCAAACCATCTAGAGTAGGTTTGTAGTCTCATCCATACCTTTCATTTCAATGCTTTCATTTTGATTTTCAGAGGTGGGATTTTTTGTTTGGCCAAGCCTTAAATGGCTTCGGTGCTACCCGTGAGCTGTAGCTATGTAGGTCGCGAGTAGGGAAAAATACTTGCAGTCAAAGCAAAGGTTGACCACTAGTATCCACACTTATATACAAGTTAGCTCGCGGGTATGGCCGTGTAGTTGGTTTTTTCAAAGAATTTGACTAAAATGCTTGTTTTTCTTTACTTCAGGATGGTTCTAGAGTGGAGGGAGAGGGAGCATGACCAAGTTGATGAGGCCGTGCACAACGATGTGCAAGCACAACAGGCATTGCAAGCATGTGGGTTGTACAAATTTTGGACTATAGGGGGTTTGAGGGCCCAAAACCTATTACTCCAGTGCTTGATCGACTATTGGGATGTTGATGCACAAAACTTCAATCTCAATGGGCAAATCCTCACACTCGAAGTGGATGACATCTACTTCATTATCGGTTTGTCCCATTGGGGTGAGGAGGCTAGTCTTCGGTCTCATACTGTGGGTGGTGGGATCACCGTCCTTGACTACATAGCGTGGTATTTCCCCGCAAATGCATGCACGATGGGAAGTCAGGTGCCCATCAATGCCATAGTGAATCTGAGCATGAATATCATTGTGGTGACCTTAGTGTGAATCACGGGATCCAAATATCTACACCAGGAATCCTGGTCAGTGATGTTCTATGCATCACAATGCATGCAGCCTATAGTGTTTGACTGGTGTACCACACCGCTGGGGTCTATGAAGACCCAACTGACAAAATGCAAAGAATGGAAAGCCAAAAACTTTGAGTATGGGAGTATCCTATGCAGCTTCTTCTTTAAGAGGGTTCCAGGGCTTAGTCTGAGGGTGGATGTCCCTCCTCATAGTATCCGGGATCTAGCCCTGACCCGATGGGCTGAGATTTTGACACGATAGGGTGGTGGCCGTCTAGAATCACCATATATCGAAGAGTTTTTCCGTTTGTGGGACTGGCAAGTCATTGCCATAGAGGACTACCCCTATGCTGGGATAGACTTTCGCCAGGATAGGGACATGCCGCTCCCACCAGACGTAGCATTCAGAGACATTGGAGAGTACTCTTTTTAGGTTTTTGTGTATTAAATTTTTATGGAATTTTTATTATAGATGTAAATGAAAAAATATTTTTGGTGGTAGTATAAGATGCTAATGGTTGACTGTTTGCTCGCAGACAAAGGCCCAGTGAGACTTGATGGCTTCCCGAGACATGGTCGTCGAGGTAGGGGTGAGGAGGCAGGCGATGCTGCAATAGGATGCACATTACAGACCTTGTGGTGCAACCTCATATAGATGGTTCTAGGGTTCCACAGATAGAGGTGGCGAGACTACCTAAGGCCATGCAACGCCAAGTAGTGGGGGTTCCGGGTGACTGGGTGCGGCTACTGTAGCAAGTAGCCAATGCAGTTCAGTACTTCTACAAGACACATCATGTCAGGGCAGCAGCTAGGCCTGGTCGTAGGGAGTAGATATCTCAAGATCTCATTTTTGTATCGATATGTATATTTTTTAGGGCTACGGGCTCCATTTTTGTATGACACTACCATTTTGGACATATTTATATATATATAACTTTGGTTCTCTAGTTCTACTATACGTGTGTATGTACAAATGTATGAATGTCTTCTTATATTTGTGTGCTTCATTTTGAATGTGACAAATGCCAATCTAATACATAGTTAGCGTATGCATCAGATATATGATTAACACTTCTCGAAACATGTATGTATGTAATTGAAACAAAATATCTTTCCAAGAGTCTTACCCTTAGGAATTTCCGTAGTAGTGTAGGATCTCGTACATGGTACTGCCCATTCAGCTGAGACACAACTAGTTGTGAATCCAGGTAGACTTCTAAAGACTGGACACCATGGGAAATGGCATCCTGAAGTAGCTCAATGACGGCACTGTACTCAGCCACATTGTTAGATGTAGGACTAAGACAAGCACCTCTTGAGGACACAACTAGGTGGTCAGGTGAGAAAATAACCCAGGCAGTAGAAGCAAGCTGCTGCGTATGTCATCTAGCACCATCCGTGAATCCTAAGAACATAGGAAACTCTGCTGACATCTGTCAATCAAACGGAAGCTAATCAGCATACCTGAAAACCAAAAGAAATCTAAACTATGTAGAGAAGCAACTACACAATAGTATACAAAAGTATCAGCCTGAACCAGAGGTTCAAGCATAATACTGCTTGAGGTAGAGCCCATTTCTAGGCTCCTTCAAGAAAGTCCCCTCATAGTCTTCTAATTCATAGGCTCCTTTTTCCAGGACATGCCTCATGATGTAAGGACCGTGCCACATGGGGTTGAACTTGCCTACCCCCAGGGGTTCTTTAGCTTGGTCATATAAGAGGACCAAGTCATCTTCAACATACTACCGGGGATGGACAGACCTATCATATTGAACCTTAATACAATGTTTGTTGGCATCTATTGCCACAACGGCATCTCGATGTTGCTCGTCAAGTTGCTCAAGGTGTATCAAACGTTGCTCAAGACCCGTCGTATCAGGGAGGAGCTCTATGGCCAGTTTAAGTGAAGGGATCTCGCATTCAATTGGTAAAAGTGACTCCACACCGTGAACTAGCTAAAACAGTGAGAACCCGGTGGCAGTCTTGACTACAGTTCGATACGCCCACAAAGTAGGGTATAACATGATGTGCCAATTGGTCTTGCTTTGTTGGATGGTACATTGGAGAATGGTCTTCAAAGACTTATTGACTGCTTCTACTTGACCATTCTCTTGGGGATAATAAGAAGATGAGTGTTCTTGACGAAACCCAAGCTTGAGAGACAAATCCTCCATCATCTTGTTCTGAAAGTGACTGCCATGGTCAGTGACAATCTCTTTCGGAATACCGAACCAAGTTATAATTTGATTGAATACGAAGTGGGATGTTGTAGCACCATCGGCTTTAACGGTAAGCATGGCCTCAGCCCATTTGGAAAAATAATCCATGGCCACTATGATATGGTGATGGACCCCAACCAAAGCTGGTTTGCAATCCATGAAATCCACCCCCCACTTGGTGAAGGGACCGATGGTGACAACCGAATGAAGGGGCGTTGGATGCGAGCATATATTCCGAGAAAACACCTGGTAAGGGTGACATCTCTTCACAGCATTAACACAATCCTTAAATATGGAAGGACAAAAATAACTAGCTTGCATAATACGTTGGGCTGTAGCAAGCCCGGATAAGTGACCACCACACGCCCCAGCATGGAAATCATTAAGCACCCGCTCCTCTTCTTCGTGAGTTAAATAACGATGGAGAATAGAGTTCTTTCCTAGGCAATACAAAGTGTCACCGATGATAGCATAATCTTTAGCGTGATGTTTCACATGTCATCGCTCATCTCATGAATAATGTGGAGGAAACTTCAAAGTTTGGAAATATACAATGATATCCCCATACCAGGGTCCTCTAATAAGATAAGAAATAAGTGCTCATCCACAAAGGAATCTTCATGAATGACATCCTCATCAAGTCTTGGAAGGTTTGACATAAGCTCAACAAACACCAACGATTTCACCGACTTTGCCAAAGCAAAATCGAGATCAAATTTCTGAAGGATAACAATCCATTTATTGTACTTCCCCCCGATAAGGCATCGTGACAGCACGAACTGAAATGGATTAATATGTGCGACAACTGTGGTTGTTCTAAGCAAAACCTAATGTCGTAACCGCTAGACTAAATGAACATTCACAAGCGCCATCTTTTCCACATGAGTACACCTTAGCTCAACGTCTTCTAGATTTCAACTAAGGTAATAGATGACATACTCGACAAGCGTATTATCAACCTAAACCAAGACCATGCCAATCGTCTCTTGAGATGCGGCCACATAAAGAATAAAATCTCGTGCGAAGTCTGGTGGACTAAGCACAGGGGCTGATACCAAAGCTTTCTTAAGGGCGTCGAAGGACTGTTGGGCTCGCTCATCCCAGATAAAAGGTGTTTCCTTCTTCAATAAGCCCGTGAAACCTTTGGTAATATTAGCATAATTGACTATGAAACGACGTAAAAAAGTGGCTCTCACTTGGAGGCTTCGACGTTGTAACAAATTGTGCGGAGGAGGAAACTGAAGTATTGCCTCAACTTTGAAAGGATCGACTCTAATACCCTCTTTCGAAACTGTCAAGCCCAGAAGGTGACCTGTCTTGACAGCAAAGATGCATTTGTTAGGATTCAATCGAATCTTGTATCATATACATCGTTCGAGAATCATGCGGAGGTGCTTGGGGTGCTCCATTCTCTTGTGGGAATGGCCAGCAAGGTCATCCAAGAAAACCTCCATAATCTTTTTAAGATCGTGAAAGGCGTAGGTCATGGCATGTTGAAATGTAGCTCCATTGTTTTTAAGGCCGAAGGGAATTTTCTGATATTCAAACGTTCCCCAAGGACAAATAAAAGCTGTCTTATGTTGATCCTCAGGTTTGATTTGAATCTGGTTATATCCGAAAAATCCATCCATGAAGGAAAAAATCTCACTTCCGGCACAAGCATCCAAGATTTGATCTATGAATGGTGTGGGGAAGTTGTCTTTCGGACATGCACGGTTCAAATCTCTAAAATTGGTGCATACATGAATCGTTCCTTGCTTCTTATCCACAGGAACAGGGTTTGACACCCATTCGGTAAGGGGAATGGGGTAGATGAAACCAGCTCTAAGTAGTTTCTCCACCTCTGCCTTGATAGCGGCTGCTTTTCTAGGGTTCACAGCATGTAAGCATTGTCGAACCAGTTTAGCGTTGGGATACGTTCTAATATCGTGTTCAACAATGCGGGGGTCTATTCCTGGCATCTCCTCATATGACCAAGCGAAAGCTTCCCGGAGTTCTGTAAACAATTCAGTGTAAATAGCAATCTCCTCAGGAGTGCAATCGTCACCGATGTAGACATTCTCCACTATTCCGAGAGTACAAGAGATATTGATCGACGTAGTTGGGAAAATGTTAGCCATATTCCCTTATGCAAAAACATCATGTGACTCCAAAACAGCCACAGGATGACCAACCATCTCTGCTAGAGTTGTCCTAAACTCTTCTCGTTCGGCGAGATCGAGTTTGGGAAGGAAATAAGAGCGATGGTGCATATCTTCCCAAGTTCTCTCACTACCACACATGGCCTCCATAATAGCTTCATAAGAAGGCAAAGTATCATCAAGGAAATCATGGGAACAAGACGAGTTGGATTCCCAAATTGGCAACATAACGAGATCTTCCTTGACTATTTGGGAAGAAGAGAGATCTGGTTCTGCAGTGGCTTGTTGAATATGCTGGTAGGAAAGCTCAGCTATAGACAGTGGCATAGACATCCTAACATGTGAAATGTTTCCAGATGTGGAAATTGTGGACGGTAAAGTCCACAGATCATCAAAATAAGAAGTCCATAATGACATATTATGCGAAGGAGAAGGCGCATCGTCGGTAATGGTTCCAATAAAATTCACAGGTGCGGCAAAATCATAAGTTCCCATCAATGAAGGGTACACGCCAACACCCATGTTCCCAGTTGCCGGCTGAGAATGAGTAACCTGTGGGACTATGGATCCCGTGGATGCTATGGAAGAGGAGTTAACGTAATCCAGCTGATCGATGGTCACAATATTGCCTTCGTGAGGAAAGCAGATAACTCTATAATACAGTGGATGCGACAGCTTTCATGGAATACATCCAATTCCGACCCAGTAAAAGGTTGCATTCGATGGGCACATCAACCACCTCGACTTCAATAGGCACAGATTTACCTCCCAAGGAGACAACAAGGGAAGGGATAATTCCATGCGGCTTAAATGAACGACCGTCGAATGCAGTGAGCGTGGTTCTAGATGTGAGTAGGGGAGGAGAGCCAAGAGCTTTCCAACAAGCTAACGACATTACTGACGCAGAGGCACCTTCGTCAACCATAGTACATTTGACAAAACTCTGAAGGCACAGCACCTGGATTTGAAAATCCATGTGGTAGGGTAAGTTAGGTTGGACATTAGTAGTAACGAACTTGATAACAATGCGACTGCCCCCATCCTGAACTCCTTATGCACTCAAAAGAGCATGCTTCTGAGAAGGACAGGCTTACAAAACTTCAAGAGCCAACATGGCACACAGAGTTTGGCCCGAATCTTCTACGATGGAGTAGTTGTGGGTAGCTCGAGCATTAGGATTATGCATAGAGCGCTTGAGAACACCTTTTGGTATCTGCTGCATAATAGAGGGATTCTCGATATGCAAGGAATTGTTAGGAGGAGGGGGAGGCTCACTCCCCAAATTGGGTTGTGGTGCATCATAATCGCGCTGACGAGTGGCAACACTAACTTCTAACTAAATCATGTTCACACATCCATAACCACTAGTATTGGAAGAAGACGTTTTCGTCTCAGTAGGTCCATAACCGGTGGTGAGAGCATGCGAAGCATGTCTTGGTGATGAGGTAGGGGATCCTTCAACACAGCTGGGCTCTGTGCCAAGTGCTTCGATGCTTCTTCAATATGAGGACATAAATGAGTAAGATGGTCTTCCCCACAAAGCTTGCAAGGAAACTTCACCTTATGCCTAGGTTTATGGTCCTCACCAGAATTTCCTCCTTCCCGAGGAGGGTTGGCATTATCCTTACGAGGGGTATTGCAATTTCTATTGTTATTCCTATTGTTTCCACCCTTACGATTATTTCTCCCCTTTTTCTTACCACCAGGTTGCTCGTTACCTGACTGGTTCGTCGTTTGCACACTGTGTACATCGGACGATGGGGTGGAAGTGGACAAGGTGTGAGCCTGTCCAGGAGTAGACTGGTTTAGCGACAAATTCTGCATTTGATTAGCTACCAAATCTATGGGGCGAGTGCTTGCAGATCCAATGATGCCATCGACATGTGGTCCAGGAACTGGCGTGGGCTCATGACGTGTATGTGGTGCGTCAAGGATGATGTCATACAAAATGCCAAACTAAGAGTATAATAAGTCTAACTGCTAGACATTCAAGATAGCTTGTTCCTTAGTCACAATGTCGAACATCAAAACATCCTTAGCAATGTCTGGGAGTAGAGACTTGAGGAACCATTCCAACAGGAACTTTGGAGGAATGTTGGCTTTCACTAACCTCTTCTGTCGGTGCCACTCTTGAATGTGGTCACAAATATGCGTGGCCTTATTTTGATGGAAGGTACATAAAAGTTCAGTGCCAGTATCATAGTGAACTGAAAACTGGAAATGATCTAAGAAAACCAAAGCGATCTCATTAAAACCCCTATAGGTGTTTCCAGGAAACTCGACGTACCACTTTGTGGCTGCCCCCATGAGGGTGCGTTGAAATAGTCGCAATCTAATGGAATCATTATTTAATGAGTTGGAGGAGCACCAAAGGTGAAATGTCGTGACATGATCTCCCAGGTCCTCACCACCTTTCCCTTCAAACTTAGGAATTTCCGAAGGGACCTTGGTAGGGACTGGGGGCCAAGTAGGGTCGTGACACACCGGATCATTCATGAGCTTCAAAAGATCTGCAAGATTTAAGCATGCAAGGAATGGGAGTTGAGGCTGGAAAGCTTGATTATAAGCCCCCATAAAAGGTTGGTTAAATGGAACCATGTTATAAGATGGACCAAAAGCTTGACCATGAGGATTAAATTGCTGATAATAAGGACCTGACGAACCATAAGCTTTCCCATGGCCATAGGATTGATAACCTCCTCTTTCCTGGCCCATTTGAGAGTAAGAAGGTATGTGCATGTTTTGGGTACCATATTGTGGTGGGTTATACTGATGGCCAGCACCAACTGTGTTGTAGTAAGGGTTGCCATCATGAGAATGGGGCATATATGTACTATTCATAGCGGGAATCGTGTTGTAATGACCATAATGGTATGGTATGTTCCCACCCCCAGCATTAGGATTAGCTTGAGTAGTCGTGTGGTGACCAGAAGCATGAGAAGAATTCCCAACTCCAATATTGGTGTGACTAATAGTAGAGATGGTGGCGGGATGTCCATGTGGATAGGAGATATTCCCATCCCCTACATTAACATTACTAGTGGTGGCAGTGGATGCAAAAGTATGCGGCATATGTCCACCCCCGTGGTTGGGAGGAGCATTAACATCCGTAAAAGTAGTCCTGGGTTGACGAGTAGCGGCATGTGTATTAGGTGGTGGATGGCTAGTCATGTTTCAAACAAAATTCCTATTAGGTTGGGAAATCCTAGGAGGTGGTCTTCTTCAAATATTAGCATTGTTAGGAGGAACATTACCAGTCCCCATACTATGTGTGTGAGTGGACAACGTAGTGCCCCCAATTGGTATAGTATGGCTAACACCATGACTAGTGCCAGTGTGACTACCAAACGTAGTAGAAGGTTCAAATGTACTATGACTAGGCATACAAAAAGAGAGTGTGGTTAGGTTGATCATAGGACCAGTGTCATCATGTAATTTTGACATCCCGTGTCTATAACTTCGTGGAAACGAAGGAACAAACGGATCGTCCTGTTCTTCATCCTCGGGTAAGGTTGGCATTTCGTAAAGATAATAATCTGGATTCGAAGGATTGAACGGATCTCATTCAAGTGGATTAGGCCAAATAGAAGCAGGTTGAGTCTCAGGTGGATCACCTCCCCACTCCTCACGAGGAGTATGGGGATCAGAAGTGTGGTCAACTCTACCCGATGGAGTTGAAGGTTTTTCCTTAGTATCAGAATGTGTAGCAATCATGACATCGTGAATGTAAGCTTCGTAAGAATCCGAAGACTCAGAGGGAGCCCTCCGGCGTCCTCTATAAATATGGCGTGAAACCTCGACCGGCTTTAAACCAGCCAATTGATGGGATCGATGGAGAGTAGGGCTCCACGACATGATATCTTTAGGGAGAATATATAATCAAAATGTCCCCTAAAGGCCAACTATCGATCAAAAACAGTAAATCAAAAGAACACAACTAGAGAAACTACAGCCAAGAGCAGACAAATAGAGTGGCTAAACGAGATCCCGACACTAGAGCTGGTATGTCTCGCCTAGGAGAGGCTTGAGACTCCAAAACTATATTCGGAGGTAACAGAATCAGTTATAGAGACACCCAGGCTTCACTGCGTGTACAGGGTCAAGTCAACTGCACAAACACAACTGTGTTGTCTAATCCCTATCTGACTTAGGACACAAATAGTATAACCACTGCAAGTACCCTGTGTGATACCTATGTAAGGAAACTATGGTCACCGCAATATAACCAATTCTCATGGGGACAGTCGTAGGTGGGATCTGTCATATGGGCAGGGTATATAAGCCCGAAGCATAAGAGGATGAACCTCCGGTACCCCCAGATACGAACAAATCCTGGAAATATCTCCCATGTTCAGCCGTTATCAGAGGGATATCCCTTCAACCAACCTCCCGTGACCTCGTGCTTAACTCGGGCTTGAGTAGATCTTCCTGAGAACACCGATCTATACCATGGATTCCTCCACTCCCTGGTCAGACACCTAATGTTTTGTCTAGTAGTCTTGGATTGTTAACTCACAATGATCTATTCCAAGACTCTAAACCTATGCTAGTTGGTGTACCCTATAAATAAAATCAGTCTAATCAATTTTAAGATTAAGCGTTCATTTTAATGGCTGTGATTACTGAAGGGATATGATCGTGAAACTAGTGATTTGTAAGACTCAATGGTATGCAAAATCGTCAAATCCTAGACTCATCTATCCAAGGAAAACAATGCCCCTAATATGCACAATCAAACCAACGATTTTGAAATAAATATGCAATCCTTTTATATTTCTTTCAATGCACAATCAAAATCTAAATGAAGGCAGAAAGCACTCAATGCAAGATGCAATACATAAAAGCAATTTTTTTTGTTTGTATTTTCTCTTATAAATGAAAGGAAAATGCAAAAAACTATGTGTATTTTTATTTTATTTTTCCATATTTTTCCTACTATCTAGTCACTGATATGCCAAGGAGATCACTAAGACAACCAGGTAGATACCAAACAGTAAGACTCAGCCAAAGGAATGAGCTCAAAAGGAAAAAAACAACAAGGCTAAATTAAAAGATGGGTAAAAAACCAACGAGGCTCAACCAAGAGAAACGAAGAGTTCTGGTCACAACCAAGGCATGGAACAGTTAAGAAACAGGCCAACAAAGACTCAGGATCAACCAAAATCAACCCAGCAACAACCAAAGGTCATAAACCAACAAAAGTCAGAGTTGTATGCTACTGTCGAAGGAATATCTGCGGGTACCTGCGAGCAGTAGAGTAAACAGAGGCGGGTATACGTGGGCAGAGCTAAGCTAGCCCACGGGTGAGGAAAGGTAAATTGGAAAACAAAGAGTCCAATGGCTCATAAAATGCAAGTTTTCTATAGTGTATCTCAATGGCAGATAAGTGACACAAAGCTTCGACAAACAACAACTCTAATTATGGACTAATTCTCAAAAAATCTCCAAGATGGATGTTTTCCCCAGCGGAGTCGCCACTTCTGTGTTGGAGAAAACTAACTATGGCTTCGGGTATACCACAACAAATAGATGACTACCAGAAATCAACTCAATTCTCAAAACTATGCTATATAAATGACAATGCTAAGATAATGAAGAAGACAACCAACGTTGATCCAAACGTTTGATGTAGATCCCCGTTGGATCTTTTCAATCCTTGCACTTGAATCTACAAATTAGTCTTGACAACCAATATACAACAAGTACATATAATATATAAATGGCATTAACATCATCAATAGCAATGGACCATGATATAACAAGTAAATGCAACCCAATGTAAGATAAACAACATTTACAACATTAATGGACGAGAATATGCGTATTTCTATTAATAAACAAGAAGAAGTACAAAGTGATACGACCTCTTGCCGGAAACCAATCTGAACCAAGATCTAAATTAATCCACTTGTGCCTCCAATACTTCAATTCTCCATGAATGGAAACTCAAACTAGATAGGAGTTTGGAAGGTGAACATAAACGGTTCACAACTACAAGGATCAATGAGTGTAGACTCAAGATAGGGCAAAAATCCACTAGAGTTCTCTTTCTCTTCTTTCTCGTCCTGTCCATAAGCCATATGTGCTCAATATATAGTCCTCTCAAAGGTAAGTGAAAGGACACATCGAGACGTTACTTGGGAAGATGGAGAGCCAAAGGTCACCCAATGACCGCTTTTTGGGAGTAAAAAGTAATAAACTAGTGATTTTTACCATTTTACTTGATACCTGCGGGCTATAGTGATGCAACTCATGGGTACGCTTGCTATAGTGATGCAACAAGCAGGTCAGAGGAAAAATAAGGAAAAAATATGTCTGAAGGAGTGAATCTGAGTCAGTGAAATGGATCCTACAGGCCAAAGAATGCTGATGCTCACAAGGTGGAAGATTACGTTGTAACAACGACTGAAAAGTCGTGCACTATGGGTTCAATCTGGTCATAAAAACTCTAGATTTTTTCACTCATATGCATCTGTCAGGAGGAATAACAATACCATCTAGAAGATTGATAATCAGGAAGGTAATGAAGTGTCTGGCGAGAAGAATCTTCAGGCTCTGGCTATTAAACATTTCAGCAATATATATGCTGATAACAATGGTTATGACTTACTTTCCCAATTTCAAGTGGCTAGACTTTATCCTAGATTTTTTTATGATGAGGAGGTAGCTGATTTGTGTTTGGAGATCAATCTTGAGGAGGTTGAGAGTACTCTCAAGCTGTTTGCTAAATAAAAAAGTCCAGGGCCTGATGGTTGGCCTGTGGAGCTCAATCTTGGCCTGTGGAGATCAATCTTGAGGAGGTTGAGAGTACTCTCAAGCTGTTTGCTAAATAAAAAAGTCCGGGGCCTGATGGTTGGCCTGTGGAGCTTTTCTTGCATTTGTTTGACATCATGGGAGACGATCTTTTGAAAATGGTGGAGCACACTAGAACTCAGGGCCACATTTTTGGTGCACTGAATTCTACATTTCTTACTCTTATACCGAAGGTCAATGATCTGAAGTCTTTTGCTAACTTTAGGCCAATTGCATTATGTAATCTTGCTTATAAAGTTGTCTCGAAGATAATTGTTGGCCGATTGAAGCCTATATTGTCGAGATGTATCTCCCCTAAGCAATTTGGATTCCTACAGGATCGTCAAATACATGATGCTCTTGGAATTACCCAGGAACTTCTCCATACTATCAAGAGTAAGAAAATGAAGGCTATTATTCTTAAAATGGATCTTGAAAAGGCCTACGATAGAGTCAACTGGGATTTCCACTGGATTGTCTTGATACAAATTGGGGTTCTTTCCCTTGCCATTAGAAGGATTATGGCATGTGTAAACTCGATGAACATTGATGTTCAAGTTAATGGGGCCCCTACTTCATTCTTCAGCTGCTCAAGAGGAATTCGACAAGGTTGTTCATTATATCCCTTATTGTTTCTGTTGGTCATTGATGGTCTCAGTATGCAGATTAAGAAGGCTCAGATGGAAGGTAAAATAAAGGGTTTGAAAATTTCTAAAGACTTATCCATCACGCATGCTCTATTTGTGGATGATGTATTAGTTGCAGGTTCTGAATTGATGGATGAATGGCAGGCATATCACTATATTATAAGTATTTTTTGCAAGGCATCTTGTATGAAGGTCAGCTTGCATAAGTCATGTTTATATGACAATTTGATTGGGATTGATATGGTTAGAATCATTCAATCAGTGATGCCCTATAATTGCTGCAAGATGTCTGATGGTTTCACATATCTTGGTTTTCATTTGAAACCAAAAGGTTACCTCATTAATGACTGGCATTGGTTGATAAAAAGGTTTGAAACTCATATCTGTCATTGGACATACCGGATGCTATCTGTTGGCGGTAAGCTCACGCCGATTAAATCTGTGCTCATGGGGACACTTGTCTACTGGTTTTCTCTCTTGTTGGTTCCTTGTGCGGTGCTCATTAGAATAAGAAGAATTGTGTTTAACTTTTTATGGACCGGGGGGTTGAAGAATTCTTATTTTTCTATGGTTAGCTGGGAACCAATCTCTCTACCATATACTTCTAGTGGATGGGGGGTAACGAACCTATCAATTTTTAGTGCTGCACTTCGACTTAAAAGTCTCTGGAGGGCGTTGTTCGAAAATTCTCTTTGGTCGAAAGTTATCCACCAAAAATATGTCAAGAATAAGCTTTCTCATTGGCTCAGGATGCCATGAAAGATTGTGAAAAGGGTTTCACTTGTATGGAATGGGTTCATGAAAGTTTACTGTTGGCTTGCAGTTGAGTTGCACTGGAAAGTTGGGATGGGCAGGAGGTGGTTGTTGGTGTCGACCCGATTCTAGGGTTGAATGATGACTATAGATTGTCTTCTAAGTATTTTCTTTAAGGAACAAAGGTGTAGTCACCCTGAACTCTATTGCTAAGAACATTGTGCCGAACTATTGGATGGATGCTGTGGATTTACTGCTTCCTAGGAATCTCAGCAATGAATGGGAAAGATTTGTGAGTTCTTTAAATAATGTTGGCATTCATATTGGTTCAGAGGACAATTTTGTGGTTTGGGAAGGTAATGAGACCACAGGAAGGGTTTCGGATGCCTTTGCTTACAGTTATATGATTAAAAGAAGATGTATATTCCCCAATCATTGGTGGTATAGAGTCATTTGGTATTGCCACATACCACAGAAAATTAAATGCTTTATTTGGTTTGTGCTTTTGGACAAACTTAAAACTTGGGATAATTTGACATTGTTGGGTTGGAATGGGCCAAATCTTTGCATCATTTGCAAGAATAATGCAGAATCGGCATCTCACTTGTTCATAGATTGTTGTTTCACTCAAGCTCTTTGGAAGAGGTTCTATCAAAATTTTGGTATTACTAAGATTTGGGGAGGATGTAGTGTTGAAGCTGGTTTACATTCTTGGATCACAAGGTGCAAGTCTTAATCTACTCTTCCTATATTTATTTGCTGGGCTATCTGGTGGGAGAGAAACAAACCTCTTTTTGAGAACCATGTTCCAAATGTGGACATTACTTACAACTCTGTTCTGGGGCATTATTTGAAGTATGTGACTGTTGAAGTTGAACCTGTACAACGTAATATTGGACACTTTAAACTATCTTTTAATGATCATGTTCTCTTGTTTGATGGGGCAGCCAATTCGGGGAGTTGTGGTGCAGGGGGAGTAATCTTTCTCAACTCTGAACACTTTTTCAATCTTCGTCTCAAATGCGGTTATGATACAAATATGAGAGCTGAACTTTTAGCCTTCTGGTGTGTTCTTTGTGTGGCAAACCTTTTCGGATTGGCATGGGTTAACATTTTTGGTGACTCTCGAGTCACCATTAAATGGGCTAGAGGTGAATATGATTTAAAGGTATTGAATTTAGCAAGTTGGTGCAATACGATTCAAGCTGAACTGAAATCATTCAGTAAAACTTATCTACAGCATATATATCGTGAATTCAATTCACAAGCGGATCAGCTTTCTAAGCAGTCGTTAGAGGGAGAGGAAGGTCTCTTACTTTGGGATGAATTTTGCAAAGACAAGTTGATTGAATCTAGTTCTTTGTTCTTACTTCTTTAAAAACTTCTTGTGAATCCTTTTTTGATGATCAGGTTTAATATTTCTGCTTTTTGGATGACTTTGTAAAAATGGACAGCTTTGTTCATATTTTTTAGGAGGCTGCATTTTGTATGCATATCATGTCCTATTTGATTCAGCTTATGAATAACAATAGTATGCTTTTTTTCGTGGAAAAATGTTTTTAAATTCAATATTAAAATAGAAAAGGAATGTTTTGGATAACTATGTCAAGTATATAAAATTAAAAAATCAAATGGATTTTTGGTAAATATTGATGTATAACAGATTGTGATGTTATTAAGTAGATTCATGGTTGGGATTTATTTAGATTGGGATTGATTGAATAAACCATAAATGTGGTTTTATTTGCAAACAAAGAGGTAAACTTATGGTATGAGAAGTAATATGAATAGTGTATTACAATCATAATTCTAATTTTAATACTCACTATTGTAGCATATTTCAATTTATGTGTTGTAAGAGTATTCTAAAGGACAAAATTATGTAGTGGATAATTCAAGAGGAATTGGAGTGGAGGCTAAAGAGCAAGGCTATATGGATTGAAGTCGGGAATAAAAATACTAAATTTTTTCATGTCTTTGCCAGAAACAAGAAAAACACAAATAATATTTGGGAATTAAATACTACAGCTGGAAATGTTGTTTAAGGTTTGGAAGGATTGTTATCTGCTGCCAAATAACATTTCAATAATGCTTACAATGATTCTAGGTATTGCAATTTGCTTACTCAGTTAAAGGTGGCTAGGAAGTACCCGGTTATGGTTGATGAGAATGATGCTAAGGATTTGTGTAAGGAAGACACCATACAACAAATTGAGGAGACTCTTAAGGGCTTTGCCAAAGACAAAAGTCCGTGCCCAGACAGTTGTTCCTTGCTTTTTTTTTATGTTATGGGGAGTGATATATTGAAGATGGTTGATTTCTCCCGTGTGGAAGGTTTTATCTAAAATGGTCTAAATTCTACATTTTTAACGTTAATTCCTAAGGCTGGTAATCCTACCTCCTTTGGAGACTTCATGCCAATAGCACTGTGTAATTTGGCATATAAAATAATTTCCAAGATCATTGCTGTCAGATTAAAACCTATATTGTCTCATGGCATCTTAGGGGAACAGTTTGGGTTCTTGCAATACAAACAAATCTTAGATGTCATTGGCATCACCCATGAGGCTATCCACATAGTGAAACTGCGAAAGAAGGTTGCATTACTATTTAAGATTTATCTTGAGAAGGCATATGACGAGATTGATTGGGGCTTCTTACGTTTGATCCTTATACAGATAGGTATCCCCCCACTTGTCCAAGTATGGATTATGGCCTGTGTTACAACTACTAAAATTGTTGTTTTGGTTAATGGAGCGCCTTCAAGTTTCTTCAAAATATCTAGAGGGGTTCGGCAAGACTATCCATTGTCGCCTTTAATATTTCTTTTTATCATTGAGGGACTGAGTAGGATGATTGGGAATGTTGAAGCTGCTGGAAACATCAAAGGTATATTTTTTTTTGAGGAATTGTTTCATACCCACTCCCTATTTGTTGACGATGTTCTTTTGGCTGGTTTAGATTCGAAGCTTGAATGGAAGCATTACAAACTTATCATTAAATATTTATGTGATGCATCGGGCATGATGGTTAACCAAAGGAAGTCAAATATTTGTCATATGGGGATCGAAGGAAACAAACTGGAGGTCCTCAAAATAATGCTGCCTTATCAATTGTGTCCTTTGGAGAATGGGTTTAAATATCTTGGATATTTTCTTAATCCCTATGCCTACAGGAGGAATGACTCATTGTGGCTTGTTGAGAAGGTGGAAAAAAAGATCAATCACTAGACATATAGACTATTGTCTATCGGAGGGAGGCTAACATCTGTTAAATCAGTACTTACAGGTATCCCTGATTATTGGTTTTCTCTACTTCAAATACCAGGTTATATCATTAATTGCATGAGGAAACTTTTCTTCAATTTACTCTAGACAGGTGGTCTGGAAAACAATAGTATGGCTATGTCCATATGGGAGATTATTTCTCATCCTGAAATTAGTTGGGGGTGGGGGATCAAGAATCTTTCACTTTTTCGTTGTACCCTCAGAATGAAAAGTGTATGGAGCGGAGTGTTTGGTCCCACCCTGTGGACCAGTTTGCTTAAGGTTAAATACATCAAGGAGGATGTAATCAGTTGGATTCAGAATCCATGTAAGAAAATCAGGGGAGCCTCACCTATTTGGGAAGGATTCATCAAACTGTTCAATCTGCTGGAAAAATACTTTTCATGGAAGGTAGGGAATGGAAAAAATGTATTGGTAAGGATTGACCCAATTATAGGAATGGGTGAAGAGTATTCACTCTCTGAAAGAATGATTAACACCCTTCATAGATTTGATTATGCTACTCTCAAAAAAATCAAGAGAGTCAACCCGAGAAATAACCAAACATATTGGATCACATCAATGGAATTGGGATTTGATGATAATGAGGCTATTGAATGGTCTAGGTACATTAGCAAACTAAATTATTTCGGTTGCAAACTGTCAGTGGAAAATGACAACTTAATTTGGACCATTAATAAAGCTACATGAATGGTTACAGCTAAAGTGGCCTATAAAGCTATTGTTAGTTACAGAGGTATGTATCCTGCAAACTGGTGGTATAAGGTACTTTGGAAATGGAAAATTCTTGTGAAGATGCAGTGTTTTATGTGGCATGCATTTATAAAACACTAGGGTGGCCCAAGTATTTGCTACTTGTGTAGGAAGAGTCATGAAACTACACAACACATTCTAGTGGAATGTGTGTTTACAAGAAATCTATGGTATAGCATCATTTACAAGTGGCACAAGAAGTGCAGGGGTATCCCATACCTGCAAAATTTGATTTCATGGCATATTTGGTGGTCTAGGAACAAAGCAATATTTGAAGATAAAAATCCCAGTTTGTTTTATTCTTACAATATAATTCTAGATTTATTAAAGGATTATAGGTTTAATGTTTGTCAGGAGGGTACCAGACCGCTTGGTTCTTTCATTATTCTTCATCACAAGCCAGTTGTCATTTTTTATGGAATATGTGTTGTTGGGGGAGTGATATTTATCATGAGAGACCATTATTTCACCCTTATGATGAATTGTGGTAGAGGAACCAACACCAAAGTTGAAATATTGGGTCTTTGGAGTGTGGTTTCGGCTGCATTTACTATGGGGTTGTATGTTTTGACTGTTTTTGGAGATTCCAGGGTGACGATAAAATGGGCACAAAAGAATATAATTTAAATGTCCTTTCATTACATCAGTGGTGCAGTAGAACAAGAGAAAAAATTCAACGCTTCAGGGACATCTGTTTTGAACATATCTTTCGTCAACACAACAGATGCTCTTTCCGAAGAAGCACATGGAGGAGTAGAGGGGATTGTTAGATGGGAGGAATATGTGGGGAACCAAAAAATTGACAAGGGCTCGGTTAACTTTTTTTAGCAATAGTAGCTATGGTTATGACTGTTTTTTGTTCCTTGAATTTGTTGGTTTGTTGTAAGTGTTTTTGAGATATCGATCTTTAAAGAACATATGTCTTTTTGTGAACTTAAGTCTTTATATGACTTATGACTATTTTGTACTATTTGATTCATTATGAATACAACTAGTACAATTTTTCGTTGAAAAAAAAGGACAAAATTATGTGGGTGGTAGGAGAGTGATTTTGTACTTCGTCCATAGAATTCCAACTGATGGTACATATAACAAATGGTGCTTGCAAAATTGGGAAAGAAACGAGGTGTCTTTGAATTTTTTTGGGATTAGGGTTTAAATATGTATGTTTGTTGTTCAATTCAAAAGCATCAACAAGACAAGTGTTACAATATGTTACATGGAATATTTTTGGTTCCTTGGAATATTTTCAATCATGGAGGGTAGATTTGAATCAAGGGGATTGAGGACAGGCACATTGACATTTGTGGTTGCAATTTTGTTCTCCTCCAATAGACCTATAGTCTTTTAGAGGAGGAAGAGATTTGGTTGGGTTGGAAGAATGATTGAAGTACCTTGGTTCTAGAATCAAGAAAACTTTTTATGATGGAAAGGACTGGGATTCGTTGATTGTCAAACACAAGAACTAGATTTCTAATCGGTGCTTCTAATGGTTCAAAAGGAGGGACATTGATTTGGATAAAAGAAATATTGGTGGATATGCTAGTGTTGTAGACTCTCTCATGCATCCCAAGAGGAGTACTCAATAAGGTAAGGAAGCTTAGTCTCTAGTTTCTTTAGTTAGAAAGCAAGAAAAGAAACTTTACAACATGGATCAAGTGGAAGGCTATTTCAGCTCCAAAAAGATAGGGGGAATAAGGCCTCAAAAAACTTATTACATTCGTAAGAGCATTAGCACCAAAAATTATTTAGAGGTTGATCAATGGAGTTGGGTTATCTCTTAAAGTAGTGCACACTAAAAGTATATAACACCAATGTCTATTGTCGAATGAGTTAGAAGGCCGCAAAAATCCATTCATAATGTGTCATTAATATGGAAAGGAATAGAAAAATCCATTCATAATTTGTCAATAATATGGAAAGAAGTAGTTATATCCTTTACTTTGATTGGGAATGGGCTAGCATGGAAGGTAGGAGACATGATTGATGTACAATTCAAGGAAGATCCATGGGTTGGAAATGGTACTTTTCATGCACACCCTACTCAAATGATTCATCATCTGAGGAAGAGTGTATACTTCAAGCTTAACCGCATTGTTGATCATGCAACAACCTTGATCTAAGGGTAAAGGTGGGCATATACTTACCTTGTATGATTCATGGTTAACGATATCAAGTTTTGGGATGCATATATTGGTAAATTAAAGACCAATATTGTAAGCTTTCAGAACAAAGAGGACACGAGAGCCTTGTTTATGTGGTGATGGTTTCATACTACCCTGTCAGAGAATCAAAGGTACAAATTTAGCACAGGAATTGGTTGGACCAGGCACAAATGATTATGCAAAATTAAGTGCACTAAGTCTATTGCTTTGGTTGGCATTGAGAAAAGGGAATCAACCAAATACATCTGTTCAGCGACCAAGTGGATCAAAGATGATCATCGATGGCACAATATAAATGCGAAGTTGCTTCTAAACGAGACCAAAAGATAAAAGAACTCGGAGAGCCTTCCTATGCAGTAATGGAAGTGATATATCATGGAGTAGGAATCAAGAGAATCAAATGGATAACCTTAACTAGCTTCGTTTAACTTTGTATAGAAAACGTACAAAATAAAAAATGTAAAATCTATTGATCATAGTAAACTATTATATTATTATGATTTGATATGGATCATGACTTCTCAGTTAATAAATACTATAACTATCAAAACATTTCAAGGATAACGAAAAAAACAGAAAAATACAAAGCATGTCTCAACTTTATAACAAAAAGCAACACATCTATTTAACATCGCGGCAGTTTAACCCATTCAATCAGTAGCATAGCCAGCCACAGTAGTACATTCAGATTTTTACTAAGCAGTAGTATGGTATATAGAAGCAAAGGCACAGCCAGTAGTTACAGGTTTTTAAGCAGTCGATCCAGCACGAGCAGTTAATCAAGTAGCACCGGCAGTGAAAGCTACAGCAGTAGTTGTTTATTAAAGGCCGAAGCAGTAGAGTAGTGAGTAAGGAAAAAAAGGAGAAGTTACTGACTAAAATTCGATAACATAGAAAATTAACCAACCTAAGCTATACACTATAACCAACCTAACAAACATTGTATGAATAGATACTTAAACTCCAAAGTAATAAAGTATATCCTTCAAATTCTAGTCGTAAATTGATCAAATGTTACATTTAAATAAAAAAAACTCCAAAGTAATAAAGTATATCCTTCAAATTCTAGTCGTAAATTGATCAAATATTACATTTGAATAAAAAAAGTAATATGGGATGATGACAGCAATAGGTAGTAAATGCTAATAAGTAATGGGCATCAAAATATATACTAATCCAATTATGCGATGATGACAATAGATACTAAATATTGCTAATTATAAGTAATGGACATCAAAATATATAACAACTCAATGATGCGGAATGGTTGCTCGAAATGTAGATAAAAAGGTGAGTTATAGTTTTGATGTCTGTATTCATGTAATTTCATAATAGCTGCTTTTCTTCGATTTCTTTGTCATCTTTTTCGGTTTCCATTTCTTTGTCATCATTTTCGGTTTCCATCTCTTCTATCTCTGCAATCCTCACCAGTTCATCTTCGATAATCTCTCTAAGTTCTAACTTCCTCTCAGATAAATCAGTGCCCAATCGAATCTCCAATTGTTTTACTAGGTCACGGTATATTGTTGTGTCAAGATCAGATATTGCGATCATCTCACAAGCTGCAACACATAGTTCCTCATGTGACGGATGATTCAGTGAATTGTTCGTTTTCACATTATCATTGTTTCCCACCTCTTTCTCCTCTGAGTTGAACTTCTCCACGGAGGCAGCATTGTCCTTCTTCCCTTTTTCTTCTTCCAGGTCTACTTCTTGCACAGAATTTTCAACACCTTTTTCTTCTTCCAGGTCTACTTCTTGCACATAATTTTCAATTACAACTTTTTCCTCTTCCAAGTCTATTTCTTGCACATAATTTTCAACACCATTTTCCTCTTCTATGTCTACTTCTTGCACAGAATTTCCAATACCTTTTTCCTCTTCCAGGTCTACTTGTTGCACATAATTTTCAAAACCTTTTTCCTCTTCCAGGTCTGCTTGTTGCACATAGTTTGCAACACCTTTTTCCTCTTCCAGGTCTACTTGTTGCACATAATTTTCAACACCTTTTTCCTCTTCCATGTCTACTTCTTGCACATAATTTTCAGCACCAGGAGAATCACTTTCCCGTTTTGCATCTTCCTCTCTATTTTCATTCTCAGGCAGTCCTTTCTCTTCCTGAGTGACAACACTATTTTTTCGCCTCTTGCGAGGAAGATCTTCATTTGCTATTTTCGATGGAGTTCCAGTGATCTTTCTCTTCCTTTTCGGCGTCTCATCAACGAGCAGATCTGTGCTCGCATGCGGACACTCCAGAAAATCAATTAGTTTGGCCACCAACTCTTCCTTCTTTGTGTTTGATTTGGAAACATGAATGTCCATCAAATCACATAGCTGAAATAAGATATCCTTGTTATGTTTGCGGAGTTTCTCCTTCAATTTTTCCTTCTGTTTGTCCTCATTTTCAGGCCAGACAAAGCCTGAAAACTGCAAGATGTTACTCTTGATCTGAAAAGCCTTCCCTCTCTTTCCATAGAGAAGGGTATGAACAAGTCTTAAAAATTCGTCCATCCTGTTCCTTTTGCGTACTTTCTGTGCAACATTTGGGATGTCTTTGAGAGGCGTCCCTCTTCCCTGCTCAACGGTGAACTTTTTAGGCGTCTTCACCTCTTCACTGCAACCACCAAACGGGTCAACAAACTTTCTTACTCGAGATGGTCGATTGCTCATAGGCGTGGAAGCTGCTTCGTTGCCTTTCTCTGACACTTCAACCTGACCGACCGGCACTATCGCAAGGACTTCGAAATTCCCGTTGGTAGAAGCGTCCAGGGCTACGGCCTCTACAACTTTCTCGTCCATCACGGTTAGGGTTCCAAAGCTCTATCTCAAGTATGTGAAACCTGCAACACAAAAAATCCTAAACATGAAAGAAAAAAGAAAACCAAAAACCCTTATTCCATACGTCTCTTTCGTCTGTTAATTTGAAAAACACCGAGAAGCCTCCTACCTCTGTAAAAGTTATCGCTGAAGTCCCTTATTCGCTACCGGTGACAGATCTATAGAAAATTCAGAGAACTGTTTAGTGATCTTTCTGTCTGCCAGCCTAAACTTTAACCGGTTGGTCGATTTATATAGAGGAGACCACTTATATGAATAAAAATATAAGAGTTTATGTGAGTAGTCGGTCTATTGAGGAATGCTATTTGTACGACTTGATGGGTTGCGCCCGCTGACTTTAGGTGCCGTATTTAAGGTTATTAACTTCAACTCAAAATACTAATTAACTTAAGTAAACTATAAAATACAATTAATACGAAAAATTTAGATACAAAATTTTCGAAATAATGATACATCAACATATAATATAAATTAGCATAGTCAAAACCTTCTACCTTGTACAAGATAAATGTTTCTCATTTGGACTCCCATGATTTATGTGCTTTAATCCATTATGTTTAGACCCTTGTCCCTTCTCCTCTTAATGATAGGGGTTGGCTTCTATGGTGGGATGGAACCATTTGAAGTAAAATAAAATCCAAGCATGAGTGGGTCCATAGGATTTCTTGCAAGCATAGAATGGAGCTTTGGTGTACTAGGAGAATGTTGGAAGAGGTTTGTATCCACCTTGAGGAGGACTTGAATAACACTTCTCGTCAATAAGATATAACACACCTAGAGCTTGTGGTGTATTATCCATTGATAGAGGCTTTGGTTTTAGCTACGAATGCTTGCTATGAATTAGTTCACCACAAGGTATCTATTGTTGATCATGATAAGTTGGATAGGTACTTACAAAGGATGAACTATTTGCAATGCTTATCTCTATGCAAAATTGAAAATCTTCAGAGATTGATTGACTACATTTTGAATTATACAAGGCTATGTGGGACATTGTATATTGTTGGTGATGATTCAAGTTGCCTAGCTTCATATCAAGCCTTTTCCATGAGATGTTTGATAAAATCTATTAATCAAGATTTGAGAAATATCATTCCAAATAATCTTCTTAGGGACACCATTTGGAGATGGTGGCCCATAAATTTATTAAGTGTTTCCACAAAGATTGTTTGTAAGGAACATAGATCTTTTTTTTAAGGGTGGTTTATTCTAGACATAGTGTTGTTTGCTTGGGAGGCCATGGAGTGAGCCATCAAATCTAGGTAGAAAGATCCTTTTACCAAAATTGATTTTGATTAAGCCTATGACTAAATTGAATGAAACTTTACATATATGTTGTCATGTTTGGGATTTGGTTTGAAGTGCGTGGGAAAAACAAGAAACAAACTATTATCTTGTGCCTCAACAATTAGTGCATTAAATAATAAAATGTATCCACATATTATTCTCCATGGATCGATCAAGCAGGGATTCCACCTAGCACCTTATCTCTATGTTTAGGCTATTGTTCCCTTTCATTATTTGTTGGATGATGGCCATCATTAGGGGATGATTCAAGGGATTTCTCTACTATTTGATTATGACATGGTCAATAATCACTTTGTTGATGATTCCTTACTATCTGTCAGAGGTAACAATGAGTCTGTGTCTAGTGTTAGGGACTGCTTATCCATTTTTTTCAAGAATTTGACTGTAATGATAGAGATCATAAGATCGAATAATGGTTGGTTCATCTTGATGATTGTCCTAATTGGATTCCTCTCACTTGGGTATTCACTCATCAAGGTGTAACAGTAAGGTATATTGGCATCCCCTTTAGTGTGGGTATTTCTTCGATAATGGAGCATCTACAACACAAAATTCTCTTATGTCAAAACAAAAACCTTCCATTTTCTTTGAAACTAATTATTGTGAATGGAATCCTCCAAGCCTCATATATTTGTTATGTTTTTTGTCGACTTCCTAGTAAGGATTAGCTTAATATATTTGAGTTGCTTCTATGTTCATATCTTTGGGCCAAGTATGGTGGGGCTTGGGGCCTCCCTATGGTACCTCAAGATGCTTTCATTATTCCCAAAGATGAGAGAGTCCTAGGTCTAATTGATATTGTTACCCAAGGTAACATCTTGGCTACCAAATGGGTGTTTGGTGTTGTGAAGGGAGATACCCTTAGCGGGTAGTGTTGAGATATCATCTTCTCATGATACAACATATTGGTAGGATCCAGGGTGTTGAGTATATGTTATATTATTTTCATTTGTGTGTGTGGGGGGGTGCGCATTTGACTACGCAGTGGTCAATCGCCCCAATCTAGTGCTCTGTTGTATGCGTCGGGCGCTGGCTCAGGGGGATAAGAGGGGGGCATGCCAACGGCCTCCCCTTTTTGCGAAGAGGATGAAAGAAATGGTCATTAATCCATTTATGTTCCCGTGACCGCAACAAGCACCAATTTGTTTTGGGGTTGTTTTCAGTTATTTTGGGGAATTTTCTAAAAATATGTAATTTAATCTCGGTCAAGGGTTTGGGGTCTATTTTCTAATTGAGATTAACAGATTAGGGTATTGGATGCTGCAAAATACCTGTGTTGTATTGTGAGTGATTCATAATGAAAATGAGAAAAATAGGAGTGGTGGCTCAGAGGTTTGTTGGTTTTTCCCAGCCAAGGGTTTCTAGGGTAAATCTTTGTGTATTATGTGTGAATGTTTTGGTGTAATCTATATTTTGCGTAAAATAATCTGCATGCTTTGATTCTCTACACAAGTTTAAAACTTATATGTGGTATTAGAGATTGATTATTTGGTTTCATGGGGACGTCTTTGTTACCGAGGGTTCGACGCAATTGATAGATCTTGAGTTTGTGATAAACTTGGGTTCAGTGGGATATTTGCAGCTTTGATTTGTGAATTGAAAGATAATGGAGAGCAGTTCAAGAATTGAGATCAAGAAATTTAACAACCAGAAATTTGAGCTATGGAAGCTCAAAATGGAGGATTTTCTTGTAGATCGGGAGCAGTGGATTGATGTGGATCCGGGTACACAACCCATTGGAAGTTCGAAATAATATTGGGATAAATTAGATATAAGGGAGATGACTACAATTTGACTATGCTTATTAGACTCGTTGTTGTTGACTGTATCTTGAGAAGATACTGCACTAAAGCTTCGAGATATACTAGGGAGTTTGTATCAATCAAAATCCCTTGTAAACAAGTTGTTTCTACAAAAGAAGCTGTATCACCTTAGAATGGATGATAATGACACAGCGATGATAATGGATTGAGAAGATAAATGGATTACATTATTGTGTTATTTTCCAGATTCGTGGGACACCCTAATTGTAACAATAGGGAGTCTTAATCAAGCGACTTTAAAATTTGATGAAAAAGTATCGTCCCTTCTATCAAAAGAGATGATGCAAAAAACCATGGATTCCTTGTCTATGAGAGGTCACTCGAGGACAGAAACAGAAATAAGGGATTTGGGGGGAGATCTAAATCTAAGGGTAGATCTAAATCCCTAGGAAAATGTATAAGGAAGTGTTGGAAATGCAGTAAATCTCGGCACTATAAAAATGTTTGTCGATCTAATAATATTTAGAACATAAAGAGATACGCAGATACCTCTACCACATACGTGAAGACTTCCTTAGAAGGAGGGCATGTGTACCTAGCTTCCACTGGTAATCATTCAAAACGTGATATATAGTTGATTACCTCAAGCGCATCATGTCATATGACGCCTCATAAAGAGTGGTTTTGTGAATTTGAAAATTACAATAAAGACGAGTTTTAAAAGAGATACCCTGACATAAACAACTTATAACAAGAACAAGGACCAAGTAGAATCTTTTGAAACCTAAGCAAGATATAACTTTTTTACAAAATTACTATAAGAAAAATAAGCAATTCTTTACCATTGTCATGAGAATAAGCTAATGAAAATCCATATAACCTTTCCCCTAATAGGAAAACACTCCCAAGAGAATCAAATACCTAAGAAATCCTTACATGAACAAAAACAAAACTATGATTTCATGGAATATTCATTTTTTTCTATTTATTTAAGGTATAATGAAAAACTACAAAATGATTGATTTTAAGGATTAAAAATAAGAATTTAAAAAAACCCATGAAAGACATATCCCCACTAGACATGATTTGCCTAAATCTTTAATTTTTAATTTATTTACTTCTTTGCCCCTAAACACGCATAGACTTAAGTTCCTTAAGAAAGGTGGGTATGGAAGGGTGTCCACATAAAGTTTACGTGTTAAAAGGTGCATGACAATGCATTTTTCACTAAGGAAAGGTCCTTGGAATTCGTCGGAAAGCATGAAAGGTAAAAACTAAAAAGAGTTTTCAGGGTTCCTATGGGGAGACTAGGGTAAGGGTATAATAGACCCTAAAACACCTATTAAATTCTTGCAAAAAGGAATAATGATATGCCTATTACCACATAAAGAAAAACTCCTAACTCTTGTCTCTTTTACCAAAATTCCAAAAGTAGTTCCAGAAGAAACCTACAAGGAATTTTCTTATACTCAAATAAGAAACAACTATGTGTACTAAAGAGGAAAGGTTGTAGATTCCATTTTCTCTATCACAGTGTTAAAAAGAGATACAAACAATGGACGTGCACTCTCCATCCTCACATCAAAGGCTACAACACTCAAAAGCAGAAGACAAACAACGGAAAGACAACTTCAAAATATTTCACTATTTTCTTCACTCTAAAGGAAAATACTTGTCCAAACAACACCTAAAATGTTCTTACGAGAATACATTGTACCCTACGTTGCTTAGAAAACTAAAAAATACCACACTCTAAGAGGGAAAATGGGAAAAAATAGGAGATGAGCCTCTGCTCTAACCCTTGAAATGCTTGTTTAGTAGAGAGAATGCGTGGCCACACAAGTGTCTATAGAAAGAAGTGTGTGAACCACTTAACACACGTGGCTATATGCACTACAGAGTGCATGGACTTTGTGGGTTTTAATGAGATGAGTAAGAATGAGGAAAATGCTTCAAATGTTTAAAAGAAATAGGGCTATGGACTATAATGAAACCCTCTAAGGCTAAAGAAACAACCACATTAAATGAAGAAACCAAGCGAAAGCCCCTAGAGAGACTCTTATCGACTTTTATCCCAAGTGGAGTTTGAATTATGTTGTATGTAAATTTTTCTTAATGACTAGGGTGGGGTCACCAACATACTAAATTGGATTTAGATTGACTTAATGACTCATTATACTTGCTAGTTAATCTAAGTTAGGGATAGTTCTACCAAACTTCAACACATAAGAAAACAAGAGAGAGAGAGAGAGAATAAGAAGTGCACCCTATCAATAAATATCTTCATTGCTTCTCCTCTTGGCCTCTTCTAATCTACTCTTTAGTATCAATATCCAACTTGCAAAATACCAACCACCCTTAAATTATTTTTTCTACAAATTAATACAAAAAACAAACAAAAACATGTATCATAATAATTATCAACTTAAACAATATTATCATCAACCACAAATTACTTTCAAAAAGTTATTTCCAATCAATCATTTTACACTTCATTTCCGATGAAGGAAATATGCTAAATCTCTACTAATGCAATGAATCAATACATAACCATTACATTTTCACTCCTTAACAACTTTCAAGAACTTTGACCAAGTTCCTCTTCTCTTAATTCTCACATTTCCACATCCAAACAAGTAGACATCCAAATGTGTATGAGATAGGAGTCACAAAAGGTGAGTGACTTTAACACTTTTGAAAATGGATGTTCACTAACATGGATCAATGAGGGATGAGGGAATGAATGGATCAAATTTATGGCAATATTTCTCGAGAGCGACAATAGGAATGGGTGTGTCCCTTGGTTAGGCCAATATCATATGTTTTTATGAGTGATTGAGATAGTTGGAGATGCTTACCATTTAGAAAGTTAAAACCGAGACCACAATTGTCCAAAACTTTCATAACTTATCATATTTTTGAATTTTTATATTTCTTTGTTAATTTTGATAGGACCATGCACCTTCCTCAAGGGAACCCCTCATGGAACATGTCTTTCTAGTTCAAAGGGCATGTGTGCTCTGTTTCGTGGTTGCATCTTTGACAATTTAAGGGGAAATGAGTTGGGGTCTCTTTTTGGGAATATGGACCATCATATGTAGTCAAATTATGGGATCTTCCACTATTAGAAGTTCATAATGTGGATGGATAGGTGTCATATTTGAGATATTGTAGTCATGAACAAGGAAGTACCAATTTGAGCTACAACAACCATGGCGGTTTTCTCTACTATTGTAGGTAGTTTTTTAGATTCTTTTTAAATTTGTATAGGGTGAAGATACAAGCCATGATTACTTCAAGTAAAATATTTCATGTATAAATTTGGACTAGTAAATTACCACATTATAATTTTAGATAAGAATATATAGGGAAAACAATGTTTGAATCAAATTAAGGTTTCAACTACTTAACCACTGTGATTCTATTTATTAGGCTAACTATGGTAACTCAATTATCTTAGGTTTTTAATTATTTAACTCTGGTTATATTTACTTTGCCAACCTCAATAACTAAATCAAATTACAGTTTCAACTATTTAATTGAATGATATCATACAAAATATAATATCACTCAAATCAATAAATCTTAGCAATACTATTAAATTATATTGCATTTTCCAATGAATAGATTTCAAATTATAGAAGTGTTAAATCATAACACAAATCTCCATCTAATATAAATTATAATATCTCTTAGTATCAGTAATGCATCTTAATAATACTAAAAATAAACATTCTTGAAATCAAAACAATGCAAATATGATACCATACACAATATTATGACTGAAAACAATGCATACCATTAAATCATATTACATTTCCAAATGTATAAATTTAAAATTAGAATATGATATCGTAACACACATCTCCATTGTCTGCAACCATAATCAGTTCACGTTGGATCATCCTTCTTAGTTCTACGGTTCTCTCAGAAAAATCAATGCCAAATCGTAGCTCCAATTTTTTTGTTATGTCACGGTATGTTGTCGTTTGGAAATCAGCTACTTCTGCTATAATCTCAGAAATTGCAAAACGTAGATCGTCCCCTGACGGAGAATCCAGTGAATTCTTCGTTTTCATTTTATGATTGTTTGCCACCTCTATCTCCTCTGAGTTGAACTTCTCTACGGAGGCAACACTGTCCTTCTTACCTTTTCCCTCTTCCAGCTCTACTTCCTGCACATAATCCACAACCGAAGAATCATTTTCCTCTCTATTTTCATTCTCTGGCTGTCCTTTCTCTTTCTGGGTGACAACACTACTTTTCTGCCTCTTGCGAGGAAGATCTTCATTTGGTATTTTCGCTGGAATCCCACTGCTCTTTCTCTTCCGCTTTCTGGCAGTCTCTTTCTGGGTTTTCTCACTAACGAACAGATCTGTACTCACATACGGAGACTCCAGAAATTGAATTAGTTTGGCCACCAGCACTCCCTTCTTTGCGCTTGATTTGGAAACATGAATATCCAGCAAATCACATAGCCTCAACAACATCTCCTTCTTATATTTCTGGAGTTTATCCTGTAATTTTCCCTTGAGTTTTTCCTCATTTTCACCCCACACAAAGCCCGAAAACTGCAAGATATTATTCTTCCTATGATAACCCTTCGCCTTCTTTCCGTAAAGAAGCGTGTGAACAACTTTTATTATGTCGTCCGGCGTGCTCCTTTTGCGTATTCTGGACACAACATTCGGGATGTCTATAAGAGGCGCCCCTCTGCCCTTTTCAGCGGTAAACTTTTTGGGCTTCTTCTCCTCTTTATTGGAAACAAGAAAGCGATCAACTGTCTTTCTTAATCGTGATGGTCGATTGACAATAGGCGTAAAAACTTCATTGCCCTTCTTCAATACTTCAACCTGTTCGTCCGGCACCATCCCTAGAATTTCGACATTGCAAGAGTCCGGCGCTACGGCCTCTACCACTTTCTTCGCCATCAAGTTTAGGGTTCCAGAGTTCTAGCTTTGAAATTTGTCCTCTTCAGGACTGAAGCTTAAGGCTGGTGGATCGAACCTGTGACTCCAAAACTCCTGAACATTAAAAGAAGAGAGAAAATCTGAAAACGGAAACAATAGCTTCAAACTAAAACCCTTATGCCTTAAGCCTACTGTGTTTATCCATTAAAAGAGACCTAGCCAAAGCCCTCGGCCTGAGCCTTTTCCCTCTGTAAACGTTATCGTCGAAATTCCTTATTTGCCCCGGCTGAGAAATTTGGAGAAAATTCAGAGTGTAGTTTTGTGTATTGAGAATTGCCGTTTATGTGAAGTTGGTGTACAGAGAATTGCCGTTTATTGGTCGCTGAAGTGCTCCGGCTTTTCGATGACTCACGAGTCACGACGACGGCTCGGGTCACCTGGACTCTTAATATTTGCTATGGTATTTGGGATGTATAGGTTTTGTACTTTTAGCATTGTTGTTCTATATTTTTATTTTATTTATTTTTAACAGTGTGGTCAGATAAAGTAGCATAACCACATTTTTGTTGATAGACGTTGATTTGTTTTAATAACAGTATCAATGATTTTTAAAAAATTGGTTGTATTAGATTATCATTAATGATACCCTGTCATTAATGGGAGAGAAAAGATTAAGTAAACAAATATTTGTTTATAAAAATATATATATAAATAAATAAATGATATAAAAATATATATATATAAATAAATAAATGATGATGTTGACCGATATTAAGTTTTATTAAGATCAGGTTTGGTTTATTTCGTTTTAACAAGGAAATATTCATCTAATTTTCTTTAAAATTTTAATAACATAAATAAATAATAATAAAAAATAAAAACATAATTAAAAATAATAAATTATTAATATTTATACTAGTTTATTATAAAATAAAAATAAGAATAATCATATATAAATTTATATTATATTTATAAATTATGGTAATTTTGTTTGGATATGGTTAATTATGTCTAATAATAGTTGTCTTACAACCTTGATCATTATAAATTGGAGTAGTCTATTTATTCTAGGTTTTGGAATTTAACGTGTGTTTTGGTCGGAATCTAATATTATTTTTTGGTAAAATCTTAATGTGGAAGTGTTTAAATTGTGTTTCTGAGTCCATAAATAGATTCATCACCCTCGAATACCCCCATGACACCCAAATTATGCAATTTGGATATCTAATATATGTGATTCTAAGTTTTTCAAAAGATTTCCAACCCAATTTTGGAAAATATTCTCGGAAAAGGTTGAAAAAGTAGAATATTTAGACTACATCTTATAAATTTAGGTGAACCATGGTTGAATTATGTTTGACTAATATTGACCATTGTTGACCATATTTGATTTTGGTCCACTTTTGATTAAATGTGTTTGACATTGTATGGGTATATTTGAATATGGTTCATTTGGTTGACCATTTCTAAGTGTAGTTAACCATGGTTTACCATGTTTGATCATGGTTAATAATGGTTAATTGTAGTTGATATTTAATTTGCCATGACTGAATATAGTTGGGAATGTTTGACAATGTTTTATTATGATTCAACACTGTTTGGCATGGTGGACATTTCTTAAACTTGGTTGACCATGGTTGGTAGTGTTTGTTTAAGACTAACCATGTTTGTTTGTGGTTAATTATGGATAACCATGTTAGAGTATGGATAACCATATTTGGGCATATTTAACTATGGTTGTCCATGTTGGTCTATGGTTGAGCATGTTAGACTATGGATAATCATGTTTGGCCATATTTGGCCATGATTGTCCATGTTTGACTATTGTTGAGCATATTTGATCATGGTTGACTTGGTTAATTATGTTTCACCATGGTAGAATATGGTTTACTAAAGTTTGCAATGTTTAACCATGGATTACTTGTGATATTTGAATATCGTTGACTTTTATTGAATATAGTTTACTATAGCAATATTCTTAACCATGAAACCATGGTTGAACAAGGTTAACCATTATTTATTATTATTGAGCATGGTTGATGATAGCTTATCATTGTTGGCCTCTATGATGCTATTTTCATTGTGGGTTTTCCTTTCAACCTATATTAACCCTTCCTTTTTTCCACATTATTGTTCCTTTTATCACATTTTCCGTGAAATTGTCATCCACAACTCAAAAGGTAATTACTTATTAAATTAATGACTTTTCCATTGTTTTTGGTAATTTGATGCTATTTTCATTGTGGGTTTTCCTTTCAACCTATATTAACCCTTCCTTTTTTCCACATTATTGTTCCTTTTATCACATTTTCCGTGAAATTGTCATCCACAACTCAAAAGGTAATTACTTATTAAATTAATGACTTTTCCATTGTTTTTGGTAATTAGGAACGCTAAAGGTTATTCTATTGCTAATAATGGATTAATTATTTTAGGTCATATAACTCATACAAGGATCCTGTAACCCTCCTCATCGTTTGGCATATCTCTATGCTTCTAGAAGAAAATCAAGGACATGGGTTTTCTCCTAGATGCATCAAGATGCTTCTACATTCATCAAATTGGTTTTAGGGAAAATAGTGCGAGCGTTATCTTCTGTTCGAGTTGTGGTCAACTATAACAAAGAAAAGCACTTATCAAGGAATGTGGTTGTGGAAACGATTGAAGATATTCTCATGCATTCACATGTCACGAGGATATCATTGTATTTGATTTATCTACTATATTTCTCAAGGATTTACCAAAAATACAAAACCATATCTATCTTTACCATTTAGGTTGTTATAATCCAGGTATTTCAGGCATGGAACATGGGATTCATTTTGGGTCTACTTGTGCACTCTTGTGGGTTGTAAATGTATATAAACTTAGCCTAGATAGTGTAAAATATATAAAAATATTAGCAGATCACTATTATGTTCCTCAACTCTATATTTTTGAACCTTTGATTTATTAATATAAGAGCAATTGAGCTGATGTTATGAGTTAGAGGTGTGTGGTTGTGATTGGTTAGATTAGTTTTGTAACCTTCCTGCAACATGAAGCCAATTGGGAGAGCCCCTCAATTCCACTGACATTGCAATATACTTTATTCATATTTAGACTAGATAAGCATAGTAAGTTTGTGTTTCATCTTTTCCAAGAATTAGATTAGAAAGATATAATTAGGTGTAATCTCCTTCTTAAAAATCAGTGAGTAATGTGATCACATTAATCAAATATTCATGTTTTATTTTCTTAATTGAATACTATGATAATATTTACTTTATCAGTTTTGTGTTAATCCTTACAAAGAACAAGTCTTCCATTGAATATTGAAGATAAATTGTACTCTATATTGTTTCACAGGAACATTTAAGTGTGATATGAACATGAAAGAGTGTGATTTTTTCCATTAAAATACCATTTCATCATCAATCTAATGAATAAAAAACATCTCAATGGAGTTATAGTTTATACCGTGGTCTCTTAAGCTTTCCTTCATAGTTTGTGTATATGTTTTGTTTTGAAATTTTAGTTAGTGAGCTATAAGGATTAGTTTCCATTTAAGTATGAACGACGAGATTTACTTCAATTCATATTACATCAACATTTGAAATCCAAACTGCCAATGAAGGACTATATTCCATTCTTATGAAGGTATCTCAAGAACATATTAATCCACTAGTTTGAATAGTGGTTTGAAGAGTGATTTACTTTTGCAAATAATCAATGCAAATGCATTCTTACAATTGTTTTGGCTAAGAAAAAACATTGATTGGAATTCTTTAGTTGACCAAATTACTCATCAAATTTTTATCATAGGAATGCTTGAATCCACATGTGAAAGACTGTGACCTAAGCTTGTGAATGAAATTCAAACTAAGGAAGTAATGATTGAGTTTAGATTTGATTTATGAAATGATTCCATTACATACATTGTATACATACACATTCATTGGTTTATAGTGAAGACTCAAATCTAATTAAAAGTCATGTACATACTCACATAAACATTGAGATATGGTATGCAACATCATCACAAGATTGTTACACTTAGTATTAAATCCATGAATGTAAATAAGATTCGGAATTGAATTTACTTGGACTTATGAGTTAGTTTCCATGTTCTTTATAATGTTGATCATAATAGAGAGTGTATCTTGCACCCTTTCCCTTTCGATTGATGATTTTTAATATTTTAGGGTAGAATTTGATCATGCACATACCGTGCTTGCATCTAAATATTTATGAGCCCCAGAGTTGATGATTTAATGTATGAAATTATATAATTTGACTAACTTTTTTGGTGTCATTGCCGAGGACATGCTAAAGGGATTAGGGTATTTAGGTTTTGTTTTATAGTTGTTCTTGTTTCTACATATAATTTTTGGTTGTACAAACATTTGCAACTTAGAGGAGGATAAATGGTAAGAAACAAAGGCGAACTCACTACATAATTTTTCAGTTGTAACAACCTTATACAACCACTTTAGTGGGCATATCCTAGCCATCGTCATGTTGGTAGAATATATTTTCTTTATTTTTTATTCATGGACAAAAGAAGCTAACACATGTGAGTAGGTAACTTGGTGCTAACAAGATCTTATTAACGTGAGGGAATTTGAGTACATGATTACTTTTTCTTTAAGTTTGCTTTAACTGTATTTTTTATTTGTTGTTGTTAGTTTCATTTCATTTTTTCAATAAGATTTAAAAAAATGGTGTTTTTAGAACCTCGTGTACCAATACATTTGTGAGAAAGAGCTCCATATCATCCAAAATAACTAAAGATCCTGAGGAACTTGTTGAGTAAAGGAGGAAATACTATCACGAGGATTGTCTCAAATCCTTGTCCATGCACCATAATTGTCACTAGGGATAAGTCTACAATCCAGGAAGCAATATAGGAACTTAGGATCCATGAACCTACTCTATAAGAAGAGGGTCTAGAAGTTTCTCCAAATAGTCCCTATGTGTAAATGGAAGAAATCAATGGATCATGGATGACATTATATGAAAAGCAAATACTAGAGCCAGAGATTGAAGAATTTTTAGCATGCTATCACCAGATTCTTTGTGCATTACAGAGTGTGATTACCAACCTTTTAAAGAATTTTATGGCATGCCAATAAGAGAAATCCAAGGAGACAAATATTGCATCAAAACTTGGTTCCAAATAGTCATCATACCATAGTATCACTCCATATTTCAACAATTCTAGGAATCATTTCCACAAGAGCAGTTGGAATATGATATTCTAATATTCATTGAGGTATAGTTTTTAGATTTGGATATGGGTTTAATTAAGATCTTGTTACATGAATGGATGCACTGGATGTATTAATATACTTGAAGGAGGTTTATATTCTTCAAGTAGGATAGGATAGTGTAGAAAAATAAATAAATAAAACAATAGAAATAGTAATAAGTCCAATTGTGAAAACTAGGTTACTCCTCATCTGGACATGAGATTTGCTTAAAAACTAGGCAACTGGTAGGAAAAAATATCAATAAATTTATACTTGTTTGTTCGATATTGTATTATGGTTCTTCAAAATCACTTGTTTTATGCTCGTTTCAGATGACATGGGATTCATTAAGGCCCACATTCCAAAACATATCATCCCTTCATCTCCATTACATTATTTAGGATCGAGATTAAATATGCCTATAAGTACCTTGCAACTTGCAGACATCAATGACAAGCCTCATTGTTGTTAACAATGGGAATTTATCAAGGTCTCTTGATTGACAGATCTTGTAGGTGACTCAACACCAACTTATTTATTCGTACCTATCAATATGTACATAGGTACATTAATATTCATTTTCATCATTGGTGAGCTATCTCTTAATGGTTAATGACTTGCATTATTGGTTTGTAATCCAATGATTTCTTTCTATATTCAACTTCAATTAAATCCACTTACATAGATTTAATTGTACCATTAGGGGATATGGACAAATACTATATAGGTAAAATGATCCTAAGAAAAACTTACATGAGTTAATTTTCTTGTTCAACACTTCCAACAACCACGTGCTTAGTATTTCCATGACCCTATGATGCATAAAAGAAAACATTCTAGATCAGATCCAACAAGATTAACTCCTTATTTGCAGGATGAAATAAGAGATATTAAACTAAACATATTTTTTACTATCTTCAGCAATCATTTTCCAGTATTAGTGTGTATGCCTCATCTTCAATCGATCAACATTTATACTTGATTTAGTTCTTCTAATAAATCAAAATCGTAGATTTTTCAGAGCTCCATTTCCAATTCTCAACATGTGGACTTTTCTACATCATGGTAAAAACTCAATGTATATTAATGTCCCATCTATTCTTATTAGCATTTCATCATTCCAACATGGTGATTTTGTGGATGATTAGCCTTAGCTTCATCATTATCTTCCTATCATTTTCATTACCTACAACATTCATGTAACCACTATTTTTAGTAGTTATATCGTCCCTATATTAATTATTATATGCCTTGTAACAATTTCTTTTGAATCTGTGTTACCATCCAAGTTTGTATGCTAATGATTAGCTTCTATATTAGAGCTTTGATATGTCCCAACAACTCTAGTCTCTTATATCCATCATTCGACTAGTCCTCATCAACAACATCAATCATTTTTTTCCAAATTTAGCTCAACAATCAGTTTCAAATTGATTGTTCTCAACAACAAAATAGTTTCGGTTCAATTGAATGCATGAAATCTTCACGTGTAGTTCACTCATAACCATGTTCATCCACTTTAGCATACATCATTTCATGGGAATTCTATTAAGGTAAACTTGAGGTAAGAAATCAATTTTTGAATTTTTATAGTTTACTATGAACATGGAAAGTTATAACACAACAAACGTTAAGCTTATTCGTTATGTTAATATTTACTTATGACATTTTCTATGATCCCTATACCATACATTTATATATATTTTCCACCTCTATCCATTATTTTCTTATATGTTTCCCTTATTCATTCATTTCCTTATGAGTTGATCATCAACCATACCTTACTAAAGTACTACCCCACTCTTTTTATACATTCCACTCATGATCAACATCACCACTCTAATATTTCCAAATTATATCTCTCTGTCATTCCATCAACTCAGTATCAAATGGAATTTATACCCATTGTGATCCACTACCTCAAATATTTTCATTATGCATGATGCTTGTTTGATTGACCACTCATTTTCATAACTGTCCACCTCATTTTGAATCACTCGTAGGATTCGAAATGAGATTGGAACATGTATATAGTTTGGACATCACCTAAAATTCCCATTTCCTTACTCATCCACTTGAAATGGAAATTGATTAGAGCAGGTTGTCTTTACACATCTTCATGCACTTAGTATTGCAGTGTCATGGGGAACCTTGTTGTATTCAGGAAAGAGCCATGGTATTTGAAAATGATGGACTCATACATAGAGTATAATTCCAATAAATGTATACTCAGAGTTGTAGGGTGGCTTCCATTCCTTAAGAAATTTCAATGCCAAAATGATTATGTTACCAAGTCATTCGCAGAGCGATTTGATGGCCATGCATTGGAAACTTGGTAATGGAAGTATAAGAGGAATCAATATCCCAAGCTACTAGAATACCTCAAACAGGGGATAGTTGGTTTAAAAAATAAGCAAGCCGAGCAAGGAGTGTGGACTTAGTTTTTATGCTCAACAGAATAGATCCTGCATTTCGAAAAAGGCCTACCCACATCTTGGATCATGGAGAAATGGATGAATTTGTTGTTCATGTTCAAGAAGTATGTTACATGTGAGGGGAGGTATGCAATTACTTTTCCCCATCACATTTAGATCCTCCTACACTTTGAGTCCACTGATCACTTGAATTTTCCATTTTATTTATTCCAAATTTTGGGTAGAATGGAGAAACACATACAATGAATCCATATAAATGCCAATCGTAGCTTATGTCACCATGGTTTGATCAAAATATTAAATTTGGTGTAATTGCATAAAATAGGTGATAATTCAAATGTGTTCTAGCACATAATGGATTTATTGATGGGGCTATTGCAAATGAGGATATATCCCAGTAACTGAATGTTATTCTTGAGCATGATGATAGAAATAACAGTGAGGACCTTAATCTCCAGGAAAAAAATTCCTTCACTACTTATGGAGAGAGTTTTAAAAGACAACCTATAAAGAAGGGACATGGACAGTCTATTCTCATCACCCCTAGAATAATTACCAAGAGTATGACTAAGAATAAGCCTAATAAAATTGTTTATCATCCATTATCATGTACTCCATGTCCAACAAAAATTAATACTTCCTTTCATACTAAACGAGTTCCAACTAAGCACATTCATGTCCAATAGAAACAGTTTTCGATCCCTTTGTCTAGGAATTATAGAACTAAATATTCTAAGCCTATGGATCCTATATATTGGTATCCCAAATCTCATGGCCCTTAATCACCAATTCCCAAGGATTTTGAAGACACCACTAACTATTCTAATCCCATAAATCAAATGATGTACTTGAATGTCCCAATAAGGTTAGTCTACTCAAAATTGAAGAAGAAAAACAAGAAAATTGAGAGACTAAGAGCATAAATCGAATAGCTTAACATATTAGGTAGGTATGTGAAGAATTAAAAAAAGGTTTTGAAGGAAAGGAGTTCTTGGCTATAGGGGGAATTGAAAAATTGACAATAAAGAACAAGAAGCTACACAAACGTAAGAGATGGTTCAAATGAATTCAGTTTTTAGCCTTGCATAATAGGACATTTGAAAATAAACTCATGGTAGAGAAGAGAATAAAAGGGTCCAATGTGAATGTATCAATAGGTACTGCCAATTGAAATAGTTGAAGCATTGACCAAATTTTGCACAAGTTTTGAAAAAATTTGGTACCGCAACATCAACTATATACCTCGTTTGCATGAGGACATGCAAAATATTAGGAAGGGGGAGTGTTGGGCCTCTAAATTGATCCTATTTTCATTTCGATTTGTCCTTTCAACCTATATTCACGCTTCCTTTTTGCCACATTATCCTTCCCTTTATCATGTTTTTCGTGAAATTGTCATCCGGAGCTCAAAAGGTAATTACTTGTTAAATTAACGACTTTTCCATTGTTTTTGGTAAATTAAGAATGTTAAAGGTTGTTCTACTGCTAATGATGGTTTAACCAGCTTAGTTCATGCAACTCATACAAGGATCTTGTAACCCACCTCATCGTTTGGCATATCTCCGTGCTTCTAAAAGGGAATCGAGTACATGGGATTTTTTGTTGGATGCTTCAATCCTCCATGTTTGTCAAATCGATTCCAGGGAAAACATGGAGAGTGTTATATTATGGTAAATCCATGCTCAACTACACCAAAACAATGCACTAAGTGAGGAATGTGGTCTTGTAAATGATTGAAGATATTCTCATGCATTGACATGTCATGAGAATATCATTGGATCTGAATTATATACTATATTTTCCAAAGGTTTACCAGAAATGAAAAAATGTATCTATCATTACCATTTATGTTATTATAATTGAGGTATTTGAGGTGTGGAAAAGGGGATTCATTCTGGGTCTACCTATCTGCTCTATGTGGGTTGTGCATGTATATAAACCTAGCCTAGATAACGTAAACAATATATTGATATCACCAGATCGCTACTATGTTCCTTAAATGTGTATTTATGAACCTTGTATTTAATATAAGAGAAAATGAATTGATGTTTTGAGTTAGATATGCATAGCTCTGGTTTGTTCTTAGTTATGTAACCATCCTACAACATGAAGCCAGTTGGGAGGGCCCCTCAATTTCACCAACATTGCAATCTACTTTCTTAAAATTAATATTAAATAAGCATAGTAATTTTGTGATTCATCTGTGTATAATCATATTAGACATGTATAATTACATGTAATCTTTTTCTTATAACATATTAAGTAACTTAATCAGATTAGTTAAATGTTAGGTCGATTATTCTTGTTTTCATTTTCTTAATTGAATACTATGATAATCTTTAATTTATGAGTTTTGTATGAATCCTTACATAGAACAAGTATTTTATTGAAGATTGAAAGATGAATTGTACTCTATATTGCGTCATAAAAACATTCAAGTCCAAATATATGAATCAAGGAATGTGATTTGTCCCATTAAAATAACATGTCATCATTAATCAAATTAATTGAAAACATCCCCATGTAGTTACAATTTATGCAGTGGTTTATTAATATTTTCCTTCATAGTTTGCTTGTATGCTTTGATTTGGAATTGTGCATAGTTACCTGTAATGATTAGTTTCCATTCAGGATTGAAGGATGCGATTTACTTCACTTTATGTTACATGAACATTTGAAATCCAATACCAATGAAAGGATGTAATACATTCTTGTGAATGTATCTCAGTACTTGTCAATCTAGTGGTTTGAACAATGGTTTGAAGAGTGATTTACTTCTACACTTAATTATGCAAATACAGTCTTACAATATTTTTGGTTCATAACACACGGTGATTGGAATTATTTAGTTCACTGAATTAATCATCATTTTTTTTATCACAGAAACGCTTGAATCCACATGTGAAAGACTGTGACCTAATCTTGTGAATGAAATCTAAAGTAAGGAACTAATGATCGAGTGTAGATTTTCTTTATAATTTGATTCGATTACATACATAGTATACATACACATTGACTGATTGATAGTGAAGAACAAAATCTAATTAAAATTCATATACATACTGAGCCACATAAAAAGTGAGATATGGTATGTAAAATCATCACAATCTTGTTCCACTTAGTATTGAACTTGTGAATATAAATAGGATTTTAAATTAAATGTTCTTAGATTTATGAGTTAGTTTATGTGTTCTTTATTATCTTGAATAGGAAAAATATTGTATCTTGAATCCTTTCTTTTTTGAATCATGATTTTTAGTAGTTTAGGATAGGCTTTGACCCTGCACATATTGTCTTGCATCTCAAGTTTTATGAGCCCCTGCGTTGATGATTTAAGGTGTGAAATTATGCATATAATTCGACCAACAATCATGTTTGATTATGTTTGTTCATGGTTTAGTTTGGTTAGATTTGGTTGACCATGGTTGATCCTACATTACTATGGATGACTATGATTAAATTAGGTAAACTATGGATTACTATGATTAAATTAGGTAAACTATGGTTGACTATGTTTGAATAATATTGACCATGGTTGACCATGTTTGATTTTGGTCGACTTTTGTTTGAATATGTTTCAATTCAGTTGGTTATATTTTACTATGGCTAATTTGGTTGACTATGATTGACCATTGTTAATAACGGTTAACTATAATTGACATTTAGTTTAAAAGGATCGATTATAGTTGAGAATGCTTAACCATTTTTTATTATGATTCAACATTTTTCACCATGGCTGATAATGATGGATATGGTGGACATTAGTTAAACTTAGTTAACCATGGTTGGTAATGTTTGTTTATGGTTAACCTTGTTTGTTTGTGGTTGACTATGGATAAATATGTTTGACAATGTTTAACTATGGATAACCTTGTTAGACTATGGTCAATCAGGTTGACTATGGATTACCATGGTTTGGCCATGTTTTGCCATGGTTTTCCAAGTTTTCCCATGTTTGACCATGGTTGTCCATGTTTGACTATGGCTAAGCATGTTTGACCATAGTTATCTATGGTTGATTATTTTTCAACATGGTTTAACTTGGTTTACTAATATTTTTTATCTTTAACCATGGATTACATGTAATGTTTGACAATGTGTAGCTTTTGTTGAATATGGTTGAGTCTAGAAATATAGTTGACCATATAACCATGGTTGAGCACAATTAGCCATGGTATACTTTTATTAATCATGATTGAATATGGTTGATCATGTTTTATTATGTTGTCCATGGTTGAGTTTGGGTTGGTATGGTAGGCCATGGTTTCTCATGTGTTACTATGGTTGAATATGATTGAATCATATCAACTATAGTTAACTATGTTTGAATATTCTTTACCATGGTTGACCATGTTAAATTTTGGTAAACTTTGCTTGAATATGTTTGAATTTTGGTTAGCTATATTTGACTATGATTGATGTTTTTTCCACTGTTAGCTATATTTAATCATGGTGGACTATGGTTTACCATGGTTAATAATGGTTGACTATAGTTGGCATTTAGCTGGCCATGATTCACTATAGGTGAGACTGATTGACAATGTTTGATTTTAATTCAACATTTAATACCATCGTTGATAGTTCTTGACATGGTGGACATTAGTCAAACTTGGTTGACCATTTTTATTTATGATTTACCATTTTTTTTGTATCTGACTATGAATAAATATGTTTGACTATGGATAACGATTTTTTTGTAAGTTTTAAACATGTGCAGAGAAGCAAAGAATATAGATTCTTTTAATAAAAATAGATATTACACCACAACATTCACACATAATACACATAGATTTACCCTAGAAACCCTTAACTAGGAAAACCAACAAAAAATAGAGCCACACCTCTTATTTTCTCATTATTATTATTAACCACTCATAATACAAATATAGGTATTCAGTAGCATCCAAAACCCTGATCCATTAATAGAAATAGAACCCAATCCCTTAACCATGATTAAATTAAATATTTTTAGAAAAAACCCTAATTTGTTTCTAGCCCACCTCCCCCCCACACATGCAAAGAATATCACACATACCCAATAGTTTGACTATCGTCAACCATGTATTACTATGGTTGAATTCAATTAACCATGGTTTGACTATGTTTAATCATGGATACCCGTGTTTAACTATGCTTGAGCATGTTCAACCATGGCTCTCTATCGTTGTCTTTGGTTGACTATGTTTTCCCATTATTGAAGATGGTTGACTAAAATTTTGAATGTTTGACAATTGATTACTTGTGATGTTTTACTATGGGCGGCTTTGGTTGAATATGGTTTACTAATGTTTGTGATGTTTATCCATCGATTACTTGTGATGTTTGATAATGAGTTACTTTGGTTGAATATGATTTACTCTTGTAATATTGTTTACCATTGAAACATTGTTGAGCATAGTTAACCACGGATGACAATTATTAACCATGGTTAATTATGGTTGATCATGTTTGATTATGTTTTTCTATGGTTGAAATTGGTTGGGTATGGTAAACTATGGTTGATCATGTGTTACTATGGTTGACTATGATTAACTCAGGTCAACCATGGTTGAGTATGGTTGGATATGTTTGAATAATGTTGACCACAGTTTACCATGTTCAATTTTGGGTGTGTGGCATTAACATGCCCATTAATGATTATGTCACATTGGAATGTTCAATGTTCCTTTAGTGTTATAATGGAACGCAACGTTCCATTATGGTAGGTTACATTACGACATATTATAAATGTTTTAAATTTTCTTAATGTTATTAATGTTAATTTTATTATTGATATTATTAATGGAAATATTAAAAATGTTAATTTTGATATTAATATTAATGTTTCGTAACAATAATGGGCATGCGCATGAAGTTGGTGGACCTTTTAGAGACAAGCGAAGTTGTACAAAAACCCCTCACATGATAGAGAACAATAACATGCTTGAATTTACAAGAACTAGGCATGACAACTCCAAACCTAGCCACATATTTCACAAATAGGATAGGAAAACGTTATTACTCATGAGTTACAAAACATGTGTGAGATTTGTAACTCATCATGCATGTTATTTGTAACTCCTCAAGTGCACAATTTTGTTTGTTAAGCATGCCCTTGATCTCACAACAACCTTAATTTCTATTGAACTCTACTAAAAAATCATGTTCTACAGGTTTTTGTCAGGTGATTATTGATTGTAAGTTTTATTATTATTATTTTATGATTTATAGAGTACCCAAAATAAGATATCGACATCAATTATTGTGACATTGGGAAACATACATAATAGAATACAATTATCGGCAAAACAAATTCTGCTAAAATTAACCAAGAAACTAGAGGAAAAACAAGGGAAGGAATGGTTAATCATAAGCATGCTTCAATTCCAAGCACAACAAATGACACGAGTATTAAAACCAATTTATGATGGTATAAATATTCAACAAATGATCCCTCGATTTCAAGAACAATGGATGAAGAAGACCCTCATGGCCCTAGTCAAGAAGTAAATCATATGTGCTCATCAAGAGATGTTGCAATTACAACATCAAGTAAGTTCCAAACAAATATACCACCATTTGAAAATTCTATGGATGATGAGGAAACACTAGCACTTTTGGCCTATAATGGTTATGCAGATCATGAAATTTTAGATTTAAATCATGAAGAGCATTCTAGTGAAGAATTTTCAGAGGTCCAACCTACTATTGAACAAGTAAATGTTTTTTATACTTCCCACGAGGATGTCCATCCTCCTCTATCTAGATACCAACAAGCTGATGAACAACCATAATCTCATGTTGAATCATCATGGCCTACTAATGAAGTGTTTTGGGATAAAGATGCTACTCCATTACCTTAACTAATCCCAGTGCAACAAATAAATCCAAAAAATTTATCCAGGTGCTGGAAAGTGTTATTAGTTCACTTCAAGGTGAGTTATCTAAATGTACTATTGATTATTAGACTCGAAAAATCATTAATAAATACTTTGATTCAGAATGTGATGCTGAAAAATGTACATTATGTTTATCTTTGTTAAAATCTAGGTCTTTTATTGTTGTTACAAAATGACTAGCGATAAAGGCAATAAATAATTATGGCCCAAATAGTCATATTGTTAAAATCCTACTAGATTCGTTTAGCACAATTGGTAAGAAAGCACATTCTATAGATCGTAATGCAACTCACTGTGTATGGGCACAGGCAATTGTAAACAAGAGTACAATAAATCTTCATTTAGTGAAGCCTACATCGAAACATTTTAAGTTGAATGTCAATACACTACGTAAGTATTGCATTAGAAGAGAACATCTTGAAGCCATCATCTAGATATATCTTTGGGCCTTCATTGCTAGGTTGACACATTCCAACATGAAACTAATCGATGCAGTTAAGGGATTAGTGTAGAGTTTTTCGCATGATAATGCCATGCATTCTTCAAACTAGAAGGATGTACTAAAAATGAGAAGGGGTTCTACAGACTATGCAACGCATATTAAACTTATTCTTGACACAAAGCAAATAGAACTATATGAGATATTCAAGACTCCAAGAATTGAACTTGGGCCAAAGGTCTTTTGAGAAATGCAATCCTTGGTATGTTTGAATAAACACACTTAGTAACAGTTTTTGTTGTAGATACCATGAAAAATATGGTTATTATTATGACACATATGTATATATTCATTATTTTTTGGTTACTAACCATGTGCAAGATTGATCAATGTTAATACCATTCAATTCATCAAGAGACTTCATTCATATCATCATGTGTAATAAGGAAGAGAAACCGACATATATGCAAAAAATTATTTAAATGGGACATGCTCTATGTGTGGTGGAATGGATTTATTGAGGCAGCGTATTCATGAGAGTGAAGATCACAATTGTGGGAAAATGATGGTAGAAAGGAAAATATTCAAATACATCACTTATGACATAGTCCTTGGGAAAGAAATAAAAAATATATAGTTGGTGAAATTCCAGGTGAGTACAACTATATCAAACTTTTAATTTCAATTTTTGGTAAAACATTACCTACAAACATAAGATGAGAACATTTTTTTCAACTAGGTACAAGTCGGCCATTTCATCAAGGAATTTTTTAAAAAGACACAACAATATGTTAAGCATGCCCACCTATCTCGATGGAAGGACAAGCAGTTTAGAATTTGCAGAGATACATTTCCCCTTAGTACTATTCTCTTTGTGGTTTATTTTTCCACGAAATCCACCCTCAAACCCAAAAATGAAATTGAAGGTCAATATTATCATTACGAAGAAGTTTCCTTGATGGTCCACATCATATATAGGCATGGTCCATATACTAGTGAAGAGAAATGAGAAATATTGAAGGAATATGAATTCTACGTAAGTGATGATAGTTGTCATTACTTCCATTATGTATGCCATTGCTTCCAGATTTTCTATGATAAGATGAGTCAAATAAATATACAAATGGAGTATCATTGTATTTGGTATGATGGATGTATTGGTCAATTCAAAAATTCACACATATTTCAATGGTTGTGTTCATTATGCAAATCATACAGTGTCACATATATGAGACTATTTTTATACTGACCATGGTAAAGGTGACCATGGTAAAGGAGAGCATGATAGAGTTGGATCATGTGTCAAAATAAACTTACGTAGGGAGGAATTAAAATCATATACAAATAATCTTATTGAAGACTCTAATTCTATATTCATGTGGTGCATGTTAGTAATGGGAGAAGGATCGAGAGTGTGAGCAGGATCCATAAGAAAAAGAGACATGTAGATTTTTTGGGAGGTGTTTGAAGTTGATTATTCACATGCGTGGGATTATAAGAGTGTGACTAGAACTTGTGGTTTTCACTTAGCTTGAAGCTCCAACAACCTCGTATATGGAATATGGACCAAAAAACTTGCTTGCTTTTACCCCCCATGCAACATTGGTGATTGGGATGGGTGTAAATCATCAGATTGGGTTGATGCATTAGACCATGTATCACTTTTACTTAATCAACGTGCAATTATTTCTGAATTGACCCCATCAGAGGTATACCAATAATCTATGTCTCCATGTTTTGATCATGTATAAGGTATTGTACAACTTGATATGATACAACCTTATCTTAAATATAAAATATTAAGACCACATGTACATATTTTCATCTTAAATATTTTAAGGGTGTTAATGGTCTATATTTTCAAGCATTGTGCATTATATTTTGTAGCGAAAATATATAAATTGATTTCCTTGAATGGTGATGAATACGGTGGAGATTATTGGTTAGCATGTTGTCTATAGGAAAAGAAAACCATTAATATATCCATAATTGAAAATGAAAACAAGAACTTCCCATTGGGTTGATGCTTGTCAAAGGGGAATACATGACATAAGAAACAATGCAAAAAGGAAAGGTGGATAGGTTTATACGGATTACAAATCAAGTGCAAGTGTGAATCACTTTACAAACTTAATCGTTGGTACAAACATCTAGTTACAAATGATTCCTAGAAGAGACTCCTCAAGGGTACAATACTTCCTACCACATGATGAACACGAGAAAATAATGGAGTAATTAGTATAAGAGATGATACAAAGGTTTGGTTGTATGATAATTTAAAGGTATCATGACATGAGGGGGTATGTTTATATACAAGGTATATTACTTAAAAGTTATTTTCATTGATTTATTTCTAATACAACTTCAATTATTTTGTTTATGCAAATTGTTATTTTCAATGTAATGTATAATCATATGAACTATACCATCCTTCTACAATCTAAGGTTCTACAATGAATCTAGAAATACAACATGAAGGATAAAACAAGAACTTGGTGTCTTTAGACACAACCATGATATGCTTGGGGATTCATAAATTTTTTGTTTGAGTATTTATATTGACAATGGATGAAATTACATATATGGATGAAATTATGTTGTTATCTATAGAGTATATGAACATGATCCTCTTCTTTTAGGGAGTCACCTTTCATGCATGTGTACATGCATGTAAGATTTAATATGTATGATACTTTTAGAATTCATCTTGCAAGTCTACTTCATATGCATTTATCTATAAATTTCCACCGTTTTTGCATGGTTTGATCTATACTCCAAATTTCAACTTGTATGCACCTATGAAATTCTCTTCTTTACTCAAATTGACTATAAAAAATATGATACTTAAATATTTTATACCTCTATCCAATATCTATGCACTCTTCTCCTTCAATATCTTCTAGACTTAAGCTATTTAAATTTGACTATCTCTTTTCTCATCATCATAAAAATCAATGCATCAAGCTATTGAAATTCATCTACATTATCTCTTTCATCATCATCATGATCATTAATGCACTCCTACACAGTTAATCATTGTTCCTATTCTCGTCTTCTAATTTATTTTTCATCATTAATATATAACTCATAAAAATTCCACCCGTATCATAGGCCACAGATTCAAGTTTTCTTGAGTGCTGATGAACTTCAATAGTTGAGGGTTTGTGTACAAAAATGAACTCCTTTGACAACCAATAATGCATCTAATACTTTAATGCACACATAAATAAATAAAACTTGAAATCATAAGAAAATATTCCATCCTTCATTCATTCAACTTTCTGTTAAAGTATGTTATTCACTTTACCTCTCATCTTAACCCCACACTAATAGTTACTAACCTTGTATCACAATATATCTGGAAAGGCTTATTGAAATTTAGTATCCATGTCAATACATGTGCTTTTGTAATATTCGAGAAAAACATCCCAAAGATACATGTTACATCATGATAAAAATCCACTAAATGTTGATGTAATTGTAACTTCGGAATGTATTTCATATATGTATATTGTATTCCTATAGATATGTTATTACTCCTCTATACGGAAGTGTCGTCATTTATATTGTAAGTGTCATAACTTATACTTGATGGGTTATTAGACCACCTTGATGGGGTCTGCCCTGTATAAGTCAAATGGGTTAAAGGGTTATTAGACAACCCTATTGGGGGTCGGCCATGTCATCATTATGTTAAGTGGTTAAGTTGAGGCCGACCTAGTAAAGGTTATTAGGTAGGTCAAGTCAAGTATAAATAGAGTGCAGGAGGCACTCGATTTGATCATTCACTTTCTCACTCATACACTCATTGGAGAGTGGCGCACTAGTGGAGGAGGAGAAGCTGCTGCTAGGAGACTATCTTGTTGATGTATTTGTAACTTCGGAATGTATTTCCTATATGTATATTGTATTCCTATAGAGAAGTTATTATTCCTCTATATGAAAGTGCTTGTATTCCTATAGAGATGTTATTATTCCTCTATACGGAAGTGTCGTCATTTATATTGTAAGTGTCATAACTTATACTTCATGGGTTATTAGACCACCTTGGTGGAGTCCACCCTGTATAAGTCATGCGGGTCAAAGGGTTATTAGACCAACCTATTGGGGGTCGTCCCAGTCAGCATTATGTTATGTGGTTAAGTTAAGGCCGACCTAGTAAAGGTTATTAGGCAAGTCAAGTCAAGTATAAATAGAGTGCGAGAGGCACTCTATTTGATCATTCACTTTCTCACTCATACTCTTATCTGAGAGTGGCACACTTGTGGAGGATGAGAAGTTGCTGCTAGGAGAAAACTATCTCTTATACTTGGGTTGTATCATTGCTCTATATATCTCTGAGGAAGTTGCGGGGTTTTTCACCTTATTGGTTTTCCCAAGTGAAACTCTGTGTCTCTTGTGTGCTTGCATTATTGTGTCCATGATTGATATGCATTAAATATGATGTAGATATGCTGTACATGTTATTCTCTAATTTAAGATCCTAGATCAGATTGAAATTTATGAAAACTAACATGGTATCAGAGTTAGCCTGAAAGAAGGAATGGTATGGCATTTATGACACTTGTTGCACTTGTGAAGCTAGGGCTTGATATAGCAAAAAACAGTCATCGTAGCACTTTCGCTATAAATCCATTTAGGAAAGGTTTTAGGATCAAAAACTCTTACAGGTCGAATATAAGATCCCCATGTACCTTGTGTCCGAAGAAAAACTTCTAAGTCATTGTACTTTGTGTTTTATGAGCTGTACAATCTAGGGTTTCTGCCTCTTCCAGATCTCAATCATAAACTGGTCACCTAGGAAAAAAGGCCACAACTTGGGCTAGGAAGCTCCAAATGAAATTTAGTAAAAAATGACAGGCAGGGAATGGAATTTAGTTTCTTAGGAAAGGTTTTCAGAGACCGAAGTTGAACCAGTGACATGTGGCATGCCATACAAGTCGCTCTTTTGGTTTTTCCCATAAACAGGTCACGTTGTGACACTTGGCATAACTGTATCTCAGAGAATCCAATTGAGGTCATACCTATGGGGTTGGAAAGATGATAGGTCAGGATACCACAAGTCAAATTTTCATACCTTGTGGATTCGTAATTTAGGAGTTACACCAGAAACAATCAGGTGCATATTTCTATCAAAATAGAATTGGATTTTGAGCACCTTCCTTCATGGCTCCGGGAATTAGGGTTTCGGAGAAAGTTGGTATTTTTGTAATCGGAGACCACGGCTGAATGATACTCATCAAAATCAAAATTTAGAGACCAAGATAAAAAAAAATTGGTTGGGTAGAAGGCTGGGCTTGATCAAACCCTAGTTCGGGACTTTGATCGGAAAAGTGAAAAGTTAGGGCTTCTACAAAAATGGGAATTTTTGAAATATGTGACCATAGATGGAAGCTCCTTGGAAAAATCAAAGTTTAGAGGTTTGGATCAAACTATTTGGTTGGGCGAAGCTCCGAGAAACTCAAACCCTAATTTAGGGTCCTCCCTATTAAATCCGAAAATCTAAAAGGCAATTTTGAGGGGTGAAACTTTGCAGTTTTTCAAATTCTGAGTATACCAGCTTGACCAGTTCAGAAAAGCACATCTTTCTATCCTTTCATAAGTTTGAAATTCAAAGTTTGAATTTTTAGGCTTTCTCTCACAAACCCTAATCTAGCTCCAAATCCAGTTTCTGCAAATCAAAGTGGATTGGGTTAATCCTAGAAGAGAATGGATTAGTCACCTGCATAAGTGAAGAAGTTCCTATTTCAGAGGGAGTTGAGGCTAAGGCCTTACATAAGAAGATTACAAGCAGTCTCGACAGGTATGACTTATCCAGGTATGTTTCGAGATCTGTTCATGATTAAGTCTATGGTATGTTTGTCTTCATTAAGGTTAGTACAATCTTGATTAACTTTAGACTTGTTGTATCACCTTAATAAAATTATGAATGCAGATATTCGTTGATTAGGGTTTTGACACTTATGATTGTACTAATGCATTATGGTGTTGTATGAGGTTGATGTTGTCCGCTAACATGAAAGGTACATCAAGAAAGACAAATCATGTTCTATTTCAAGAACATATGACCATGGTGACATGAAGACAAAGATTCATTCATTTTCATGGATCACATAGAAGATCTACTTACGAGGTTTGTATAATTTGGTTCTACAATGCTTAACCTATGAGATATGCAAGTTACTAGGACAAGTAATTGAAGAGAACAAGAAGACATTACTAGACATAACTAGCAAATATGATAACCAGGTATGTTTTTCCTATATCAAGTTAGAATCCTACCTTGTGTTAGGATCTTATACTGTTGTATGGTTGATAATGATTATTCATGAAGTTAGAAATGTAAGTAATCAAGGGTTTATGGATATTATGTCTCTTACCTTGATTGATGATATGACTAACAAGAAAAGTCCTTTGGTCAAATAAGAATATGCATGAGTAAAAGAAGTATTCCTTGAAAGCTTGAATACTAATGTTTATTATCTGTGTTTGAAATGATCATGACTATACATGTTTAAGATTATTGTGATTATACTAATGAATGTATGTATGCATGAGACCTCAAGGATAACACAATGATGATACTAGTAAGTATGCAAAAGTGATCAAGGATGGATATAAGTTCAAGGACAGGTAATCCAGGAAGCAAAGATCAAGAGGGAGCACACTCCAGTAGCTCCTACAAGGAAGCAAATATTGAGATGGAGTCCACCCTACAAACAAACAAAGATAAGTATTTGAATTGTCATTTCTTATATATTTGATTGTTTAAATAATAATTTTCAATAATGTATATACTTATGTTCCTAGATTGAGGTTGTGTATTATGCATATTAGAATAATTATATTAATGAACAATATACTACTAATATAATGGGTAAGTGGCCTATGGCACTATACAACATTCCATTGCTACTTATCTAGAATGAAACCTCTTTGCTGACATGTTGGGAGTTGTGCACACTCTTAACAATGTTCTGGTAGAGATTGGAAGGCATCTAGAAAGTTACAGGATATGGATAAATTTTGTATTGAAGCATTGGCTAAAACAATTGCATGATTGTATGACATATTTCTTAATGTGTAAGAAATTGTTGTGAAAACTATGAGATGTGTCTAATCATGCATTTTAACTTGTCTTGTAGGAAAGATTGTATACCATCACCTACAAAAGAAGGACTACAACATTTGTTCTAGTAACAAATCTATCTATTGAATATATTGAAGATATTGAAGTTCCCAGGATCTGGGATGAAGTAATGGAAGAATGCCATGATCCGTCAATCATGAAGAATGATGGTTGGGATGTGGTCCTAGACCAGAAGGGAAGTTTGTCATGACTTCCAAGTGGATTTATAAGATCAAGCATGCTACAGATGGTAGCATGGAGGATTACAAAGTGAGTTTGTAGCTCGTGGCTTCTCCTAGAAAGAGGAATTGATTATGAAGAGACTTTTGCTCATATAGCCAGATAAACTTCCATTAGATCAGTACTTGCTCTGGCTGCAGTGATGAAATGGAAGATACACCAGATGGATGTCAAGACAACTTTCTTGAATGGTGTAGTCGAGGAGGAAGTGTATGTGGTGCAACCACTTGGTTTTGAGACACATGGCAGAGAGTCATATTTGTGCAAGTTGAAGAAATCCTTGTATGGCTTGAAGCAAGCTCCTAGGACTTGGTAAGGATAGACAGCTTTCTATCCAATTTGGGCATTACCAAGAGTAAAGCGGATTCCAACTTTTACTACAAGGTTGAGGAAGGCAATCTAGTGATACTACTATTGTATGTGGATGACTTGTTTGTAATAGGTGAAGATAGATTGATTGCTCACACGAAGAGGAAGCTTGCTGCCAAGTTTGAGATGAAGGACTTGGGGATGATGCACTATTTTCTAGGCATGGAGGTGTGGCAGAGTGCAGATGGGATCTTCCTTGGACAAGGGAAGTATGCAGTAGATCCTGAAGAGATTCAGGATGATGGACTACAAGGCCATGTCCACACCTATGGCATCGAACCTAAAGCTTATGTGTGATGCTTCATCTAAGCCAGTTGATGTCACTATGTATTGTCAGATGATTAGGTCCTCTATGTACCTGATGAACACGAGATCAGATATTTGCTTTGCGGTGAACACATTGAGCCAGTTCCTGACGGATCCGAGAGGTGTTCACCTAGTTGCTATAAAGCATATTCTGAGGTACCTGAAGGGTATGGTTGATTATGGGCTCAAGTATGATGCGAATCAAAAGTTTAACCTACAGGGTTATGTTTATTTAGATTGGGCAGGCAGTGCTGTAGAAAGGAAGAGCACTTATGGGTGCTGCTTCAGTATGGGATCAGGTGTGATCTCTTGGTTTAGCAGGAAGCAGTGTTGTGTAGCACTGAGTACAGCCTAAGAAGAGTATGTTGCAACTTATTCGGCTAGTTATGAGGCAGTATGGCTCCAAAAACTACTGTCTGAGCTATTTGATCTCCCATTGGAGGCTACTGGTATCTTTTGTGACAACCAGAGTTGTGTGAAGTTGTCTAACAACCCGGTGTTCCACGAAAGGTCGAAGCACATTAAGATCAAATATCACTATATCAGGGATATGGTGCAGAGAGGAGCAGTGAAGCTTCTGTATGTTGCGACAGAGGAGCAGTTTGCGAATGTGTTGACAAAACCACTAGCCAGAGTGAAGTTCGAGTACTTCAGAGAGAGGCTTGGTGTTCTTCAGATTGACGATACTTAGACGAAGAAGTGATGGACACATTTGTAGGAACCATTCCAAGCATGGTGAGAGGAGGATCCTTCCCATGGCTGTGGATGTAAGCGCTGGATGATGAGCATCGGGATGATGCTCCAGTTACTGCCCTGTATATGCATCATGTTGGATGCTTGTTATGATCAGTTAGATTATGTATATATGCATCATGTTGGATGCTTGTTATGATCAGTTGGATCATGTATATGTATATGCATAATGTTGGATGCTTGTTATGATCCATTGGATCATGTATATATGCATCATGTTGGATGCTTGTTATGATCAGTTGGATCATGTATATGTATATGCATCATGTCGGATGCTTGTTATGATCAGTTGGATCATGTATATGTATATGCATCATGTTGGATTCTTGGACCATGTATCTGTATATGTATCAGGTGGATATGATTGTATGATCAGGTAGATCATGTATGTTTATATATATCAAGTGGATACATTGTATGATCATGTGGATCATGTATCTGTGTATGTATCAGGTGGATCATGTATGATGATATGTAGCGGGTAGATACTTGGTATGCATAAGGTGGATGCATTGTATGATCAGGATGATCATAGATGATGAGCTTCAGGATGTTGCTCCAGATGACATGCATCAGGACGATGCAGTGATGATGATCAGGATGATCATGTACATCAAGACGATGTATGGTGAGTATCAAGTTGATACTCTGTGTCCGTGAATAGGTTGTGCAAGGGTAGCATGTAATAAGTCCTAGAGATCTGGACAGGATGAAAAATGCCTCAAATGCTCTTTAGAGATCTTGTTTGACAAGACACTCTTTTAAGGTTTTGCTAGACCACATGTAATAAGTCCTAGATATCTGGACAGGATGAAAAAGGCCTCAAATGCTCTTTAGAGATCTTGCTTGGCAAGACACTCTTTTAAGGTTTTGCGGGGACCACATGTAATAAGTCCTGGAAATCTGGACAGGATGAAAAAGGCCTCAGATGCTATTTAGATATCTTGCTTGGCAAGACACTCTTTGAAGGTTTTGTGGTAGGGGTCAGATGTAATAAGTCTTGGAGATCTGGATAGGATGAAAAGGGCCTCATATGCTCTTTAGAGATCTTGCTTGGCAAGACAGTCTTTTAAGGCACATGTAAAAGATCCTGGGAGATCCAATAGGTTGAGCTGTGTGCTCGTAAAAGGCTTGGGATGCTCTTTCAAGGTTTTTTGATGCACATAATAAGTCTTGAGGATTCCATAGTATGGACACTGATGAAGACCTGCAGTTGGTGGGCCTACATACAGTATGAAAAAGGACTGGCTCTGTAGAAATTCCTATGATGAGTAGTTCATAGATTGATTGAGATAGCAGCAGCAGTGACGACGGCGATGATTCGATGTCGATGATCCAGTGATGATGATCCAGAGAAAAAGACTTGTGCTAGAAGACTTGTGTCGAGAAATACCTTCCTATTTAAGAGGGAGTGTTGATGTATTTGTAACTTCAAAATGTATTTCCTATATGTATATTGTATTACTATATAGATGTTATTATTCCTCTATACTGAAGTGTTTGTATTCCTATAGAGATGCTATTATTCCTCTATACGGAAGTGTTGTCATTTATATTGTAAGTGTCATAACTTATAGTTGATGGGTTATTAGACCACCTTGGTGGGGTCGGCCCTATATAATTCATGTGGGTCAAAGGGTTATTAGACCACCCTATTGGGGGTCAGCCCAGTCAGCATTATGTTATGTGGTTAAGTTAAGGCTGACCTAGTAAAGGTTATTAGGCAAGTCAAGTCAAGTATAAATAGAGTGCGGGAGGCACTCTATTTTATCATTTACTTTCTCACTAATACTCTTATCAGAGAGTGGCGCACTTGTGGAGGAGTAGAAGCTGTTGCTAGGAGAAGACTATCTCTTGTACTTGGGTTGTATCATTGCTCTATCTATCTCTTAGGAAGTTGCGGGGTTTTTCACCTTCTTGGTTTTCCCCAGTGAAACTCTGTGTCTCTTGTGTCCTTGCATTATTGTGTCCATGATTGATATGCTATAGATATGCTGTACATGTTATTCTCTCAGTTAAGATCCTAAATCAGATTGAAATTTCTGAAAAACTAACATATCTCTTTTGCTTGGGTTTTGTATCATTGCTCTATCTATCTCTGAGGAAGTTATTGGGTTTTTTCACCTTTATAGTTTTCCCCAAGGAAACTATGTGTGTCTATTGTCTCTCGTGATTGCTTCGTGTGATTGATATGATATACATGTTATTCTCTTAGTTAAGATCCTAGATCATATTGAATTGGTGCTTAAAACTAACATGGTATCAGAGCTAACCTGAGAAGAAGACACTGTGCAGTTGCAGAAACTAGAGCTTCTTGTTTTTTGGGTTTATCTCCACAGATCTTGAAATGAAGGAGACTAGATTGAGTCTCCTCAACACGGCACATCTTTCTGTCGAAACAAAATTCAATTCTGAGCATTTTTAGATTTTGACCTAAAAATTAGGGTTTCCATAAAAAGTGGAATTTCTGAAATATGAGACCATGGCTGGAAGCTTCTTCGAAAAATCGAAGTTTAGAGATTTGGATTGAAATTTTTTCTTGGGTGAAGCTCTGGGAAACTCAAACCCTAGTTTGGGGTCCTATCTAGTGAAGCCAAAAATTAGGGTTTCTGCAAAAGTTGGAATTTCTGAAATCTGAGACCATGGATGGAAGTTCCTCTGAAAAATCAAAGTTTAGAGACCAAGATCGAACTTTGTGGATGGGTGAAGCTCTGGGAAAATCAAACCCTAATTCAGGGTCCTCCATAGTGAATCCAGAAGTTTGAAAAGTAAATTTGAGGGGTGAAAATTTGCAGTTTTCAAATTCTAAGTATACCAGCTTGATCAGCTTATCAAGGTGCATATTTCTATCCTTTTAGAAGTTTGAAATTCAAAGTTTTAATTTTTAGGGTTTCTCTGACAAACCCTAATCGAGCTCCAAATCCAGTTTTTAGCAAATCAAGTGGTTAGACCTAAATATTTTCTATTTCCATTTGAAGTACTCTTTAAGATGTCTCACCACACCAAGCTTGAGAATAATCTTGAAGGGGCTGATAACTTCCGAGCATGGAAGTATAGGATTGGGCTAATCCTTGAAGAAAATGAGTCAGACACTTATATAAGTGAAGAGGTTCCAGTTCCAGAGGGAGATAAGGCTAAGGCTTCACACAAGAAGATCTTGGTCAAAGCCAAGAGAATCATTGTTGATTCTATTAAGGATCATCTCATACCCCATGTGTCTTCGCTAAGGACACCTAAGGAGATGTTTGATTCCTTGACTAAGCTATTTGAAGGGAAGAACATAAATCGAAAGATGACATTAAGGAATCAACTAAAGAAAATCCAAATCCAGAATGAGGATATCATGCAGTCTTACTCTTCAAGGGTCTCCCAGATAAAAGAACAACTTGAAGCTGTAGAGAATGGAGAAGTGGTAATGACCACTCTTAATGGCCTTCCTAGGTCATGGGATTCCTTCATCCAAGGAATTTGTGCTAGGAAGAAACTTATCTCTTTCAGCAGGTTGTGAGAAGAATGCTCACAGGAAGAAGCTCGGATTATAGCTCGAGAAGAAAATATGGGGAATGAAGATCAAGCTCTCACAGCACATACCAAGGAGAGGACACTTTTCCTCCGATTGTCCTAAGAACAAAAGGAACAACAACAACAACTACTACAAGCAATCTGACAGGTATGACTTACAGGTATGTTTTGAAATCTATTCATGATTAAGTTTATAATATGATTGTCTTCATGTTATTGAGTTTTGTAACAATCTTGTTTAATTTTAGACTTGTCTTATCACCCTAGTAAAAGTATGAATGCATGATAGAAGACATTCATTGATTAGGGTTATGACACTTTTGACTGTATTATGATTGTACTAATGCACTGTGGTGTTGTATGAGGAGAATGTTATCCACTAACATGAAGGTACAAATCAAGTCCTAGATCAAGACCATAGTGACATGAAGACAAAGACTCATCCATAGTCATGGATCACATAGAGGTATGTATAATTTGGTTCTACAATGGTTAACTTATGAGTTATGTAGGCCATTGGAGGGAACAAGGAAAACATTGCAAGACATAACTAGCAAATATGATGACCAGGTATGTTTTTCCTATATCAAGTTAGAATCCTACCCTATGTAAGGATCTTATACTTTTGTACAATTGATAATGATTATTCATGAAGTTATAAGTTTGAGTAATCTAGGGTTTATGCATAATATGTTTCTTACTTTGATTGATGATATGACTAACCAGAAGAGTCCTATGGTCAAATAATAATATGCATAAGTAAAAGAAGTACTCCCTGAAACCTTGAATACTAGTGCTTATTATCTGTGTTTGAAATGATCATGACTATGCATGTTTAAGATTATTGTGTTTTGATAGTATTAAGATTATACTAATGAATGTATGATTATGTATGAGATCTCAAGGATAACACAATGATGATACTAGTAAGCATGCATAGTGATCGAGGATGGATATAAGTTCAAGGATAGGTAATCCAGGAAGCAAAGATCAAGAAGGAGCACACTCCAGTAGTTCCTGCAAGGAAGCAAAGATTGAGAGGGAGTTTACCCAACAAACAAACAAAGATAAGTATTTGAATTGTCATTTCTTGTATATTTGATTGTTCAAAAAATAATGTTCAATGATGTATATACTTATGTTCCTAAACTTAGGTTGTGTACTATGTATATTAGAATAATTGCATTAATGAACAATATACTACTAATAAGCATGTGATGGGAAAGTGGCCTATGGCACTATACAACATTCCATTGCTACGTATCTAGAAGGAAACCTCTTTGCTGACATGTTGGGAGTTGTGCACACTCTTAAAAATGTTCTAGTAGAGATGGGAAGGCATCTAGAAAGTTACGAGATATGGATAAATGTTGTATTGAAGCATTGGCTAAAATAATTGCATGACTGTATGACATATTTCTTTATGTGTAAGAATTTGTTCTGAAAAATTTTAGATGTTTCTAATCATGCAATTTAACTTGTCTTGTAGGAAAGATTACATACCATCACCTACAAAAGAAGGACTACAAGATTTATTCTAGCAACAGAGCTATCTATTGAAGAATCTGAAGTTCCCAGGATCGGGGATGAAATAATGATCGAGGAGTACCAGTCGATCATGAAGAATGATGTTTGGGATGTGGTCCCAAGACCATAAGAGAAGTCTGTTGTGACTTCCAAGTTGATCTATAAGATCAAGAATGCTGCAGATGACAACATAGAGAAATACAAGAAGAGGTTCATAGCTCATGGCTTCTACTAGAAAGAGGGATATACTATGAAGAGATTTTTGCTCCTATAGCCATATACACTTCCATCAGATCAGTACTTGATCTGGCCGCAGTGATGAAGTGGAAGATACACCAGATGGATTTCAAGATAGGCTTGTCGTATCGTGTAGTCAAAGAGGAAGTGTATGTGGAGCAGCCACTCAGGTTTGAGACACATGACAGAGGAACTCATGTGTGCAAACTGAAGAAATCCCTATATGGTTTGAAACAGGCACCCAGGACCTGGTATGGAAGGATAGATGGCTTCCTATCCAATTTGGGCTTTACTACGAGTAAAGTGGATTCCAACCTTTACTACAAGGTTGACGAAGGAAATCCAGTGATACTACTATTGTATGTGGATGACCTGTCTATGACAGGTGAGGATGGATTGATTGCCGATACGAAGAGGAAGCTTGCTGCCGAGTTTGAGATGAAGGACTTGGGTATGATGCACTACTTTCTAGGCATGGAGGTGTGGCAAAGTGTGGATGGAATCTTCCTTGGACAAGGGAAGTATGTAGTAGAGATCCTGAAGAGGTTCAGGATGGTGGACTGCAAGGCCATGGCCACACCTATGCAATCGAACCTGAAGCTTCTGTGTGATGCTTCATCTGAGCCAGTTGATGCCACGATGTATCGTCAGATGATTGGGTCCTTGATGTACCTAACGAATACAAGACCAGATATATGCTTTGCGGTGAACACCTTGAGCTAGTACTTGACAGATTTGAGAAATGTTCACCTGATAGCTGCAAAGCATATTCTGAGGTACCTGAAGGGTACAGTTGATTATGGGCTCAAGTATGAGGCGAATCAAAAGTTTAACCTGGAGGGTTATGTTGATTCGGATTAGGTAGGTAGTGTTATTGATCGGAAGAGCACTTCGGGGTGCTGCTTCAGTATGGGATCTAGTATGATCTCTTGGTTTAGCAGGAAGTAGTCATGTGTGGAATTGAGTATAGCCGAAGCAGAGTATGTCATAGCTTGTTCGGCTAGTTGTGATGCAGTATGGATTAGGAAGCTACTGTCTGATTTGTTTGATCTCTAGTTGAGTGCTACTTGTATATATTGTGACAACCAGAGTTGTGTGAAGTTGTCAGAGAACCTGGTGTTCCATGACAGGTCGAAGCACATTGAGATCAAATATCACTATATCAGGGATATGGTGCAGAGAGGAGCAGTGAAGCTCCTGTATGTTGCGACAGACGAGTAGATAGCCTATGTGTTGACCAAGCCACTGGCAAGGGTGAATTTTGAGTACTTCAGAGAGAGACTTGGTGTACTTCAGATCGAGATTCCTTCCAAGGGGAAGTGATGAGTTCGGAGACACAGATGCACATGAGACATTCTATTATGGTTGAAGTGTGTCTTCCCATGGCTGAGATATAAGGGCTGGGGCCATTCTGACATGGTTGAAGTGTGTCTTCCCATGGTCATTGATGTAATAGTTGTGCCATTCGATCATGGTTGAAGTGTGTCTTCCCATGGTCATTGATGTAAGAGTTGTGCCATTCGATCATGGTTGAAGTGTGTCTTCCCATGGTTGCGATATAAGTGTTGTGTCGTTTGAGCATGGTTGAAGTGTGTCTTCCCATGGCTATGATATAAGTGTTGTGCCATTCGAGGATGGTTGAAGTGTGTCTTCCCATGGCTACGATATAAATGCTATTCCATTCCTAGCATGGTTGAAGTGTGTCTTCCCATGGCTATGGATATAAGTGCGATGTCATTCTCACATGGTTGAAGTGTGTCTTCCCATGGCGTAGATATAAGTGTTGAGCCTTTCACGAATGGTTGAAGTCTGTCTTCCCATGCCGGTGAATGTAAATGTTGTGTGATGTGCATCTGGGTTGTGCTCTGTGGACTATGAGGTGATATGAAGATGATGAGGTGACAATATGGTACACAGGTTTTGTAGAGGCATATAATTGGTCCTGAGATGCTCTTGCAATTTTTTCAGAGGCAGTGTAATCAATCCTAATGTGTACTTACTTGATGGATTGCTCGCAAAGATGATGAATACCTACATGGAGGATAGGCCTACATCCAGCATGAAAAAGGGCTAGCTCTGTAGATGTGATACATCCAGCATGAAAAAGGGTTGGCTCTGTAGATGATGATACATCCAGCATGAAAAAGGGCTGGCTCTGTAGATGATGAGGACCTGTAGGTGGTAGGCCTACATCCAGTATGAAAAAGGACTGGCTCTATAGAGCTTGCCATGATGAGTAGATTGGATATTGATTGAGATAGCAGCAGCAGTGACGATGGAGATGACGATGATCCAGAGAAGAAGACTTGTGCTAGCAGATCTTTGTCGATAAATACCTTCCTAGTTAAGAGGGAGTGTTGATGTAATTGTAACTTCGGAATGTATTTCATATATGTATATTGTATTCCTATAGAGAAGTTATTATTCCTCTATATGGAAGTGACGGCATTTATATTGTAAGTGTTGTAACTTATACTTGATGGGTTATTATACCACCTTGATGTGGTCGGCCCTGTCATCATTATGTTAAGTGGTTAAGTTGAGGCCGACCTAGTAAAGGTTATTAGGCAAGTCAAGTCAAGTATAAATAGAGTGCATGAGGCACTCTATTTGATCATTCACTTTCTCACTCATACACTCATTGGAGAGTGGCGCACTAGTGGAGGAGGAGAAGTTGCTCCTAGGAGACTATCTCTTATGCTTGGGTTTTGTATCATTGCTCTATCTATCTCTGAGGAAGTTATTGGGGTTTTTCACCTTTATGGTTTTCCCCAAGGAAACTCTATGTGTCTATTGTCTCTTGTGAGTGCTTCTTGTGATTGATATGTTGTACATGTTATTCTCTCAGTTAAGATCCTAGATCATATTGAATTGATGCTTAAAACTAACACTAAAAGACATGTATTTTCACATACTCTATCATTGACATGGATATTTTGATGACTTGTTCAATGAACTTTATAAAAAAATTCAAATGTCATGAAAACTCCTCACCTCTGCAATATGCATTGACATAGTAACTTATAATCTAAATTAAGAACAAAAAATGAGTGTGTGAATAGGGGATGATGTTGGATGATTTGATAATAAATTTTAAATAAATTGCCAAGCTCATAATTACCGAGCTCATCTAAATTATATAAAGTAACTTGGTACTTTTTTGGATGGATTTGCTATAAGTGTACAAAGAAGTGTTGAAGACTCATGCAATTACTAGTTTCATCAATAAGGAGGTGATCAAATTAATTTTGAAGCTCATTGACCCAAAATTGATCACAAGTTGGCGGTTGATGACTTTATTGAACCTCTTTAATACAAAATACTAACCAAATAAATCATCACGAGGTTTAAATATGGCATGTAAAATTCCTTTATCCAAGGTGGACATGGTTTATTAAAGGAAAATTTATCAAAAAAAGATACATTTTGGATACTATGGCATAGCTAAGTATGAGGCTATATAATGAAATAAAATTAAAGGCATGGCATTCTTATCTAGTAAGATTGATTTTAAGAAGGTTAACGATAAAGTTAGATTCCCATTCATCCTTTCCATGCTTAAAGAACCTGAACTTACCCTCTTTTTTGATAAGGAATTGTAAATTTATTTTCAAATACCACAATATATGTCATTCCATTAATCAAACCAATTTTGAAGAGATAATACTCTTATTGGTCAACCTAACAGGTTTCCCAATAGCCTCAACCGTCCTTTTTAGTTTGTTGGATCCCTTGGTAACTCATCCATAATGCAAGATATACTCAAATTTATTTCCCAACTTGGACCCCATAAATCCAAAATTTGCATTGCTTCTTAGTAAGAAAAACCCTATTTCTTCAAATAGATTAAAAACACATGCTTTGAGCCTTGGATCCCTGGGGAAAGGAATTCCCTCATATCATTTTGCTTCCAAAAATCAAATGGAGTCAACTGTTTGTTGATATGAGTCACAATTTTCATTTTATAATGAGTTGCAAGATGCCTCCCAAACTCATTCGAGGACCCTTTGTTATTTTTTTGTTAGGGCATAAAAACCTAATGGAGTAGAGTTTTCAATTTTCGTAAGTTTTTTGAATTTTATTTGGGAAAGGCATATCTCACCACATTATCTGTATGCTCTCTAGTTATGATTTCCCAAATTGGACCCATAAATAAAAAAATGTATTGCCTCTTACTGAGCAAAACCCTAGTTGTTAAAATAGATGAATACAAAACTTTCTAAGTCATGGAACCATGGGGAGAGGGGTTCCCTAGATATATTTTTCTACTGCAACTCCGATGGAGTCAATGGTTCATCAATCCAAGTCACGTTTTTCATTTGACATGTCAAGTTGCAAGTTGCCTCCCAAACTCATTCAATGATCCTTGGTTTTTTTGAGGGGGTATAAAAGAATAATGGAGTAGCATTTTTAAGTGACATATGTTGTTGCAATATTTTTTGGGAAAGGTATATGTCACCATACTATTCACTTTCTCTTCATTTAGGATTTGACAAATTGGACCAACAAATCCAAAATTTGCATTTCCTCTTACTGAGCGAAACCCTAGTTTTTGAAATCAATGAATAAAATATGAGCCACAAAACTATAGATTGAGTGGTTCCCTTGCTAGATTTGGATTCCAGGAATTCAATGAGTTCAACATTTTGTTGATCCAAGTCATGGTTTTCATTTTATGTCGAGTTGCAAGTTGCCTCCTAGTAACACCTAAATCTCACACACAACTGACATTTTAGCGATTCTTGAAGCAATGCGTCATCAACATATAGAATGCATCTTAGCAAAGGCATCCTCAACAAATCCAGAGAACAATTTGAGCCTCAAAGTACAAAAGGCTTGAATTTTGGGTCACTCACACTACTTTTCCTTCAAAATTCATGTTGCATGCAGAATTTATAACTATGTACTCATGCCAACTAGTACCACATGACATTTCTTCAGAAAGGTTGTGCTATCACGTGGATTTTCTTCAGAAAAGTCGCGCTACTACGTGATCTTTCCTTCAAAATCTGCACTATTGCAAAAACAATGGGACCGCAACTTTTTGCGATTAAATTGAAGGCTCATCAATGAACCATCACCTCCATAATTCGAATTTAGGCTCCTTACACTTTTTGTGGCACTAAATAGCCCCCCTTGTGTACTTGGAACCACTTCATGAGGTGATGTCATTCACATTTGGAGCTAGTTGTTTCTTGGCCAACTCTTGGCCTATAAAAGGAATCCATGGGCATGCATCTTGTAGAGAGAAAGAAGAACAAGTTTATGCTACTGGATTTGTGTTGGAGCTTCCTCATAGCCCACCTCTTCCTACCTTTGTAAATATTCCCAAGCTCCCTTGCCACCTTCCTCCAAGGGGCAAGAGTTTCTCTGCATTGTTCTATCACTCCCTTAGCATATAGTTTGGAATATAAGGACCTCCCTAAGGGATATTTTTGGCTTCCCTTGAATCCCACACCTCCTAGGTGTTGTACATATTGACCATTGGAAATACAAAGTGGTTTTGCATACATTTGGTTGTTTGAGTTTGCATTCTTCCCCCATTTCCTTTTATTATATTTTGTTTAATTTTCTTTCTTTTATTTGAATTCCACTAACAACCACTTGCAGGATCATTTGGAGAACTCACACTCCCCCAATGGGATCTAAGGATTGAGGCCTTGCTACAACTTGCAAGGCTTATCCACTTACCAAGTGGAAGGATCCACCCTTGTTCAATTTTTTCCACAATAGTTCTAATGGTGACTCCACTTATTTTTGTTTATTTATTTTAAACTAGGTTGTTTTATGATGAGTGATTAATTCTAGGTTATTTTCATTTGCAGTAGATCAGGTTTGCCACTTCCTATACCAAAATTGCCCTCCAATTAGCGACACTTAATTTTTACGCATTCGTGTGGATCCTGGGCCACGATACTTGTGAAATTCCACAGGAGGAGATCACTTTAGCTTGAAAAAACCTCACAATTTCACTCAATATTTGCAGAGAAGAATATACAAAAGATGATTAAAATTCACACATGAAACTCAAAAGAAGTGAGAAACTGCTGTTGATACATTCATCAACTGTAAACTGGAAAAAATATGACAATACAATAGAATGAATTCGATATTAGTGAGGGTGATTTGAATTCTCCTCAAGGCATGGCTTGGACTGCGTTGGAGACATCACCTAATCAGTGGTAGTGGCCATCAATAGTCAAAGATCAGTCAACTTGAGTCTAACTGAGTCTAACTGATGCATGTGAGCACAAATAAAGGAAAGGATACTCCAAGGAGGGCGCAGTATAGCTGTCAATGTTCAAGTAGAGCTACTCTGGTCTCTGTAGCCATCAATCTAAGAGTTATAGTCCGTTAACTGGGTAATCAGTCCTCAAATCAAGGAACTGGCCCCCAAATCATGGAATTGACTGCTAGATATCCTAAATCAATGGAAGAGGGAAGATTTATACTCGAGTGATGGAAACAAGGGTGCGTCAGTGGCTAGGAGGGATAATACTGAGAAGAAACAGGCTCATAAGGGCCCAAAAATAAGGACTAGGTCTTGGGAGACTACCCTACTGATGACTGTATGCATGCATACATGTAAAATTCATGCAATGCATGCAAATACAAATGATGATGGTGAGAATATTCCAACATCCCCCCACAAGTTGGAATATGAGGAAACACGCGAACTGAAAAATAGTAGGCCCTTGGTAACTAATACCAAAGGTCACCTTGTACAACAATCAAAATAAAAATGCGAGGAAAGAGGGAAAACCCAGTAGGAAGAAATCCCCCCCTAAAGATAGATTGTAAAATACTAATCAACCATGTGCATCACTCACCCCAAGAGAAGGTAAGTGAACTTCTCTACCGAGAAAGCATATGTCGGCCAGAAATGGATCTGTGTTAGAAAGTGCAAACCTTCCATTTTGAAAATCAAATATGGTTCTTCTTGCATCAAGTGGATCTCCAATAAGATCACCAACATATCTAAGAGTTGTGGTATCCCATCTAGGAAGTGGAGTTGGAACTTCAGGTGCTGGTAGCCCATCTAGGAAGTGGAGTTGGATCTTCAGGTGCTAGATACTCAGGTTCTTATGGATGTGTATCTAGTATTTTCTCATCTTCACTTCCAGGTGCTAGATCTTCAGGTTCTTGTGGATCTAGATCTAGAATTCTCTCTTCATCACTTTTAGATTCATAATATGAACTTTCATAAGAAGATTCTTCTCCATATTTCTCAATAAGCAGTGGAGGTGTGGTTGGAAAGTTGTCTTAATCAACAGGATGGGCATCATGCAGTGGCCATTCCTCAAACTGTACACTTATCTCAGGAAATGTATGCATGGTGGATAGATCTAGACGTTTGTAGGCCTTTGCACTGAGTGCATAACCAACAAGAATACACTCTCTACTCTGTGGCTCCAAGGCTCTCCTTTTCTCTATTGGAATCCTTGCCCAAGATCTGGATCCAAATACTCTTAGATGAGATACATCAGGTTTGTATCCCATCCATACTTCAAAAGGAGTTTACCTTGTATTCCTTTGTGAGGAAATCTATTCTATATATAAGAAGAAAAATTAACAGCTTCTTCCCAAAGACTAGGATGCAATCCTTTAGACTCTAGCATGTAGGTTTACATCTCTTTCAAGGTTCTGTTCTTTCGCTCTGAAACACCAATTTGTTATGGTGTGTAGGGAACAGTGTGTTGCATCTTTATACCTTCATCTGCACAAAAGGATTGGAACTCACTCTTTACATACTCTCCTACATTGTCAGTGCGGAGGACCTTGATCTTCTTTTTAGAGATATTTTCTATAGAAGCTTTGAAGAACTTGAAGTATCCAAAAAAAATTGATTTCAATTTAAGAAAATACACCCGACTGAATCTAGAATAGTCATCAATGAAGGTTAAGATATACCTTGCTTTGTTCATAGATAGATGAAGAAGTGATCCTGAAATATCACTGTGAATTAGTTCAAGAGGTTGAGAGGCTCTCCTCGCCTTCCCTTTATCAAACTTATGCTGTGGATTCTTTCCCATCAAGAAACCTTTACAGGTTCCTTTAGAAAATTTGATGTTGGGTAGTCCTTCAACCATTTCCTGATTGTGCATGTCTTGCAAGTACTTGTATTTAAGGTTCCCAAATCTCTCATGCCAAATATCTCATGAATGTTGTGGATAAGCCTGCATGTTGGCCAAACATTCGTTAAATGCCTGATAAACCTATTCAGTGTACTGCCTTGGCATTGGGTATTTGAATGTTGTGGAGTAGCCTACGTGCTGGCCAAACATTCGTTATTGTATCCACGGGTGATCCGATTCTTGTAAAGCAAAGAAGGAACTTGTGCAATTACATGAAGATGTCCAATCCAGATAAGTATTTGGTTTATCTTGCATCTTCTTTTATTTAATATGAATATGTGTGTCTATATGATTTGACTATGATTTTTAAACTCTTGTTTAGATATAAATCCTATGAAAATGAACTTGACATGTGAATTGACTCAATTTTTGAGTGTAGGTATTGTTGCAAGCAAGAACCTTGAAGGAATTCTAAGGATGCATTTGGACATGTGACTATCCTAGAGAACTCAGTATGAGTAGCAATGGAAAGTGGTTATAGTGGACTTCTGTGGGTCCTAGCAGCCAAAGATTTGGTAGGAAAATCATGAGGAAAAGTTTCCTGGTTGAGAATCCTTGGATAGACCTTAGACACCAAGTGTCATCTCCTAAACGAGGAAATTGGCTAGTCAAGCATTCTCATTTTAAGTGAAAGAGACCAAGGAGCATGGAACCATAGTTGTGGTGGGGCTCTGGATTGGAACAAGATTAAGAGATGGAAACTCTTATTCTTCTCTTTCCTTTTTGATTGATGCATTTTAGAAACAGAAAAAGTGTTAAATACATGTTATGGCTGAAAGTTGATTGTGTTTATCTTGCTTGAAATACATCGTGAATGATGAATTAGTTAATTTCCTGTGAAATGATGAATATGAATGACTTCATTGTATGTTGGAAAAGCATGAAATGTGTGGAATTCTAGTGGATAAAGCATGAACTTTCCATGTCAATTGGGCAAGTGATTTCCTGATCTTAATTCTTATGTTATGCTTGGCCTACCAAGATTTGCAATGATGAATTTCACAGGTGAAATTTAAACCAATTGGTTGCAGCTGTTACAAGACAAGTGTTGCTACTAAGCAAAGTTTGGGAAGTTGTGCACATAGACCATGGAAGCAGACCAAAGTCTATCAGAAGTGGAAAGGACAACAAGAAATATTGTAGCCACCAAGTTTCCAGACATGTGGATCAGCAAGAAGGTAAAGAGAAGGAAGGGAATGTTGTGGAGAAATTCCCACATGTGGAGCTGGAAGGTCAAAGCCAATAGGATAATCTTGTAGAAGCCAAAGTAATTGGTCCTGAAAGCTCAAATTAAAAGATGAAGTGCAGGACAAACCTGCCACTTTTTGTGAATTTTGATGTGTAAACAATGTGTATGTATTCCTAACTATTGGAACACCGAGGACAATGTTATTCTAAGGGGGAGGGAAATGTAATACCCCCATTTTGACCCTTAGGACATATCGGTTTTTAATGTAAATATTGTATATATGTCATGTATTATTCCTATCATGGAGCTCAACTCCAAGGCCTCATGAGTGAACGCTCATATTTAAGCGACAAGTATTTTATATTGTGTTATCCATGTTCTATTAAGCCACGGAAATTGTAAAATCACGTAAAGGATTATAATGCAAATTAAAAAAATACCAAGGGGATGGCTATGGATGAACTAAATGAGGGGGGTTGTGTATTCACTAGGGAGAGGTGAGGGGGTTGTGGGACTGAACCTTAGGCTTCCATATGTCACCTTCTGAAACCCTTTGACTGTTCTATTTGTGATTTAATTATGTGTAAGGAAGTGGTTGAAGAAATCTGATTCATGGTATTGATGGAGTATGGGCATCCCTGAAATTCATAAGGCAGGGTATGGGATCTGTTTTTTCTTGTCCTGTAATAAACCCTACCTAATGCAAGGATGCTTTCCTCATTCCCCATTTCATGGTTGAGGAGGGAAGCTGGATTTTGGATGAAAGGACTCATTCCCAACTGTGGAAAAGCCAAAAATGGCGATTATGAGTGAAGCCACAATTTTTACATAGACAAAAACACCCAGAAATCTACCTGGGAAGTGAAATCCGTTGGGAAAAATGTTTTCCCTCATCCGCATGAGATTGGTGATGCAAAGTTTCCAGTTTGGAGAGAAGACGTGTGCCCAACAGTAAGAAAGAAATCGAAAATCGTGACTTGGGAAGAAGCCATGGTTTGAAAGGTCCGAATCTCTTAGGAATTAGGGGGGAACAAAGAAATCCAATGGGGGATCCATCGACCCGAACCTTGGGTGACATTGAGAGGGTTGGAAGCCAAGAAATCCAGAAGGAAACTCAGTTTTGGAATCCCAAAAGGGTAGGACAGAGCTCTTCAGACGCAATGGTGAGGGGATCCCAAAGTGGATCGTGCGATAGAGGCATACGGCCACAACTGTGCCCAAAACTTCATAGGGGAACCCAGTTGCAAAATATCGAAAGGGCAACGCGGGAAAAAAATATACGACCACAATTGTGCCCAGAACTTCATAGGGGAATCCATTTGTGGAAGCTTGAAAGGGAAGTGCAGGACAGAGCCTTTCGGCTGCAACACTGAGTAAGATCCAAGAGTAGATCGCAGTGGGAGAGAGAGACTGAAGGGGTTATACTTCATGGAAGAGCTAGTAAAGGCTCATTTATCCATGGTTTAGTAGTCAGGACTAGCCATACCTTCCCATTTTAGTGTTGAGGGAAGGGGTGCCCGAGGGACTATGAAGCAATGAAGGGGACCTTACTTAGGATGAGAGAGGAGGTCCTGGTATGAATGAATACAATTGGATATGTCAGTAGCTCTGTGTTGAGCTCATTGAACTCGAAACCTTCCTCCCTATCTCCTCACTTGCTTGACAGACCTAGCGAAGTGTTGGATTACCCTGAATGATTGTGAAACCAAGGATGTGAGTGGACATAAGTATTTCCTCCTTAGTGGATACATAGCCCTAGATCGGGGTTGGTCTATAATTGTTGAAATAATATAGGCTGGGTAGATACCTATGGCTGGGTAGGAATGTTCCAGTCCATAGCCAGTTTCTTGGTGATTTCATCTAAAAGGATAAGTGTTCTATGTGATTCATATCATGTTTATTTTATGTATTTTCCTTCTGCAATGATTTAATTATTAGTGACTATTATTGATATGATGGATGCAAGATATATATGTGTGTGGTTAATGTTTCATTCAGTTGTTTTTATGCGAGTATGCATATGCATCCATTTGTTTTAATGAATTTGTTCATTGATGATTATGGATAAGTTTTGTTGAGGCCAGGTGGTTCAGAATGTTCAGGATTCTATTTTGGGGAGAGATAGACACCCCTCTGTGGTGTTTATGTTCCCTCTGTGGATAAGATGAAGGGAAGGGTCATGACAGAGTGGTAAAGAGACCTTGATGAAGTTTGAGACCACATTTTGGGTTGGAATAAGGACATGATCATAGCCCTCAGGTGTGGTCGAGGATCATGCAGTTGCATAAGGTTCACCGATATCTTTCCAAAGGTACCAAGTTTTCCAAAAATGGACCTAGGATGAGGAAGTTATCAGCCTGAAGAGTTGGAAGTAAGAAGGGTCTGAATTGGGAGTTCCGACTTCCAACTCCCCCAAGCCAGATTGCAGAGTGCGGAAGTCGGAGGAGCAATTTTCTCCAGAGTTGTGAACTGGAAGTTTCAAATTCCAACTCCCACAAGCCGGAATGTGGAGTGCAGAAGTTGGAGGAGCAATTTTCTCTGGAGTTGTGAATTTGGAGTTCTGACTTCCGAATCCTGTAAGATGGATTGCATAATGTGGAAGTCATAATGTGGAAGTCAAAGGAGCAATTTTCTTCGGAGTTGTGAATTTGGACTTCCGAATTCTGACTCCCACAAGCCAGATTGCGGAGTGTGGAAGTTTAAGGATTGATTTTCTCTGGAGTCGTGAATTTAGAGTTCCGAATTTCGACTCTCGCAAGTCAAATTGCAGACTGTGGAAGTTGAAGGAGTACTCTTCTGAAGCTGTGATTTTGGAGTTCCAACTTCCGACTTCCATATCGTGGATTGCAGAATATGGAATCATGATTCGACAAAGAAGAGAATTGGGTGTTCTGAATTTCTGACTTTTGCATCACAGAATGATGAATTCATAGGTGTATTTCTTTGACGATGTGTATTTTCCATTCCAAATTTCTGACTCCCACATTGCTGATTGAGGAATTAAGAGGTGTAATTGTGGAAGTGGAGTGTTGGGGTGCTAAGTTCCGACTTTCGACTTGCATATCGCAGATTGTGGATTGCGGACCAAAGACATTGTAGCTATGCAAAATGGCAGAATTGCAGATAAGTTTGGAAAAAAAAATTACCAGGTTGTTCTAAGGAGCTCCCCAATCACCTCTAAAGGGAACCGAGGGGACCAGGGTTATTACAAGGAAGAATGGATTCACCAAAAGGAGAATATGGGACTTCTTCAATCCCATTTTAAGGATACTTCCTTAAAGATTTGATGAGGATGCAAACTATGGTGGAAGAGATTTATCAAGATTGGAAGAAGGGTGAGCAAGATGGTTCATCTCATGCTAAAGGTAAAGACAAAGGAGGTGGTGAGGAACCTCCTAATACTCCTCCATATTCACCATATTTTCCTGATGGTTCCTTACATTCCTCACCTAGAAAACAAAAAGTTAATTTTAATGTGCCTCAATCAAATATTGATATTAAGTTTGACTTACCTATTTATAATGGAGAACTTAATGCTAAGAAATTGGATAATTGGATCCGTCAAATAGAGGTTTATTGTAGGATTCAAAATTTTATTGAAGATAGGATAAAAATTTCGTTGGCTTCTCTCCAAATTGGAGGTATTGGTCTCATATGGTGGGAGAGAAGAACTCAAAAGAATATTTCCTCAAAAGGCAACATCATATCCTCTTGGCATGAGTTCACTTCAGCAGTAAAGAAGCAATTCTATCCATTGGGCTATATGCAGGAAGCCATGATGGATTGAAAGAATTTGAGGCAAGATAAGGGACAAAGTGCACAAGAGTACACACAAGAATACAGAAAAAGGGTTTTAATACTTGGTATACCTCTCTACCCTCAAGAAATTATTCTCAAGTTCATAGGTGGATTACATAGTTATTTATGTCATATGATGCTTATGTTTAATCAAACTAACCTTGATGAGGTATGCGTTCAAGCGATTCATATGGAGTCCAAGGGGAAGAATAAAAATGAAAACATTTCAAGGAAACCTTTCAATCCTGATAGAAACAAATTCAAAGGTAAAAGGAAATTTAAGCATACAACTATAGTGAAGAAAGAAGGAGATAAACCTACATGCTCACATTGCCAAAAAAGGGTCATGATGCATCCAAATGTTGGAGGCTTCATCCGAAGCTCAAGCCTGAGAAGTTTTAGAATAAGGAGGACAAGAAGACCACTGCTATAGCCATCCAACATGATTTGGGATCTCACTTATGGGATGAGACTAATATTTTTTCTATGGGAATTCAAGGTAAAAATCCTTCTACTTCCATTTCAAAGCATGAACATGTTGTTAATGAAAGAAATAGAAGTGAGTTATTTCATATAAGAGTAATATGTAAGCATACAAAAATATATACTCTTTTAATTGACAGTCGAACAAAAGCCAATGTCATTTCAAAAGATATAGTTAAAAAACTTCAATTGGAAACTAAGTTAGACTCTAAACCTTATCCTCTTGGATGGGTATGTGATAATGTACAACTGCAAGTTACAAAACAGTGTAAACTTAGGTTTTCTGTAATTTCTGGATTTATTGATGAAGTAGATATGGATGTGGTTCTGTTGGATAGCTTTGGTATTGTGTTGGGTAGTCCTTATCTTTATGATAGGAAGGATATCTTTTACAGGGTAGATAACAGGTATTAGCTCACTAAAGATGGTATTAAATATGTTGTTCATTCAACTAAAGAATGTAACTTATTTCACTAAGTTAGACTTGCAAAGTGGCTATCATCAAATTCAAATCCATGATAATGATATATGGAAGACTGCCTTCAAAACTAAACAGGGATTGTATGAATGGATGGTAATGTCCTTTGGGCTTTGTAATGCACCCACAACATTTATGAGGGTGATGAGTGATGTTTTTAGGCCCTTTATTGATGACTTCGTCATAGTCTACTAAGATGATATTTTGACTTTCAGTCATACTTGGGAAGAACATCTCAAGCATGTGAAACAAGTTTTGGATGAACTTGTAAGGGAAAATTTGTACTTAAAGATGTCCAAATGTGAGTTTGGGAAGACATCTTTGGTGTATCTAGGTTACATTGTAGGGGGTGGTGAACTTGGAATTGATCCCTCTAAAGTAGAGGTCATTGTGACTTGGCCCAAGCCAAATAATGTTACTGAGATATGGAGCTTCTTGGGTTCACCCCAATATTGGAGGAAGTTCATTTCGAACTTATCGTTCATAGATTCTCCATTACATGTTTTGAAAGGTATGAACAAATTATTTCAATGGGAAGGAAAAGCACAAAGATCCTTCGATCCTTCGACACTCTGAAATAAAAGATAAGCACAGCTCCAATACTCGCACTGCCCGATATACAACAACCATTTGAGATAGAGAGTAATGCTAGTGGTTATGATATGGGGGCAGTATTAATGCAACTTAAAAAACCAATATGCTATCATTCTGATACCTTTTCTAATGAAATAATTAACTATCCTACTTATGATAAAGAATTGTATGCATTAGCACAAAGTGTGAAGAAGTGGAAACATTTCCTAATGGGTAAGGAAACAATTATATATACTAATCATCAACCACTACAATATATTCAATCCAAAACTAAGATACAACAATCAAGATATTTCCAGTGGATGGGTTTTCTAGAACAATTTTATTTTATCATTAAGTAGAAAAAGGTATTCAGAACAAAGTTACAGATATGGTATCAAGACCTCCAACAAATGCTTCTATTGTTACTCAATAAAGTCCTTTGGTACATTCAACTTATGTTGAACAATATACTAAGGATGTAGACTTTAAAGAAGTATATGAATCACTAGTACATGACTCTCAAAATGAAGAATTGAACTATCATGTTCATGATAAGTTGTTGTATCATCTTGGAAAAATATGTATTCCACAAAGTGAAAGAGTACATGTGATAAGCGAAGCTCACACTTCTCTCATTTTAGGGCACTTTGGTGTAAGAAAAACTGTAGCACAATTAAAAAATTTGTGTTATTGGCCTCAGATGAATGATATTGTGTCCATGTATGTAAAGGATGTGTTATGTGTGCAAAAAGTAAGCCAAGTAATAGAAAGTAAGGCTTGCACACTCCACTTCTTATTCCTTTCTGTCCATGGGAAAGTGTATCATTGGACTTTGTAGGAGGGTTACCAATGTCTAGAAAGGGACATTACTTATATGTTTCTGTGGACAGGTTCAGTAAAATGTGCATTCTAATGCCTTGTAAAAAGAAGATCACAGTGCCCGCACGGGTGTGGTTCATTGGTGGTTCAGTTGTTATGAAGTCACAAGTTGTAAAGGAAGCTCATGAGTTCAAATCCCACCCGGCTTTACCCATGTCCGATGCTTGCATGGTGTGTGGGGAACCCAGGGTACAGTGGTAGCAGGATTGGATCCCTGAAACCGGTGTCACGCGAGTACTAGCCCAGTATTCAGTCTATCCTCCAAAGTATCCACACTATCCTCCTGTTAAAGATTCCCGCCAATAGTTCTTAGACGTATAGGAGATAAGTTTTATTTAAATTTTACGGTTTATTTCGTTGGAAAAGAGGCAAGGTCGAGTGCTTAGCCCTCGACCCCATGGCCAACGCCGAAGCCCATTCTATGTGTAACATGAACCATATAATATGTCAACAGACTACAAGAACCGACGAAACCAACAAGCCAACACATCAAACGCCAACGCACCAAACCATATGCCACCAGCCAATGCTTTGTTACATTGTAATCACATTAAAAGGGGAGAGGCCCGCAAGTTTGACCCCGGGACCTCCGCCCTCAACTAACAATATGTTACCAATGGGCCATAGCCCTCTCATTGGAAGAGATATGGTGTATACTATTTAAAAGTTTGATGCGGAGTTTGGGGCCAAAAAGGAGTGCGTGGCCTCTATTTTCGGCGTGCAAACCACTATTTAAACCCCCTATTTGAGCCATGGAAAACAATTTTCTGCGCCCAATTTCTGCACCGGTCCGGAGGTGGGAAAGAGGTACAAACGGTATAGGACTGTATGATCCATACAATGCAGGAAGAGATGTTTCTTGATTTGCATGCTAGAGGAGGCCTCAAGAAAAATAGGTCAAGTGGTGCAGTCTATTTTTGGGTTTGACTGAAAAAAATCAGAAGTATTTCCAGAACTCATGTATGTAATATTTTGAAGACTTAATAAGACCGAACTTCTCATTGGAAGTGGCCGGGGGATGTATCCCAAGAAGGGTGAACTCTGTTATCATTTGTTGTCTACATTTTTCTTGTTTGCGTACTTGTTTATTTGCTTATGTGGTTTATATAAGCATTTAAAAATTTTCTTTTATAAGCCTTTTATGAGTTTTAGCATGCAAATTTCACATGCAATTTATATGGTTAAAAAGATTTTGGAGTTTTCATATCAGTGCTATATATATATATACTAGCACTAATTCTATTATATATTATAACAAGAGCTACGAGCAGCTTAGTCCCTGCCATTTGAATCTACTCATCCTAACCTTATATGTTTATGATACATTCAAAGTTGAGAGGTATAAAAAAACTTGAGAGTATCAATTTCAATATTTTCCGCACTTATTTGCATCTCAAGTTTTGCGATACCTTTATACCATATTTAATTGATACCTTGTCTCTATGCTTTTTAAATGATACCTACACAAGAAATAGATAATAGAATAGCAAGAATCTGAATCTACATACTGTTAAGTACTTGAAATACAGGAGATTGCCAGTATTTACTATTTATAACAAACTGGGAGAAGCCCAGCTCATAATTTGATGGTATGCCAACTGGGAAAATAAGGTGTACCAACTTGATAGATAAGTATACCAGCCTGGAAGATAAGTATTAGCCTATGTGAGCTTAACAACTGTCTATGTACAGTAACACGATCTGATTGTGTGTCCAAGACCAAATTTCTAATTCTAATTTTGCAATTAAATTTTGATTATCATTTTGACAGCTGGACAAAGGAATCCTAAACTTTCAACAAATAAAATTTAGAACTTATAAACAAAATGTAAAAGCAATATATGGGAGTTTCAAAGTTTTCATGAGTTATTTTAAAACCTACATTTAGCTGTACAAATAAAATGTCCCGTTAGTTTGGTTTATCAGGGTGCACACTGTATAACACAAAATCAGACATGCAAGCAACCATCTCCAAGTGCCCACATTAGAAGAATATGCTACACATTGAGTTGTTTAGCGTCAAAAACTCCAATTCTACAAATGTTGTGTCAAATCAAGGATCATGTCATGTTTTTGATCACTTAGTAATGGCAATTCTTTCCAATGCCAAAAAGGAAGCAACCACTAGGTCTGCATGCATAGAGCATTCTCGAGGCTAGAACTCCATCAATTGGCACCTTGGTAACTTTGGGATATGGTTAGAAAACCTCGTGATACCCATCCATGGGAACCTATGTCTCTAGGAAAAGGAAATTGGGACAAGGGAAATAGGCTCTAAGCATGCACATCTCCAAAATTCGAACTTCAACACTTGGTTGTGGCAAAGCCTCCCAGGGATAAGGGCTCTTCTTTGAAAATTATTAAGGTTTTCATTGATGTGTAGGATACATTTTTTATATGACTTTGACCCCACCTGTACTGAGGAAAATGCACAATCACCACTTCCCCTCCTATAAAAGAGATATACAAGATATTTGTAGGTTTATTTGACATCAAGAGGATCTTATCAATGGGAACAAAACTTCAATTTTATCTGTCACAACCAAATCTCATGAACTAGAACGTCAATAGGTTTCACATAATGCAATCATAATATATATTTTGGTTGAACATAAAAGACAAATTCAGAACTTAGAGGAGGAACGTGCAAGGTTGAAAGACATGGTTATAACACTCAACAAAGGTTCATCTTCCCTGGCTTCAAACTTGAACATTTCAGTGGGCTCCTTCCCTGTAAAATTCAAAGAATAAGAAATAGTTCATCAATTGTGAGAGGATATGGAAGTTGGCAAGCATGAATCACACCTAGATGCCATGATCAAATGTGCTTTCTCACAAATTTGTAATTGTCTATGTATTACAAATATGTTTTGTTTTTAGGAGTCATTTTTAAAATTTACTCTACTATCAACCCTTTGTTAAGTATTGTGAATAATGCTATAGAAGCATATAAATTGTACTTTGTTGTTAAGTTAAAGTAGATTTTTTTGAACCTATATATGTTCTAATTTTAATTATCTTTCTATCTATATTGATTACAACCCATTTTAATATAAATTATAACTATTTTGTTTTAAAAAATATTAACCATATATTCAACCTTTATTTCTAAATATACATAACACAATCATTTCTATAAAACCTCCCACTATCATTTCCATGAAATTTAACATTCTTTTAAATTAATTTAAAAAAATTAATAATAAAAAAAAATTAATCATATCCGCATATTCTAAAATGCCTTCTATTTTATTATAACTATCACTAAATTGCCTTCTATTTTATTATAACTATCACTGGCATTATGCCAAGAATGATCTCATATTCCAAAATGCCAATTCCTTTTTTCTAATTATTACTAACTCTACACAAAGTGTGACCCCATGACCGTTAGTTTTAAAAGTATATTTATATATGTAGAAATTCTTGATAATCGTTTGAACTTTGTCTTTTATATGAACTTACCTTTCCTCCACATTATCACATTTTCATCACATATATTTGGATGTATGAATGGCTAGGAAGAGAAAAATATTATTTGTCATCAACTTGGTTTGATGTGCGAGAAGGTTAAAGATACACATCTCATAAATGTGAGTAAATAATAAATAATATGTGATAATTTTTATATAAAATATTATTAAAAACCTATATAACTATAATTTACATTATAATGGTGATTGCGATATAGTATTACGGTTACTTTTAAATATTTGTAAAACAAATAAATATTATTATTCTAAGTAATTAGATTAAAGTGACAATGTTAAATGTTATTATCATTTTTTGATATTAATAATAATAATATTTTAAAAGTGGTAAGGAATTAAATAAAATTAGTCTCATTTTCACATATAAATTTTATTTTCCAAATAGAAATCACGTTATGTCATTTGCATATTCTTTGATAATGATGAATTTATGGTTGATGATAAAGTTTATTATGAATATGGGTGGCGTGTTTTTTACTATTCTATTGTATAATTAGTAGTGCAATGTGATGGTATTTGTGCTTGTGTCTCGTGTTACAATTGAATGATACCACATAGGACCTAGTTATACAATATGTATTACATTGTCTTTTTTTTCCACTTAAAAAAAGTCATAGTCCATTATATTAAAAATGAACCACATTGTTCATGGATCTCTTGGACCTTTACACAATAATTTTTGATCTATAAATCTTTCCATACACTTACCAAGTTATACAATATGTATTATGTTGTCTTTTTTTGAACCACATTGTTCATGGATCTCTTGGACCTTTACATAATAATTTTTTATCTAACAATCTTTCCATACACTTAGATTTCATCAGAAATAATTCTAGACAATATATGAACTCATATGAAATCATATGCATCATTATATATCTGCATCATTATATATCAAGATTTAAAGCAAAAAATATATTGTTCAAGTTGTAGCCTATGTGTCACTGTTGAATAGAAAATTACTAGATATCTTCACTGTATGACTATCATAGGTTGTTCTTTTTTCCCAACATGTTCTATTTATCATCCTGGATGAGGTTTTGACAATAAGTCAACCATGGAGTTCCTTTCTCTATATATGTGTTCGAATGATATGCCTAAAAGATACCTGAGAACCTCAATAGTTCGTCAAATAATGGTGTATGCATAATGTTTTTAGGAGGACGCTTCTTGCTCAAGCAATCAGTGACTAACATGGAGTCACCAAAAACATGAATCTTCCACACACCTTTAGTAGTAACCAGAATCAACACTAATTTTAGTGCCATCAACTCCGCTCGGTTGTTTGTACTTCTACATAAACCTTCAAAAAACTTGATCCAATGGGTATCTGAAAATTATAATATCCAATACTCATTTTACGCAATCATAAATACAATACATATACTTTGTTCCAACAACTTTATTACTATGAGTAAGGCTCAAACACTCTAGTAAAAATGTCTCACGCATCTCCGCAAAAGGACATTATACAAACTACGCACTGAATTCTCTAAATTACAGGCTGCAGTATGCATGCTGATGCGCTAATTGTGATTTTGTTCTATTTGGAAACCCGTCTGTAGAAACTATGTGTCTTCCATTAAGGATAATACAAATATATATTCATAATTAGCAAATGGGATTGACTTAAACTAACTGGATCCTCTGGCCAACATTTCCTGGCATTCTCCATAAGAATCTTGACGCTGCAGACGCATATGCTAGTAAAATGTGGCTATAAATTCTTCAGCCTTCCTGTCAATTTCTGATCTCAAAGTATAGTTAGAACGTGTGGTCGTTGAAACATAAGTGCAGGAATCATAGATCAATTCATTAGAATAATTATTAGCTAGAAAATGGGGATCCATATTATAGTTGAAATACCGATTATCATCTTCATCGCAGGCAATGAACTGGGGAATATCCACATAACTTGATTCGGATTCAAATTCGTCATTTACATTGAAACAAGCGCAAGATGGCAGGAGTGCTCTCACAAGAAAATGACCGTCCCAATTATCGTCCACTTCCTGAATTGACGCCATGATGGCCCCCACAGCAAGATAGAAATATAGGTGCACCAGAAAAGTACTCTACTGGGTTTGGGATCAAATGAAATACAAAACCAAAGATGCAGAAGTTGCAAGAGCTTAAATTAATGGCAGAGAAAACAAGGCAGCAGCTAGGAATGCAAAAGGCCTAGAACCACGATGGCCTAGAAAAGTCAGTGATTGTTGCCCGCCTTCTATTTTATGGTATGTTATTGGGAAATATACAAACTTCACAGAGCGTGCAAACACACATACAACTGAAATCCTATCTTAATATTTGTAATTGCAAATGTCAATCCACACCAGAAGACAAAATCAGAGTCACTGAAAGAATTCATATATTTTTATAGCTAATAGTACTTAATGCCACAAATACAATTGTTAACTGTCAAGCACAGGACGGGGAAGAATTCCAATTTAAGAACTTACCACCAAAAAATTGGGCCATTCACAGGCATGTGTATAGGATATTGAGATTTGCAAGGGTGGAAGCCTGTTGCATTACAACGGAATCTATGTTCATCGACCGTGTAAGTATTGTTGCATCATAAACCAAAAAGTATTCATTTCCACCAGCAGCTGTGTCTCCGCATTTTAGTCCTATGTATCCACCCTCTCCCATGAGTCCCCCCCCTCATTTTCATCTAGACCCCTCCCTACGTCCACCCCTTCCCTTCCGTCCATCCCCCCCTCTCCGACCATACTCGCCCCTCCATCCATCCTCCCCCACTCGCCTACCCCCCTACGTCCATACATCCCCCCCCAATTTATCCACGCCCCCATGTCTATCCATCCTCCCCCATTCATCCACGCCCCCCCTTCCTTCCACCTTCCCCTCTTCGTCCACAACCTCCCATTTGTCCATCCTCCTCCCTCCATGCAGGGCTGCCCTCCCATGCACCATCCCTCAACACTGTCCGTAGCCCTTTCCCTTCGATACCCTCTATCCTACAGCCGGCAGGGGTTCATAGTCCACATGGTCCTCCTCCACCCCATACCACTGTGTCTTCTCCCACCATATCATCCCAACTTCTCGCCACTATTGTGGCATCTACTCTTCCAATATCCTCATCAGTATCTCCAGTGGTTGCACCTATAGTGGCTACCACTACATCTGCACCCCCCCATCACTGCATCGGAGTTGGTTGTCCAGCCATCTGCTCCACCTGCTAGCCCAGAAGGCCACCCATGTCCATCGCCGGAGATGTTCACGATGAGAATCAAGTTAATTTATGAAAATATTTTAATACATTAACAAAAATTAATTTAAGCAATTATGACTTTTCAATGAAATGATTGTTTTAAATGTTGTAGGCTGGAATTGTTGAGAGGCTCCGTAGATCCAGGACACCTGCCCAACATTTCCCACTCATGTCAGAGGTGATTTATTTAAGATTCGAATTCTACATTTGTTTTATAAATGTGGTAAATGCTGCAAATGCTTGAAAATGACAGTATCTTATATCATTTGTTCCAGACCCCGGAGAGACGGTCTACTCCTAGATGGACCAAGACCCGAGGCACCGATAGCTCGAAGAGTAGGAAGATCGACTTTGGATCTGCACCTGGGAGTGACGACGGTGGTCACAATGTTATGTACATTAGCCACAATGTGGCACTTTTGTGCACCAGTTTTGATGTACTTTGTATTTATGGCACAAGTTGCCATGTATTTTGTATCTACGGCATGAGTTGTCGCATTTTTTGTAGGGCACAAGTTGCCATTGTACGTACATTGGGAACCATGTTCCACTATTCGCCAAAAATTGTATATGTTTGGATGAGTTTTGTAGCCTCGATGTACATGGATTTTCAGTTATCTGATTTATATATCTCGTTGTCTAGTGTGGTTGTCTCATGTTGTGTGTATCATGATGTGATGTTGTGTAAATTTGGGTTTTACCTAGATCTTAGAAGAGAAGTTGGATATCGTAGTTTAGCTTGGTTTATCTTTCCACATGTAAAAGCTTCTAACGGTATCTATGTTAAGAGAACATTGTAAACATAGGCTAACTCAAACAAAATCATGTGTGAGAATTAATCTAAAAACAAACGGAATAAATGGATGGACAAATCACACCTCATGGCACATAAGATATATAATGGGAACTTGAGTACTAGGAAAAGAACACTTAAAAAAAGAAAATGTCCATTGTCGTCAAAAGGTTAAAATGAGATCCAACATGATTTTTAATAGCTCTACATAATGAGATCCAAAAAGGCCATATTCTACATAATGAAATGTCGTCACTAGTATTTATTTTGACCATTTTGTCCACTTAAGATCATGCAACAAATTAATAACCGAGTTATGGAATCATTTCTTAATCAATTGTCACCATACAAATAGGACAACCTTGAGCACGATGTATAGCTAGCTCATTAATTCTCACTCACATATATAGCCATCTTTGATTTGATGATCATCACATCCACTACCATTTACAATTAGGACTTCCTTAATTTATCATTATGTGATAGCGATCTAATTTTATGTATGCATATATGTGTATAGTGGTTTGGATTCAAATGTATGCAGATGAATATATATGTACAATGAAAATGATTTAATCTTTACATGTATTATAATTTAGGGATAGATATTAGGATACATAATAGGGTTTCATTGTGATTAGAATACAAACTAGGGTTTGTACTACCAACTAGGGTTTTTAGGCTAGGCTCTCGTGTTTCTAGGATAGGATCCAAGCTCGAGGGTCACCATATTAATGTTTAATTCCACTATCATGTCATCATTCTCACTAATACCATGCCCACTACTACAATCACCGTCAAGCCTCTCAATCCCACTTTGAACATTTCCCATACTTCCAAGTTAAAATTGATAGGTCTTGTTGCTAAAATCTTTTCACTTATCTATTCACATAGACAAATCCACTCCCGTGAAAGATTTGTTGTAGCTTGGTACGTGCAAGTTCACATGCAATAATACTTGAGAGATCATTTTACCCCATGATCCATGGAAGATTCATTGGAGTCATATGAACATCATTGTCATCAGCCCAACCATGGTCAAGACGCCAAGATCCATCCTTAGTAGACAAAACCTCATGTTGGCACCCATACCACACTCAAAGATAAAAAATTCTATGAAAGGGCATGTTTGGGGGTTGAGGGAATCTTGATTTTTTTATAATCACACATGAGAGGTTCTTAGAGTCAAATACATTGGATATAAATAAATTCCCCAATGCCTTCATCATCTTCATCATCATGTTCATCACCATCACCATCATCATCGATGCCTTCATCATCATCACCATCTTCATCATCATCACCATCACCATGACCATCAACCTCACCACCATCACCATCATCATCAACTTCACCATCTTCATCATCATCACCATCTTCGTCATCATCACCATCTCCATCTTTTGGATGTGAGACGGAACCATCACCATCTTCATCATCACCATCACCATCATCATCAATGTCACCATCTTGATCATCATCACCATCTTCATCACCATCACCATCTCCATCTCTTGGATGCAAGATGGAACCATCACCATCTTCATCATCACCATCACCATCACCATCAACCTCACCACCATCACCATCATCATCAACGTCACCATCTTCATCATCATCACCATCTTCATCACCATCACCATCTCCATCTTTTGGATGCAAGATGGAACCATCACCATCTTCATCATCACCATCACCATCACCATCACCATCACCATCAACCTCACCACCATCACCATCATCATCAACGTCACCATCTTCATCATCATCACCATCTTCATCACCATCACCATCTCCATCTTTTGGATGCAAGACGGAAGTTGGATGCTTCACTCAATAAAATGAACAGAGGGTCACATCTCCCTACTGCTAGCAAGGGGTACATCTCTCAAGTACCAAAATTCGCTCAAGAAAAATCTCAATAAGATTCAAACAAAATACTATCCAACCTCATGAAGTGCACTTATTTCTATTTATATAGCTTCAGAGAAACCCTAAAACCATTTGCAAATACCATGGGACCTAAAAACCATATAGAAAAACCATGGGGAGTAACATAACCCTTGATTTATTCCACATTGGCCACATTCAATGTACCATTTGACCACTTCCTCATGTAATTCACCCTACAAAAACCTCTTGGACCTTTTCTAACCAACATCGATCGTTTCCACAACCCAAGGTGTCGTCCTAACCACTTTTGATCATTTCTCTCCCTTCAAATTTGAATTTGGTCCAACCTTCATTATTCCTTCATTAGTGATCTCCACTAGCTTCCCCTATCTTAAGGAAACACTCTTTTACATGGGAAAACACTTCTATTTGCCCCCAAAACGTCCCTTATACTTGGTAAAACATTAATGCACCTCCCTTAATCAACATTTGGTCCCATTCACACCTTGGACCAACTTTTACATCATTTTTAATAATTTTCCTTAGGAAATTTTACCCCATTTTAATACAAAGGAAAACTTATGATAAATCTAAATTCCCAAATAAATTTACTTATATCCATTTGAACTTTGGATTGGGAATTTACTCTTCATGTGACCCACCTTGTCCATTTGGATTTAATTTTGCATTATTACTAACTAGGACGTCATGCTTTAGAAATTATTTGACCCTTAGCACCAATTTGACAAACTATCATGAACATGGCCAAGTGGTTCTAAAAGGCCATTTTGATCCAATGCAAAATTTGGGGACATGAAAATTCCTCCCCTCCTAATTTTCTTGTCCTCAAAAAACCATAACAAAAATGAGGGAGTACCATCACATCACTAATTGCCTCCAACCTTAGTGATGAACGACGTTAGCACTATGTGGACCACACATGAACTCCATAAGATCCGACATATGGGAAATCACAAGTGAACATTGAAGTGTGCATCAACTGTATCTATGAAATTTACCCAACTACACCTTGAGAATCATCCTCTCAAAGCATCGCCCCATCTGTTCCACCATCATACCATGCATATAGTGAAGACTAAATAAATATGCTAGGATCCTCAAGAGTACAAAGTGCAATATATATTCTCCTATGCAATGCATAAGAGTCACATGGAATTCATCATAACACCCTGCAAGAAAATCATACGTCCATCCAAAAATATGTTTCCCATGTAGGAAACCATCACCATCTGATGCAAATATGAACCCATGGGAAAGAGAAGAGGCTTGCTTGGACTCAATCCAACCAACCAAAATGTGCTCCCAATGAGCTGCCAATGATCAACAATTCCTTGGTCCCACTGCTTGCGCACTCTCCTAGTGCGCATTGTCATCAAGAACCAATCTAGCAAGTATGGGATGCCAGGGTACCAACACTTGTGCACCCAATCAATACATAGTGTATCATCAAGAAATAACAAAGGATGTTGCTGCCAAAAAGAATTTTCTCCAATCATGTATCTCTTCACCCAAGTATTGGATGAAGTTGGACTCCAACATCAAATGAACTAAGCAAGGAGCAAGGAAAATCATGAGTCTTCAAGTGAATAAGGTGAACATCATAGGTGCATCCATGTATGTTAGAGTCATCAAATGAGAGCAATGAATACTTATTATACAAAAGAGAATGTGGTGTACTGATCATAGAATCATCATGCAGTGTAGGAGTCTCACACTCCTCATATGGCACCAATAAAAAGAAACCCTTCACCCAAATTTATTTTGGATGTATGATGCAAGATAAGGAAGGGTAGGATGAAGGAACATGAACCAACTCATCCTCCAAGCTGAGAAGTGCAAAAGTCTCATCCTTGGTTTGTTCACGTATCATGGGATTATGCAATTTCTCCAAAAGTGTGAAATTGTCTTCAAGGGATGGATCCAAGGTAGTAGGACTATGTGCCTCAAAACGTTCAAAACTTGTTCCCTCCATAGGAAACTCATGCTCCAAAACAAGTGCTTGGCAATCCTCTACCATGTCATCACATAAATCAAGCACATGAAAACCAATATTTTTCACATGATCCATCATGTCATGAGACTCCTCCATAGAACAATGTGTACAATCAAAAGAATAGGAGTGCAAATATGAACCTTGAAACATTACATTAAGTTGCTTAATATGGATCTTGGATTCTTCCAAAGAATCCTAGGTGGAAATTTAGTTTTGTTTAACTTGTCATTATCTTCATTAATATTCAAGTAGTCCCCATGTAATACGTTAACACGATCAAATAAATCATTCCTTTTATAAAGAAAATACAAAAAGTTACCATTGATGATTCTCATCACTCTCAAAATCTTATCCATGTCTTCAAGGAAGGATGGATCCTCCAATCAAGAGATTCTCCAAAAAGAATTTGACACCAATGCATGAGTGTCATGGAGAATGTGTATGGCCTCTTGAATCTTTTTGTTTCTCATCTTGTGTGGCCCTTCAATGCAAGTAGGCTCATGAGATACAAACTCTTCCTCAATCATGTGATCAACCTCATAAAGTACAAGTGGTGAGGATGAGATTGGTCTTACTTCTTCTTCCACTGCTACAAGGTCTTCAATAACATGACAATGTAAGCTTGCAGTAGGATCTCTAATGTAGATATCCATGTCACCAACATAGAAAAAATGACATCCATCAGTAGATATGTCTCACATGAACTTGAGAAATCTTCAATAATTTATCTCTGATCCATGTCTAGATGATCCTTTGCAGACACTCACCCAAACCCTAGCACTAAGCCATCTTCTCCATCCTCACCATCACCATCACTGCCACCATCAACATCTTCATCATCACCACCATCTCCATCATCATCATTGACTGTAACTCTAACCTTATTTCAATTTCCTTCTATAACCCTAGCCCTAACCCCCAACCAAACCCTAGCACTAATCCATCTTCTCCATCCTCACCATCACCATCACCATCACCATCAATGTCTTCATCATCACCACCATATCCATCATCATCATTGACTATAACTCTAACCCTAATTCAATTTCCTTCTATAACCCTAGCCCTAACCCTCACCCAAACCCTAGCACTAAGCCATCTTCTCCATCCTCACCATCACCATCACCATCACCATCAACGTCTTCATCATCACCACCATCTCCATCATCATCATTGACTCTACCTCTAACCCTAATTCAATTTCCTTCTATAACCCTAGACCTAACCCTCACCCAAACCCTAGCACTAAGCCATCTTCTCCATCCTCACCATCACCATCACCGTCACCATCAACGTCTTCATCATCACCACCATCTCCATCATCATCATTGACTCTACTTCTAACTCTAACTCTAACTCCAACTCTAACTCTAACTCTAGGTTCCTCATCAAATCCTCCATCATCATCATCTTCATGACCATTGCCATCACCACCACCATCACCGTAAATCTCTTCATAATCATCATACGTGCCCGGTGGAAGATTTTCCAAAGTTGACCCCCGTGTGCAAAAATTGCACACTCCCTCACTAAGCAAAACCCTAGTTTCCAAGATGGACGTACAAGATGAGGGTGGGGCCATCAGGATGGATGGGAGGGCCACCCCTAGCACTATCCCAGCGTGCTGAATCCAATGGAGTCAACGGTTCGTCGATCCGAGCCACGGTCTTCATTCAATGGCTCATCCCGTCTCGCATCCAGAAGTCCTTCAGGGACACCTGCTGGATACCTACCGGGGGCGTAGAACTCCAACCGTGCAACAAAACTGGGTTCCAGGGAGTCATGCAGGTGTGTCTAGGAAAGTTTCGACCGGGAACGCTAGCCACAAGTGCCCGGTGGGTGATTTTCCAGAGTTGACCGCTGTATGCAAATATTGCACACTCCCTCACTGAGCAAAACCCTAGTTTCCAAGATGGACGTACACGATGAGGGCGGGGCGACCAGACAGAAGGGGAGGGGCACCCCTAGCACTATCCCGATGTGTTGAATCCAACGGAGTCGACAATTCATCGATCCAAGACACAGTCTTCATTCTATGGCTTGTCTTGTCTCGCTACCAGAAGACCTTCAGGGACACCTGCTGGATACCTACCGGGGGCGTAGAACTCTAACCGTGCAACAAAACTGGGTTCCAGGGAGTCCTGTAGTTGTGTCTAGGCAGGTTTTGACCAGGAACGCTAGCCACAAGTTCCCGGTGGTTGATTTTCCAGAGTTGACCACTGTGTGAAGGCCTTGCCAAATTCGCTAAAGGGGGCCATTTCTTGACCGGAGGCCCCCGAGCATGCGTGGCCACCGTGGACAGGTCTGTAATGGCCAGGTGGACCTGTGGGAGGTGACGTAATCCAAGTCCTCTCGCTGGTTTGGGTTCCGTGGCCCCGGTTTAAATCCTCCAAGTGTCCCTGAACGGCCCCAAGGTGCCCGACTAGAATGCCTGTAGCACCGGAACCATGGCTCGGTTCATGAATCCGTCGACTTCTCTGGGTCCGGGACATCAGGTTTCAAATAGGGGAACCCCCATAGTGTTCCCTGAAGACCCGGAAGTGGTGCCAACAAGCCATCTCCGGAGCAAGGGTTTTGCTCAGTGAGGGGCATTCCATATTCGCTCGATTGGGCCATTTCTCGTCTGGAGGCCCCCAGGCATGCGTCAACACTGTGGACAAGTCCACTATGGCCATGTGGACTTCTGGGGGCTGACAGAATCCAACTCCTCTCACCGGGTTGGGTTCCATGGCCCCAGGGAAAATCCTCGAGGTGTCCTTGAATGGCCCCGGGGTGCCTGACTAGAATGCCCGTGGCACCGGAACCATGGATCGGTTCATGAATCCGTTGAATCCAGTGGGTCTGGGACACCAGGTTTCAACTAGGGGACCCCCCACAGTGTTCCCTGAAGACCCGGAAGCATTGCTAATGGGCCATCCTCGGAGCTAGGGTTTTGCTCAGTGAGGGCCATTCCATATTCACTCGAGGGGGCCATTTCTCGTCCGGAGGCCCCTGGGGATGCATGGCCACTGTGGATAGGTCCACTATGGCTACATGGACCTATGGGAACCGATGGAATCAAAATCCTCTCATCGGTTTGGGTTCCGTGGCCCCAGGGCAAATCCTCTAGGTGTCCCTGAACGACCCCGGGGTGCCCAACTAGAATGCCCGTGGCACCAGAACCGTGGCTCGGTTCATGAATCCGTCGACTCCAATGGGTCCGAGATGCTGGGTTTCAGCTAGGGGACCCCCCACAACATTCCTTGAAGACCCGGAAGTGGTGCCAATGGTCCGTCCCCGGAGCTAGAGTTTTTCTCAGTGAGAGCCATTCCATATTTGCTCGAGGGGGCCATTTCTCATCCAGAGGCCCCAGGGCATGCGTGGCCATTGGGGATAGGTCCACTATGGCCATGTGGACCTGTGGGAGCAGACATAATACAAGTCCTCTCGCCGGGTTGGGTTCCGTGGCCCGGGGGCAAATCCTCTAGGTGTCCCTGAATGACCCCACGGTGCCCGACTAGAATACCCGTGGCACCGGAACCATGGCTCGGTTTGTGAATTCATTGAATCCGATGGGTCCGAGATGGTGGGTTTCAGCTAGGGGACCCCCCACAACATTCCCCGAAGACCTGGAAGCAGTGCCAATGGGTCATCCCCGGAGCTAGGGTTTTGCTTAGTGAGGGCCATTCGATATTTGCTCGAGGGGGGCATTTCTCATCTGGAGGCCCTTGGGCATGCGTGGCCATTGTGGACAAGTCCATAATGGCCAGGTGGACCTATGGGAGGTGACGAAATCTAAGTCCTCTCACCGGGTTGGGTTCTGTGGCCCTAGGGAAAATCCTCTAGGTGTCCTTGAATGGCCTTGGGGTGCCCGACTAGAATTCCCTTGGTACTTGAACAATGGCTCAGTTCGTGAATCCATCGACTCCGGTGGGTCTGGGACGGCGGGTTTCAGCTAGGGGACCCCCCACAGCATCCCCTGAAGACCCTGAAGTGGTTTCAACGAGCCATCTTTGGAGCTAAGGTTTTGCTCAGTGATGGCCATTCCAAATTCTTTCAAGGGGTGCATTTCTCATCCAGAGGCCCCCTGGCATAGGTGGCCACCGTGGTGCCCGACTAGAATGCCCGTAGCACCCAAAGGGCATTCCAAATTCGCTCAAGGGGGCCATTTCTCGTTCGGAGGCAGAAGAAGATCAATTTTCGACAAAACAATGTAGTTAGCAGAAGAAGATCAATTTTCGACAAAACAATGTAGTTATTACATGTGGAGGCAGCGGTTTCCCGTGGAAAACGAGTGTAGGGTTGATCAGAGGAAAGATGTTGGGAAATGGGCTATTACATTAGTTTTTCCGATGGGCAGCTATAGGTATCAATGCTTTGGCGGCTGTAGGTATCTACGCTTTTCTTCCGAGGGAAATCCTATTTCCATTGGAAGAAAAGAATAGATACCTAAAGCCGCCATATTTCCTTCTGTAAACCACTTGCCCATCGGAAAAGCTTATGTAATATCCCATTTCCCAACATCTTTCCTCTTCTCAACCCTACACTCCTTTTCCACAGGAAACCGCTGCCTCCACATGTAATAACTACATTGTTTTGTTGAAAATTAATCTTCTTCTGCTAACTACATTGTTTTGTCAAAAGTTGATCTTCTTCTGCCTCCGAATGAGAAATGGCCCCCTCGAGTGAATATGGAATGGCCCTCACTGAGAAAAACCCTAGCTCCGGGGATGGCCCATTGGCACTACTTCCGGGGCTTCGAGGCACGCTGTGCGGGGTTCCCTAGCTGAAACCCGACGTCCCAGACCCACCGGAGTCGACGGATTCACCAACCAAGCCACACTTCCAGTGCCACGGGCATTCTAGTCGGGCACCCCGGGGCCATTCAAGGACACCTAGAGGATTTTCCCCGGGGCCACGGAACCCAACCTGGTGAGATGACTTGGATTGTGTCAACTCCCATAGGTCCACCTGGCCATTATGGACCTGTCCACAGTGGCCACGCATGCCCGGGGGCATCCGGACGAGAAACGACACCCTTGAGCAAATTTGGAATGGCCATCACTAAGCAAAACCCTAGCTCTGGAGATGGCTCATTGGCACCACTTTCGGGTCTTGGGGGAATGCTATGGGGATTCCCCTAGGTGAAACCCGCCATCCCAGACCCACCGGAGTCGACGGATTTGAGAACTGAGCCATAGTTCCGGTGCCATGGGCATTCTAGTCGGGCAACCCGGGGCCGTTCAGGGACACCTAGAGGATTTTCCCCGGGGCCACGGAACCCAACCCGGTTAGAGAACTTGGGTTCCGTCAGCTCCCACAGGTCCACGTGGCCATAGTAGACCTGTCCACAGTGGCCACACACGCCCAAGGGCCTCCGGATGAGAAATGGCCTCCTCAAGCGAATATGGAATGGCCCTCACTGAGCAAAACCCTAGCTCCAGGGATGGCCCATTGGCACCGCTTCTGGGTCTTCGGGGAATGTTGTGGGGTGTCCCCTAGCTGAAACCCAGCGTCCCGGACCCACCAGAGTCGATGGATTCGCAAACCGAGCCACGATTCGAGTGCTACGCGCATTCTAGTCGGGCACCCTGGGGCCATTCTAGTGGTGATAACAAATTTACTGTCTATTGAGTCTGATACCACATCCAGGAGTCGCCCATTAAACTTTGAGATAGAAAGCTCTGTAATTTTAGGATACTGATTCAACCACTCATATAGCTTCTTACCTTCTCGAGGATCTAAATTTATAATTTCCTTCTAGGTAGATTCAGGCATTCTCGAGGATCTAAATTTATAATTGCCTTTTGGGTAGATTCAGGCATGGAATAATATTTTCCGGCACTTCCAAGCTCCCGAGACCATTTCGTTAGGCATAATATGTGCAACTCCTTTGATGAAAGATAAATTTTGGTGTGGACGACAGGATTTGATACACTAGCAAAATCTATGTTATTGGAAGAACTTAGATATTTCAACATGGGGGTCAACTCTGGAAAATCATCCACCGAGCACTTGTGGCTAACGTTCCCAACTGGAACCTGCCTAGACACACCTGCAAGGCTCCCCGAAAACCGTTTTTGTTGCACGGTTGGAGTTCTACACCCCCGATAGGTATCCAGCAGGTGTCCTTGAAGGCCTTTTGGCAACGAGACGGGATGAGCCATAGAATGAAGACTGTGACTTAGATCGACCAACCATCGACTCCATTAGATTCAACACACCGGGATAGTGCTAAGGGTGTCCCTCCCCTTCGGCCCGGTGGCTCCGCCCTCATCTTGTACATCCATCTTGGAAACTAGGGTTTTGCTCAGTGAGGGAGTGTGCAATTTTTGCACATGGGGGTCAACTCTGGAAAATCACCCACCGAGCACTTGTGGCTAGCATTCCTGGCCAAAACCTACCTAGACACACCTACATGACTCCCCAGAACCCAGTTTTGTTGCACAGTTGGAGTTCTACGCCCCCGGTACGTATCCAGCAGGTGTCCCTGAAGTCCTTCTGGATGCGAGATGGGACGAGCCACAGAATGAAGACCGTGGCTCAGATCAACGAACTGTCAACTCCATTGGATTCAGCACGTCGGGATAGTGCTAGGGGTGCCCCTCCCCTCCAGCCCGGTGGCCCTGCCCTCATCTTGTATGTCCATCTTGGAAACTAGGGTTTTCCTCAGTGAGGGAGTGTGCAATTTTTGCACACAGGGGTCAACTCTGGAAAATCTTCCACCGGGCACGTATGATGATGATGATGGTGATGGTGATGGTGATGGCAATGGTCATGAAGATGATGATGATGGAGGCTTTGATGAGGAACCTGGAGTTAGAGTTAGGGTTAGAGATAGAGTCAATGATGATGATGGAGATGGTGGTGATGATGAAGACGTTGATGGTGACAGTGATGGTGATTGTGAGGATGTAGAAGATGGCTTAGTGCTAGGGTTTGGGTGAGGGTTAGGGCTAGGGTTATAGAAGGAAATTGAACTAGGGTTATAGGTAGAGTCAATGATGATGATGGATACGGTGGTGATGATGAAGACGTTGATGGTGACAGTGATGGTGATGGTGAGGATGGAGAAGATGGCTTAGTGCTAGGGTTTGGGTGAGGGTTAGGGCTACGGTTATAGAAGGAAATTGAGTTAGGGTTAGAGGTAGAGTCAGTGATGATGATGGAGATGGTGGTGATGATGAAGACGTTGATGGTGATGTTGATGGGGATGGTGAGGATGGAGAAGATGGCTTAGTGCTAGGGTTTGGGTGAGGGTTAGGGCTAGGGTTATAGAAGGAAATTGAGTTAGGGTTAGAGGTAGAGTCAATGATGATGATGGAGATGGTGGTGATGATGAAGACGTTGATGGTGATAGTGATGATGATGGTGAGGATGGAGAAGATGGCTTAGTGCTAGGGTTTGGGTGAGGGTTAGGGCTAGGGTTATAGAAGGAAATTGAATTAGGGTTAGAGTTATAGTCAATGATGATGATGGAGATGGTGATGGTGATGGTGATGGTGATGGTGATGATTAAGGAGATGGTTTAGTGCCAGGGTTTGGGTGAGGGTTAGTGCTAGGGTTTGGGTGAGGGTTGATAATGCATGTTTTCAAATATATTTGGTGTATGCTAATGGATGAGGATACAAGTGCAAATATGAAGAATTTTGCATATGTATACTATGACCTATTACTTCATGGTTATTATGAGTGATTAACCTACTAGATTAGGTAAGGTGTTATATGATGGGTTCACATATGGTTGAAGTTTGTGCACATAAGTTAAGTGGATGTATACATGAGGTATCACAGGGTGGATGTGGTTTTTATGAGCCTAACTAAGTGGATGTTGATATAATTGAGATATTCTCTCAGCTAAGTATGTGTTAGGTGAGTATTTTTATGATTGATTTTTATAATATCTTTGTGTTTAGGTTGAGAGTGTTAAGTTATTAAGATATTTTCTCTCAACTTCTCTTTTTGTTAAGGAAGTAGTTACATGTTCTTAATGTACATATACATGTAATAAATGTGCAATTGCATTGAATTTTGTTGAAAAACATCTCCCTATATTTTCTAATAAATCTTACAAGAGAACCAGAAGCAACAAAATATTGGGAAGTTTCATTTGTAGGATAAGAGGATTAACATATAATAAAGTATATTTTTCATTGATAATTATGTTACATAGTGTGTTTCTATGTTCTATGGTTTTTCTATGATGTCATTGGTTCTATGTTTTTTGGAGGTTATTTGTTGCAAAATAGTAGTCATTGTCTATTGGTTTGATGCAATCAAAGCTCTCAATATCACCGATACCACTCTGTCCGTGAAGAAGATTTCCCTATAAAGTACCTGGATCATGACCAAAGGAAGTGACTACTCCCAACCCAGTGACAACTACCCTCCTCTGATTAGTAGCACTTAGTTTTTTTCTTGCGCAGCCTTAACAGGTTGCAGAGCAATGGCCATTGCTTTGCCTAGAGGTTAATTAGAGTGTGTAAGATAACAAGTGTTCTCCCAGCAAGATTTTTTGGCATTTGATTAGTGGCATATAGGCTATATAAGACTGGAAATGACTCAATGTGACTTGGGCCCTTAATAGATTGGGTAACAAACCCTTCTAATAGTGATCCTATTCCACTTGGAGTCTAAATACCCCTATTGAGGGTACGTGTGGTCGGTCATAGATTCTAGGGATAGATTAGGTTAATAGGGCTACATTAGGTTTCTAGGATTCTAGATTAGTTTCTGTCATGTCCCCATCTAGACCCTATCACTTTAACATTTTAAATGATGTAATATTGTTATGAAATCATGGTGAGGAGCTCAAGGCCAAGGCCCCGCCATCGATTTATTGATGCATATGGTTTGCATGCTAGCCAGGCACATTGCAACTTCAACATCATGTAATATGCATTTTAATAAAAATACCCACAACTAGCTATGCAATGCAACAAAGAGATGGGGGCATGATTTCACAAGGAATTGGGAGGAAAAAATATTCAAACCCTTGAGCCAATCAGTTCAAGCCAAGTGTCAATGAGAGAACCCATCAGACCCTCAACTACCCATGTTGACTTTTGTACCCAACCATTGATTTCTCCCAAGAGTTGGTTGAGGTAGTTAATGCCTTGGGGAATGGGAGGTATGGCTTTCTAAATTCGGGTATGGGCAAACCACCCTACATGGAAATTCACGTTTTACTTCTTGGGAAAGAAAAGAGCCATGAATTTCTCCCCCAAGCCATTATCCATGATAATTCCTTCTCCCTCATGAGTTTAGAGCTACCTGGACGTTTTTCCAGGCATGTTTGTTGTGTTTTCCTTCATTCTCCCAATAGAGAAGGGATTTTTTGTGTTGTATACCAATGGGGAAGAAGGGGAATGGAATGGGGGTTCCATAGAGACCGTTTTTGTTGTTAAAGGCTGAGAGAGTTGGGGAGAAAACGTTTTTCCTCCCTGTGGATGTATTTCCCTTCCCACAACTCGTTTTGGGTGAGCCACGATTTGGGAAAAATCTATGGCCATCTTGTTTGTGAATTCCATTGATGGAAATGTGTATCTATGCCCAATGTTTGGGCATGCTGTGTGAGAAAAGAATATGTATTGGTATGGGTAGGGGTATTCATTACTTTGGCTTGAGCTTGAGAGTAAGCATCTAGGGTTCAATTGCAACCTGATAAATCCAGCTATGGACTCGCTTGGCTGATATGAAATGAGTAATTGGCAGTGAACGAGATGGAATGTTCTCTTTCCTTGTGAGAATCATGCCCAGCTCTGGGGTGGCCTTTGGACGGACTTAGTATAAGCTGTCGAAGAGCCTATGGTTGGGTGGAATGTTGCAGCGACATAGCTAGTTGCTTGGGGCAGTTGCAAAATGAAGATAAGTGTTTTTATGTCTATGTAATTTACTTCTGCAATGTTTAATTAATGATTATTTTGATATGATGGATGAGCATGAAGTGTGTGTGGATTAGTTTTGATTCCGCTGTGCATATTTCCTAAGTTGTATCTGGACACCAATGTTTTATTCATATGATGCTAATGACTGGGCTGAATTTTATGAAAAGCCCCACAGATTACCATCATGTTCCCTCCCTTGCCTTGGATGGATGGGTGGGTATGTGACAGTTTCTGAGGGTTAGATTAGTGTTTCTAGGGTTAGTTTAGCTTTCTAGCATTTCTAGGGCTAGATTATGTTTCTAGGATTCTAGATTAGTTTTTGAGGGTTAGATTAGTGTTTCTAGGGTTAGTTTAGCTTTCTAGGATTTCTAGGGCTAGATTATGTTTCTAGGATTCTAGATTAGTTTCTGAGGGTTAGATTAGTGTTTCTAGGGTTAGTTTAGCTTTCTAGCATTTCTAGGGCTAGACTATGTTTGTAGGGTTATTAGTGCTTCTAGGGTTAATCATACATGAATAAACAATCACATGGCTATAAATCATAACTTATTCATAACTCAGACATCAAATAAACGATATAAGATAACGATATCAAATAAACCATCCAACATGAATAACATTAACTGTGCATGAATAAACAATCACATGGCTATACTATGCACCTCAGTCAATTAGGCCTTATGGATCCTCTTGGTTTTTTATTGTCTCGAACAACCTCTCATGCTCCGCATGAGGTAATAAGTAGCGTACCTTGTTTGATGACTTTGTTGACATTGTCTGTAGTTGGATGTTTGTACCCACGATCAAGTGCATAAAGTGAAACACCCGCGACCCTGGTCTATAATCTGTGTATGTGTAGCCATTGCTCTTTGGTCCCTTTCCATCCACTGTAGGATATTCCCCCTGAACAACCATCGAGCCAGTCGGAAGGATAATTCCTTCACTATCCGTTAATGATGCGAGGAGGGTTTGCTTCCCCTAGATGCATCGTGCGAACCAATAATTCGGCCCAATTGCACTGTCTATCGGGGCGACAACTGCGTATATGTGTCCTACAAAAATGCATTTTAAGGTCATATTCCAACAAGCAGTGGTTTGATAACTTGGATAATTAAAAAAACAAGGAGGGAACCGGGATATGCATGCAATGTTTACCTGGTTGTACAAGATCAGATATATGAGCATATTCATTCGAAATAGAGGATTGGCCTTCCTCTAACTGGATTGTTTCAGTAACTACACGTGGGTCCACTGCAACTGATACATGATCCCATTCATCAACCCAATCCATTGATTCGCACTCATCCCACTCACAACTGCTGCAAGACCCACAAAAGCAAGCAAGTTTTCGCGTCCATATTTCAAATAAAGGATTGTTTGAGCTTCGAACAAAATGAAATCCATGAGTGCCTTGCACAGTACTACAACTATAAGAACGCGATCGATCTATATCAACTACATTCTAGAAATTTTTGACAACATGTCCTCTACCTGTTGGTATGTGTTGCTCCATGGTTCGATCTGACATTTTTTCTTTGCACCATCGAACTGTGGATTCAACATTTCGAATATGAGGGCCTCCCATGCACCTCATCTCCTCCCTTCGTAGGGTAGTTTTGATACATGCTCCAGCTCTGTCCTGCTCTCCCTTTCCATGCCCAGTCTCAAAATAGTTCCATACATGCAGCACATCATAAGTCTTGCGCAATATACTCAACCACTGGAAAACATGTGCATTTTTGAACTGGCCTGCAAAACCATCTGACCATATCCAATGTTGATCCATATGTATCCCTCTCTCCTTTAGCTGATCATAGAAAATTTTGAAGCAATGCTAAACATAATGCAGGTCGTGGCACCCATTGTCATTGATGTAGAAGTTGGTCTCTTTCATATCATCCTCACGTCGTTGCTGCTCTCTGGCACGTGCCTGTACATGATATGGACCATTATGCTAACTTGGTCTGAATGGTAGTATTGACTTTGAATCTCATTCTGTGGCTATAGGGTATAGTTATCCTCAAAGTCCACAACTGACAATATTGTGCTCTTGGGAAAGGTGTCCCTGCACTGTTTGTACTGTTCATCCTACCATCGTGCTACATGGACGTGTTGTACATAATGCTCGGTCTTTTGGTAGAATTCCTTTAGGAAATCACAAATTTGTACCTGGTGCCACAAAACCAAGGGCATTAATACAACATGACATTTTCAATCTAAATATATATGTACAAATTCAACATGTACAATATGAAAGCATGCAAACTTAGATTACCTGTGACTTCACCAATGCATTTTTTTTTCTCTCCTTTGAACTATCTACTTGATATGTTATGTACTGGAAGTTCTGCATCTCTACTGACATCCTCCCAAATTCGTGCTCCGCGGTTGCATGGATGTAGCGGTTCAATAATGCAAATCCACTGCAACTGGAACACGTCCCATATAAACATGATCTTTTATAAAAAAATTGTCCTTCAAGCCTTCCACAGATTATGCTATGTATAAATTCTCTGGATGCAATCGGTGGTTGTAACGAAGGGCAATCTTGCACAATGTTAGTATGAAAACCACAAAATATATGTCTGTATGTATCATAATAGTACTCAAATTCTACATGGTATCTACAACAACATGTACTACGATCAAGTCAAATTCTAACATACCAGGGTTTGCATTTTTCGAAGGACCTTTGGCCCAAGTTCAATTGTGTGTGCTCATTCTTGAACCTCATAGAGTTCTGTTTGTGTGGTGTCAAGGAAGTGCTTGACATGGGGTTCACCCCCCCTAACACCTTTTCTCAACTTTAAAACATCTCTTTGATTCGATGATGGTCTAGTGTTATCATGCCAAAAATTTTGCACTAGTTCTTTAACATCATCAATGAGCTTCATGTCTAAACGAGGTAACCTACCAACCAAGGCCCAACAATCTTTTTGGCCCTGGGTCTCAAGTTCTTCTCTAATGGAAGAATACTTTTGAAGAGTCTTTATATCTACTTTAAAAATTTTACATGTGTGTGATAGTAGGCGACGTTGCCTTGTGGATTTGTGTACAATCGATTTCGACAGTACACGATGGGCCACATTAAAATCTTTTGTGCGAGAAGTTTTTCCAATCAAATTAAATGTAGATTGTAGATTTCTAACAACATGATTGTTGGCCTCTGAACTTCTAACTACCTTTATGCACAAAATTCTCCTAACATGAGCTAAACAATGTGATTTTAACAAAGCAAGAAACAATTGACATTTTGCTGCATCGGTTTTGGATTCAAAAAAATCTTTGATTATCTTGTTACAAGGGAAATCAATAGTGCATTTGGAGATCTTACCTTCAAGTCCTGAAAATGAACTTTCATCCACATGAATACGTCTAGGAGTTCTTCATCGTCTGGTTGATAGTTGAGGCAAGGGACTTGGCAATGAAGTACGAGTCTCGTCAATGGTTTCTTGTGGCCCTTCGTTCAGAAATTGGTCCTGCAATGGAGTGTGTTCCCCAGGTGGGTGCTCTTCTTGGGGTAGTTTCCAGTTAAGAACTTGTTCAACATCCATCCCTTCATACTCGACATTAGGCATGATTTGATTGACTTCAACCACTTTGTCATTGCTTGTTGATGGATCTAAGGCACTAACATTTTGATTTTTATGGTTTTGCATGTACAACCTGGCCTTTTCTCTTATCTCATGGGCCTTTTTAGGGGGCAGCGGCCTCCTTCTAGACTTTCTTTGATTATTACGTCTGTTTCCCATATTCAATGCGCTTTTGGAAAAATGAAAATATGACCCCTGCAAGAATGAATAACAAACAAGATATTAAAACTCGATGTGCATGATTATTAAAGCTCTATGTAGCAATTGATTATGTACAACAACATCTAGTGATAATGTTTTCATATAATCTTAAAAGCTATTGGGAATGCCCTACATATAAAGTTACAACATCACATCTAGGAACTCAATAGGATGGTATTGGATGGTGGTATGGGATGTTAGTAGTCCAGCAAATTCCCTACAAGGGAGAAGTTCATATTGACTTCATTTTCATGGTATGGATGAGGGAAAATAGCCCCAAAAGAATAAGAGTTTTCAATTGTTTAGGTGTTTGTGTGATTTGTTGTAGTGAAACCATGAGGAATTCAACAAATGCTTGTCTACTAGATGGAGGAATGTGATTATGAAATGTTATTGGTGGTGATGCAAGTAATTTTTTTTTATTATCTTCATGAAAGGTTGAAAGCATTGCTTGGTGCATGTTGTAGTTTTTTTTTGGTATGATGTTTTTATTATCTATGTTGAAGATTAAGAAGACTAAAATAGATCTATCATACAATTCATGAGGAAAAACCAAAATAGATGCCATTCAAACAAGTGAATGAAGACTAAATTACATTTAACAAGATCAAATTTTCACCATACCTCAAGGATTATGATTGCTCTTTGCTTCAAATGTCAAATGCCCTTTTGATGTGTCCACTATATGTAAGAAGACTTCATGTGTATCCAAGTAGCATGAGAATTCAATCCAAGGCGCCAAATAGAGTCCAATTGTTGTGTATTCACTCAATTGATCCAAATAGAGCCCAATAGGTGTGTATTCAATACAAAGAGCCAAATAGAGCCCCAAATATTGTGTATTTTATCCAAATGGTGTATGAATTCAATCTACCATGAAAATGCTTGTTGGACTGTGCATGAAACTAGCGAATAGAATGCGATGAATGAGGAAAAAAATGCGGGAGAAAGAACATGGGTGATTTTCTAAATTTTATGTTCAACAGAGACACGCATGCGCCTCTGGCGCATGTGCGTCCTTGCTGAACGTTGCAATGGTCTGTGGGTAACATTCATTGTATTTATTTCCCAACAGATATAAATGTGTCGAGATATTCCTAGAGCCCTTCCCCATAAAGAGCCCCTCCCCCATAAAGGCCTTTAGGACCTCTTCTAACCCATAATCCCTAAGTGCATTTAAGTGCTTCTAGGTGTTTGGGAGTTTAAGGGTATATTTACAAATTTGTGTATTTTGATTTCAAAACATTGATTTAATTTTCAGTTAGAAACATATGTATTACATCAAGAATAATTAAATACATAGTAGATATATGCTAATGTTGTATAAAGACTACTCGGAGGTGCGATTATTGTGAGATCGCAGTATGTCAGATTTGTTCATAATTACCATCAAATTTTATTCTCTTAGGGCGATGCAGATGTGACAAAATGAACTTTGATGGTTAGTTTTATTTGCTGGGAAATATTTGCCCGGTTAATTTATGGGGAAGGATAACAGTCTTGATACTCTCACCCCTATGGAAGGCTAGCAAAGCATAGCACAAAAGGTATAAGCTTGGCTTCATGTAATATGCAGAGCACTCTTCTTTACACTTTTGTATTAATGAAAATCTAAGGCACTTGTTTTTTTTGTTTCAGTGTAGGATGAAGATGATGAGATGTAAAGGATCTAATCAAGTAGTCATGGAGGGCCTCCTCATCATGGAAGATTTTACGAATAGTGTTCATCCGTTGTAAGTGGAATCACAATTGCAATAAAATAAGGCATTTTCATCATGATGATCTGATGATGATGATGATGAAGATCATGACGAAGATGATGATGATGATGAAGATGGTGATGATGATGATGACTAATGGACATGATGATGATGATGATGATGATGATCATGATGTTGACGATGATTTTGATGATGAAGATGATGACGAATATGCAGCACATCGTCCTCCTCATCATCATCATCTTCATCATCATCAACAACATGATCATCATCATCACCATCATCATCATCATCATCTTCATCATCAACATCATTCTGAGGATGAGGATGATGATATGATGATGATGATGATGGTGGTGGATGATGATGAATATGAGTACGATGATGATGATGATGATGATGATGGTGATGATGACGATGGTGATGAAGATCATGCTGATGCTGAAGATGGTGATGATCATGATGATGATGATGGAGATGGTGATAATGATGATGATGATGACTAATGGAGATGATGATGATGATGATTGATGATGATGATGATGTTGATGATGAAGATGATGATGAATATGTAGCACATCATCATCATCTTCATCATCATCCACAACATGATCCAAAGCATGATCATTATCATCATCTTCATCATCGTTGTCATCATCATCATTGTGAAGAAGAGCATGTGGATGATGATGATGATGACGACGATGATGATGAAGATGATGACTAATGGAGATGATGATGATGATGATGATGTTGATAATGACGAATATACAACATATCATCCTCCTCCTCCTCATCATCATCAACAACATGATCATCATCATCACCATCATCATCGTCATCATCTTCATCATCATCATCATTATGAGCACGAGGATGGTGATGATGATGATGATATGATGATGATGATGATGATGGTGGTGGATGGTGAGGAATATGAGTACGATGATGAAGATGATGACGAATATGATCATCATCATCAAAATCATCATATTCATCGTCATCATCTTCATTAGTCATCATCATCGCCATCTTCATCATCCTCACCATCACCATCATCATCATATGATTATGGTCACGATGATCATTGTCTTCGTCATCATAATCGACATCTTCATCATCCTCATCATACTCGTCATAGACATCTTCATCATCATCATCATCATGAAGATGATGATGAGGATGAGGATGATGTGCAACATATTCTTCATCATCTTCATAATCAACATCATCATCATCTCCAGTAGTCATCATCATCATCATCACCATCTTCATCGTCATCATCATCATCATCATCATCATCATCTTCGTCATGATGATGATGATGATGCTGATGAAGATCATGATGATTGTGATGATGATGATGATGACGATGATGACTAATGGAGATGATGATGATGATTATGACTATGATGTTGATGATGAAGATGATGGAAAATATGCAACACATCGCCATCATCATCATCTTCATTAGTCATCATCATTGCCATCTTCATCATCCTCCCCATCACCATCATCATCATATGATCATGGTCACGATGATCAGTGTCTTCGTCATCATAATCGACATCTTCATCATCCTCATCATACTTGTCATAGTCATCTTCATCATCACCATCATCATCATCATCATCAGGAAGATGATGATGAGGATGAGGATGATGTGCAGCATATTCATCATCATCTTCATCATCAACATCATCATCATCTCCAATAGTCATCATCATCATCATCACCATCTTTATCGTCATCATCATCATCACCATCTTCATTGTCGTCATCATCATCTTCGTCATGATGATGATGATGATGATGATGATGAAGATGATGAAGATGATGATGATGATGATGTTGATGATGATGATGATGACGATGATTACTAATGGAGATGATGGTGATGATGATGATGATGATTATGATGTTGATGATGAAGATGATGGCGAATATGCAACACATCATCATCATCCACAACATGATCCACAGCATGATCATCGTCGTCGTCGTCATCATCATAATTTTGAGGACGAGCATGAGGATGATGATGATGACGATGATGATGAATATGACGAAGATGTTGTTGGAGATGATGATGAATATGCAACACATCATCATCATCTTCTTCGTGATGATATGATGATGATAATGATGATGATGATGATGATGATGGTGGATGATGATGAATATGAGTACGATGATGATGATAACTAATTTAGAGATGATGATGATGACGGTGATGATGATGATGATGAAGATGATGAGGAATATGCAACACATCATCAACATGATCATCATCATCAACTTCCTCATCATCATCATTGTGAGGATGCGGATGATGATGAAGATGATGATCATATGATGATGATGATGATGATGATAGTCATCATAACAGTCATCTTCATCATCCTCATCATACTCGTCATCACCATCATCCTTATCATGATGATGATGATGATGATGACGACGACGATGATTATGAAGATGGTGATGGTGATGATGACTAATGGAGATGATGATGACGATGATGATGTTGATGATGAAGAAGATGACGAATATGTAGCACATCATTCTCATCATCATCATCATATTCATCATCATCAACACCATGATCATCATCATCACCATCATCATCATCATCATCTTCATCATCATCATCATTGTGAGGACGAGGATGACGATGATGATGATGGTGGTGGTGGTGGATGATGATGAATACGAGTACGATGATGAAGATGAATATGATGATGATCATCAAAATCATCATATTCGTCATCATCATCATCGCCATCTTCATCATCCTCACCATCATCACCATCATCATATGATCATCATCACAATGATCATTGTCTTCGTCATCATAATCGTCATCTTCATCATCCTCATCATACTCATCATCGCCATCTTCTTCGTCATCATCATCATCGCCTTCGTATCGTCATCATTTGATGATGATGATGATGATGACGACGAAGATGTTGTTGATGATGATGATGAGGAATAGGGTGATGACGAAGATGATGATGATGATGGTGGTGGATGGTGATGAAAATGAGTATGATGATGAACATGATGATGATGTTGATGATCATCGTACTTATCATCAACATCGTCATCATCATCGCCATCAATGTTGATGATGAGGATGATGATGATGATGATGTTGATGATGAAGATGATGACCTAGATGTTGATGAAGATGAGGAAGAAGGACGATGATGATGATGTTGTTGATGATGACAAGGATGATGATGATGAAGATGATGATGATGATGGTGATGAGGATGAAGAAGATGATGATGATGGAGATCATGTTGATTTTGATGAGGATGGTGATGAAGATGACGATGATGAAGAAGATGACGATGGTGGAGATGTTGATGAGGAAGGGGGAGATGACAATGATGATGAAGATGTTGATGATGATGGTGATGGTGATGATGATGATGATGATCATCATCATCATCATATTCATCATGATCATCATCTTCTTCATCACCATCATGATCATCATCCTCATCACAATCATCCTCATCACCATCATCATCCTCATCATCATCATCATCACCATCATCCTCATTGTCATCTTCATCACCATTTCCATCATCATCATCACCATCACCATCATCTCATCATCATCACCATCATCCTCACCATCATCCTCACCATTGTCATCATCATTATCATCATCATCACCATCATCTCATCATCATCAGCATCATCATCAACATCTTCAACATCATTGTCATCTCCCCCTTCCTCATCAACATCTCCATCATCATCATCTTCTTCATCATCACATCTTCATCAACTTCATGTATCCCCTTGACAAAGTAAATTAAATAAACCATACAAAAGCATACAATAGTGTGTATGCGCAAGAACGCATGTGCATTGTCTTAATGCGTGCATGCACCTGTGCATGCGCGCTTTCAATCACATGTGTGCATGTTCGCATGTGCGCATAGTTGCACGCGCGTGTTTGAATTCAAAATGTTTTTGGCGCCCTTGCAGGCTTCGAATTAGCTTCGGATTGTACCTTAAGGCTCGGTCTGATTTATCCCTGATTTATAGCAGAAAACATCAAATGCTGCAACTTCCTGTTTTTCACAGCTAGTTTTGCATAAGCTCCATGAGTGCACTACAGATTAAATTGCACACACTTGTCGAGCTCTGTGTGCAGATTCCAAATATATAATTTTTTAATAGATTTTTTGTTCTCTATTTTTAATTCATTTTAAACTACACTCATGTCAAATTCGTAAAAAACATAGGTCGTTTATTTGGCCTATAACTTTTGATTGGCTTACCTACTTCGAAAACAGAAAAGAACCCACGTAAGAGCACGAAAATACCTACAACCTAAAAAAAATTTGCATTTTGATTATTTTTAGACCATGATATGGTGGATTAAAACTTGACAATGTCATTTTAGGGCTTCACTGACTTCGGTAATTTAAAAAAATATATAAAATTGACTTTTAAAATTTTGGAAAAATAGCCCCGCACAAGATTTTTCTATTGCCTACGCCTCTACATATTTTTTTTCTCGTAAATTGAAAATTTACATAGAAAACAGGAGGACCAAAAAAAACATGTGCATTATGTTTTAGAAAAAAAATAACATACGAATCTCCGAATAATGACATTTTGGGGTGGTTATACCACTTTTCCATAAATAAAAATTATATATTCCGGAAGGTCATCCATTTTTCTACATTTCATATTTTTACACCTAATTGGAAAAAGTTTTGTAGGTACCTCTAATAATTGATTTTAATGATAATATTTCTATTTTTCCAGAATGTCATTGCAACTAACATGTCATAATTGGGTATCATTACCTTGTACTAGCCCACATATTTAAACCCTAGTCCCTAATAGGTGTTCAATTACAACCCTTTTTCTTTCCAATTCAAGTCGAACCATTTATTAAATTGATATTCATCTAACGTTCATTTGATAATGTACATGATCGCTCCCTAACACCTAGTAATTGCTTTTGGTTATAATATTCTTTGTTGTTTTCCAAAAAGAAAAAAATACCTTCCAAGGTTATTGGGCTCACCGCTCTTTAGAATTCAAGGATACTAAGAATAAGAAGGAGGCTCCTCTATATTATTTACATTATTCTCAATTAAAGTATTATAATTTAAACCAATGCAATAACTAGTGTCTTTAGTAAAGTCCATTCCACTCACATTTTCAAAACCAACATTAGAACACTCAATACTACAACTAGATCCTTAGAATGTCTATAGATTAGGGATGTCTAGGTTGCTTCAGCAATCTAGGATGCTATCTCCAGATAGACTGAACATAGATAACTTATTTCTAAATATATAATACAATCAATAGCGTGATATATCTTATTATTAACACCCTTAAGGGTCATGACTAGCTCAAGTCTCCCAACTGTAGGCTCATCCACTTGCAAGTGCCTCTTTCTCAAAGTTAACCACCCCAACCATTGAGTTAATATAACAGGAAATTATCCAAAGAACACCATGGATGTCCGAGAAAAAATACTTACCTAACCATCCTTCTCCGTTAGGGCATGGATCTCTGTTTTGGTCTTCAAAAAAATCTGCCAGCTTCCAATCAATCCAGTCCTGAATTTCAAGCTTAGTTGGATGCCACATCTTCCTTCAACACAAATCACGGTCCTGAAAATGGAGCCATTATTTGGTGCAACTCTACTTCAACCCAGGTTTACTCAATTAATCACCAACAAACCCCTAAGATACCGACACTTTCGGCATCACCTGTGAAGTAGGTGAAGTCTCACCCAAGGTACCTATGGGAAATGTAGGAACCAAACTTCTAGTGTAGCAAAGGGGTGCAATAGAACTCTACCAAACATAGCATCCTAGAGATTTGACAGATCATTCAGATTCCATACATAACACTTAACTAACCACAACATATATTCGTTAAATATGTAGTATCCACATCATTCATAAACGTCCTCATTATAGAATGTTTATTCATTATTATGCATAATGCAACAACATAACAAAACACATCATAACATCATTCACACACATTGAAAAATAGGATTGTACATGGAAACTCAGCTGGGAGAAAAGCACAGAAGCACTTTTCTTTTATTCATGAGTTGCAATAAATAATCACTTCATGTTTGCATATATAGCTTACAGAGCTCTTCTTCCTCTATTAAAATCGATATGTGCACACAACCTGCAAATCTTTCCTTCTCATGTGACTCTCTCTTTTTCAACATACAATATTATCTTCGACATAAGGCCCAAAAATTCTTAAGATTCGGTTTTAGGGGGGGCACTCATATGATCTACATGTGAAGCCTACAAATCTATCAAACTTCATTTCCTTCAAAGAGTGTTCCACATTCTTCTGAGATATGAACATATATTTATAATCCAATATGAGAAAATAAAAAATTAAGAAAATTAAGTAATGTGCATGTTAATTTAGTGTCTCACATGTGAGAAGGTTCTAAGGGTTACTAAAATGTTAAATTACATAAGTAAACATTATTAATTGATGAGTTACTTAGGGAAAGTGTGTGTGTAAAGTACATCTTGTATATTATTATCATGCTAGGACTAACATTTCTTGGTATTTGGACTTTGTGGCTATTAGGAATTTGAAATGAGGTACTACACTTAAAGGATACCTTATGTCACATTTACTAGATAGAAAACAAAACCAACTCCTTTCCTCATCAAGGAGACCTTCTTTATTTGTACTGTGTGGATGTTTTATACACTTCTTGGGTTTATTGATGAGGTTATTAGGCCTTTTGACCATTTTGGGACCTTTACCAACCACTTGGACAGTGGAACACTCCATTGGAGGACCATTTTGGACCATTTTTAGGTCACATTTGTGGCTTTTATGGAGGTTGTTGGAGTTAGTTGTCTTTGGAGCTGACTTTTGGAACATATTTGGTGGATCGCCTCACGTTGTCAAGATTTTTTGTTGATAATTGGATAATTTTGACGATGGAGCCCTCTTTATGGGGGTGGTTTTGAGGTTTTAAGAGGCAATTGATGGTTTTTACTCATGGTATGATAAAGCACCCCCCCTATCTTCAGGATGCTTGTTTATACTTACTCATTATTTGACCATTTTGACTAGTGCACCCTCCCTCTTTAAGAATATTGTTAATGTTTTGATACTATTTTATTATTTGGAATATTCCATGACTATATCTAATGTTCTGGACAAGATATTGTTATTTTATTGCACTATAAGTTGATCTTTTATTCTATATAAGAGAGCTCAGTTTTGATTTTTATTTGTTGGTGATTTTTTAGAATAATACGATATACTTCTTCTATTTTTGGCTTTTTTCTATTGATGTCTTCATGGTGATATACATTTGACGTTTCTAATCAAGGTAACTTGTTTAATTTATCAATTTCATTTTCTTTGTGTATTCGTTAGAAGGCTTGTGTAACTTAATGGTTAGTCATATTTCAAATATGAGTTGCATGCTTGAAGTATTTGTTATCCATTAGGAGAGGTACCCAACAAGTACATAGAATAATTTAAGAATAATTTATGAAGTAAGAAAGTGAACGAAGGTGTATGTAAAGAAGACCTTCCTTCATATCTTAGGCAAGCCAAGTCATTTGTTTGTAAGAGAATAATTTGTCATGCTTTTTTTTTAGGGTTTTCTTCAAGAAGCTATTCAAACAAGGTTCAAGCAAAGAAGATCCAAGACTCCATAGGCCAAGGATTTTGAAGGCACTAGTCCATTCTTCATTTGCTCAAACATCAATTCTCTAAAAATTTCTTCAGATCTTAGTATAGAGTAGGTAAACATTATTAAAAAATATCTAAAATAATGAAAATAATTTAAAAAATACAAAAATGATTATTTTTCAAGATTTTTTTTTCTTTCTAAATTTGTATTCATTTTTAGGATAATTTTAAGAGTTCATGTAGGTTCATTTCTCTATTTTCTGCAATTTTGTGTTAATCTGCAACATATAAAGGGCCTACAAAATATTTTGAAGGTTTTATTAGTCCAAACGTTATTAAAAATATGTTGGGTCATATATGATCAATTTTTATGAAGTTTCAATGGGTTTAAAGGTAATTTAGTTCAAGTAAAGCAATTTTGGACTTAATTTTCTGAAATGGAAATTTCTTTTTATAATGGCCTAATAAATGAAATGTTATATATTCAATATTATTTTCTGGAAAAACGTCAAATACAAATCTATGTTTTAGGAGTTATTCTCTTGTTGTCTTGTGGCCTAAAATGACTATAACAACAATAATTTAAATTTTTAAATTTTGGAAATTTCTGAGTACATACTTAAATGACATATTTCTTAAATTGTATACTAATTTAAATTTTGGAAGTTTTTTTATTTGCTATTATAGATATATAACAACAATATTATGATGAAGGGATGCCTAAAAATAATGAATCTATCTGCTTAAGTCTCTGAATATTGGTCAAATGCTTAATTGTTAAATTTCCAGATTCCTTACGTTTATAAAATGCAGATTTTGAATTCATTTCTGGAAAGTTGTATCAATGTTATCTAATGATTATAGACATTCAAATATGATGGCGATAATCTAAATCAGTGAAATCATAAGTTGTGAAATTTGAATAGAGTCATTTTGGTTGAAGCGACACAAGTCACTACAATTCAAGTCACAACGTGCCTTAAATAAAATCCGAGTGATATCCTTTTGGAAAGATTTTTATCTCTCGAAGAGGGAATTATTAATTTATACAATCACATAAGTTAATAAAGTATAGGTATCACCATTTCAAATAACAACTTATGGATGATTTGAGGTAATGAGCCATCTCCTTAAGCTTTTGTTTCATTATGGTGCGTTGTTGGTTTTACATATGCAAGTTATTTTCTCGTGTCCATGAATCTTTATCTTTGCTCAATAAAAAATTCGGAGAAATTTCTATTTTGATCACACTACATGGAAATTACTTGAATTTTATCTTTGTAGGATGCTTTAGTGAATTATGTATTTCTAGATCTAAATACAAATATTCTAAGATCTTAAATATTGATAGGGACTCCTACCTTAAACTAGGACGTGGATTGAAATGTGTGAAAACTTAAAACTAAGTGCTAGTGGTAGTAGTTTTCCGTAGTTTTATATCAAAATACTAGTGGAGAGGGACTTTACCACTAAAGTGTCAATTTGACGTGTACAACATTTTGGTTTCTTTTCTAGGAATAAGTTGAATTGACCCAATCCTAGAACAATGTTTCATTTAGTGAAATTATAATTCATTCTGTGACTTTATATAGAGTTTAAGTGTTGAAAGGATACTCCACATGAGCGTCCTCTTTAGAACGGGTTTCCTTTATTCATGACCTTGAGAGATATCTTAGGATTAAAAGGAGAGTGACCCAATCTATAAACTAAGGTAGTTCCTCAAATCGGTTAAATCCTTTACATCTAGTCATGGACACTCGTTGGATAAAAGAGCATCGCAAACCTTTTGATTTCTCCACCATTGTTGGATATTCTAACAATGTTCTTCTCATGGATAATTTACTTGAATTTAGTGGGGATAATGTTGTTTCAACCTTAGAGTAGTTCAAAAATTTTACAAGAGTACATGAAATGTAACACATCTTGATGTGGTCTTCAATTTTTTTGTCAAAAGATTAAGAAAAAAGGCTTACACATGGTTTCAACGTCATTCCTATAAGAGTATAAAATCCTTTCATTTGTTGAGGAAATATCTCGTTGATAAATGGAAGAAAAGAAAAGAGAGATAACAAACATGTTTTAAATGAATTGAATTGCATCAAGGGAAATGAAAATGAGATGGTGGAGGACTTAAAATCTAAGTTTACTAGACTGGATGAAGAGATTCCAACTGAACATGCTCCCCCTGATGTTATAATCTTGTTCTATTACATGAATTCTTATCACTGACAATTTAAAATGTTCTTAAACCAATTAAAACCCAATATTGATCTCAAAGATGCCCAAAATACTTTTATAGCTTCAGAAATATTGGATTGCTACTGGGAAACATGATGTTTTGTCTAATGTTAGGATTGTGACTCCAAAACCACAATCAAATATGAAATTTTTGGATGAACCTTCCATTGATCCATTTGTTAGGATTACTAAATCTCATAAATGATCAGAGACCACCATGCTCCAAAATATCAAAACTATCCAAAATAGATAGAGCCCACCATGCTCCAAAATACCAAAACTATCTAAAATAGATTGATTAGCTTGGAAAATGCTCAAGCACAACTTAAAAATCAACTTAGAGGAAAAACAGAGGTTGGAAAAAAACAAGGGTAACTCAAGGTAGAAACAAATTTCCTAATAGGAATCAAGAAAATCATAAAGGAAATTACCAAAAGGTGCATATCGCTTTAAAAACAAACAATGTAGTTGAAGAATATCCATATTATTGGTGTCCAATGCGTAGGAAAGATCATTGACCTAGTACTTGTCCTTCAATCTAATAATTCATATATCAAAATTCAAACAAATGTGGGGAAGGATCTAGAGAAAACCCATTTATCAATTTTATTGGTGAAATAAATAATCTCATGAAGGCTTACAAAGAATCTAATGATTAAACAAAACAAATTAATGAAAGACGTGTAGATCCTAAGGAGGTAGTTGAAATATTAACTAAGAAATACTCTCGAGAAGAAATAAGGAAGAAAATGCAAGTTGGTGATGTGGAAAATTATCAAAGAAGGGGAAAAGGAATCAATGAACCATCTCTGCCTTCCAAAGAGATTGTGAAGCCTAAGGAAATATCAAAGGTTAACAATAAGGTTTTTTGAAACATTACAAATTTACTTGACCACATTTTTTAGTAAGGCCCATGCTTAACTTACTTTCCTAGAATTGATGAAATGTCCTCACGTTAAGAATCAAACCATGAAAATATTAGGTTTTAAAGACAAGGGATTGCACGAGGGAGTCAACAAATAAGTTAATAAAGGAATCATTGAAGAAGTTAATGACGATGTGTCGATAGCATTGGAATCAAGACATAATGGAACAAATGCTCGCAAAAACCCATTTTTATATAATTGATAGTCCAAGATTCCTACTTGCACAATTGTATGTTAGATTCAGGGGCTTATGCCAAAGTTATCCCCTTAGTCAAGAAGAATCAATTAAAGGTAAAAAATACTTTCCCCTATCATGATGTTTATACCATGGAGTCATGGAAATCAAAGGTTAAGGCTTGATTTAAGGCTTGATCGAGGACTTGATGGTTTCATTCGTTGTGTATCTTGATATCTCAATCCTAATGGATGTTCCTATAGTTGATGTCCCACCTATATGGAGAATGATTTTATATAGAAAGTGGAATACCAACTTAGGATGAAGTTTAGCAATGGATTTATCTTATGCCACCATCCCATCTTGTGAAGGATCATTTGTGATTCTGCATCAATAATTTCTTTAGAGATATATTGTAGAGGATCTTGAAGAGCCAATGAATGATTTTATAAATCATATAGAAGATATCCCATGAATTTTTTAAATATTGAACCATACTTTAAATATTTTGGTTGATCCAATTACGCTTATTCAAGAAAGCATTGATAAATGGAGCCTTAAAGAAAAGGATAAGTGTGAAAACAAAGGAATTTGGAGGATGAACTTTGATGCATCTTGTTCTAGAACAAGTTTTGTTGTAGGAATAGTTTTCACTTCTCCTAGAGGGGACAAAATTAGTTATTCCTATTAGTAAGAGTTTGACTCTACCAATAATGTTGATGAGTATGAATACTTGATTTTGGGCATTCAATTAGCAAGAGACATGGGAATCAAAGTTATAAACGTCATAGGTGATTCTAATCTTGTGGTACAACAAGTAAAGAATTGTTTTGGGAATAAAAATGAAATATTAAGGCATTAGAGGCATGCTATATGCCATACCATTGAGTTATTTGATAAATTTTCCATTCAGTTTGTTACTAGGGAACAAAACACCTTGGTTGATAACCTAGCTATAGCATCCTCTACCTTGCAACCTTGCAAGAGTCTATTGTTGGTTGAAGGTAAAATGGAAATAATTTTTAGGTCATTTGTTCTCAATAATCTTGAGCACTGGAAATTCTTTCATGATGATTCTCAAATATTAATGTTCATGAATAACTTACATGAATTTTCTAATTGAAATTCTAAATGGGGATTTGAAAGTGATGAGAATTGATGGATAGAAAATTTGTAAAACAAAAGATATCTTCTTGGCCTTGTCCCTTTAGAATGTGACTTTGATATAGAATATGCCTTCAAGAAGAAGGAGGAAGTAAATGAGCTGAAAGACTACATAGAGTTGAACATTAGTTTTGAGTCTAGTCCATAGATCATTAAGTTGGGAAGTATGCAACTCTGGGAGAAATAAGAGACATAAAAAAAATGGTGAGAGATTATAAGGATGTGTTTTCTTAGTCATATGATGAATTGAAGGTCTATCATGAATATGTGATACAACACATTATCCCTCTTAGGAAATATCCTAATTAACCTTTTAGGAAAAAGTTAAGAAGGATTAATCCTAAGTTAGCACATGACTTCATCAAAAAAGAGTTATAAAATATGTTGGAAGCAAAAATCATTGCCCCTGTAAAACAATATAATGGGTGGCCAATATGATTGTGGATAGGAAGAAAAATGGTGAAATAATACTTTGTGTTGACTTTAGGAATCTTAACTAAATTTCACTTAGAATAGAATTACCCACTTCCTAATATGGAAATTTTGTTTCAAAGGGTCACTAGTGTTGGAATATTGTTTATGTTAGATGGATTCTCGGGTTATAACCAAGTGTTGGTCAAGGATTACATGATATACAAAAGAGATATCTCACTACCACCTCGAGAACATTTAAATACCATAGGATGCACTTGGATTGATGAATACTGGGTCCACTTTTCAAAGAGCAATGGGCATTTCCTTGAAGGAAATTCTTGGGAATATAATAAAATTATACCATGATGACTTGACCATTATGTCTAAAGAAAGTTAAAATCATATAAGTCATCTTAGGCGAGTGTTTGAAAAATGTAGGAAATATTGCATATCTTTGAGTCCCAAAAGTTGATTTTAGGGGTTAATGAAGCTAAACTCTTAGGACATATCATATCCAATGATCAAAATTGATGCCGAGAGAGTTGATGCCATCAAACAAGTCCCATTTCCTATCAATAGAAAAGTCTTCCAATCTTTCTTTGGAAAAGTAAACATGTTTAGATGGTTCATTCCTAACTTTGTCGAAATTTTCAAACCAATAATTATGTTACTTAAGAAAGAGAAAGCATGGGGTGAGGAAGGTAGAAAAGATTTTGATTTCATCAAACAATCCATTGCCTCAACTCCTATCCTAGTTAGTCCAAATTGTTCCAAGGAATTCCAAATATTTTCATTTTCTTATGAGGATACAATTGTTGGTGTTTTTCTACAAAACAATGATGACAAATTAGGGAAACATATAGGATTCATGCCCAAAGTTCTTATACATGGTGAATTGAAGTATGATATCCTAGAAAAAAAGTCCTATGCTCTTTCTGAATCCTTAAAACATTTCCAAAGCTATGTAGGTTACTCGAAGGTAGCCTGCTATGTACCCCATTTTGCAATCAATAATATCTTGACCAAACACGATTATTTAGGTCTTAGAGATAAGTAGGAGACTCAAATCCAAGAATATGAGTTACATATTAATCCAACTAAGGTAATTAAAGGGAAAAGGTTAGCGCAAATGTTCACATAAGGAAATGAGAAAGTCGTAGACTTATCTAATGAACCCATTGAGATGGTCTTGATAGTGATGGAAACATTAGAAAAAAATCCTTAGTATTTGGACATGACTTATTACTTGAAGAACCTAAATTGTATAGATCACTTAGTTGACCATAAACAAAAGTCCTTAATCTTAAAAGAATCTAAGTATTGTATGGTGCAGGGAGGACTGGGATAGAGAAACCTAGATGTACTGGTCCTGCAATGTGTTAATGATGTTGAAGCTCAATAAATCATGGATGATTTGCATAAGGGTTATTGTAGTCGAAATTATGCTTCCAATACTACGACTCACAAGATTGAGAGTTGGTTACTATTGGCCCTTGATCTCCAATGATGGACCTTCATTTTTTTAAGGAACTATCAAACATTTCAACTATTTATGGGTAGGTTGAAACTTGCGTCCCTTCCCTTAAAACCAACCATAGTCGAGGAACCCTTTAAACAATGGGGGTTTAGATTTCATTAGTGAGTTTCAATACAACTCTAGTAACAACTTTAAGTGGATTTTAACAACCCCAAACTATTTCACAACGTGGATTGTGTTCATCCCCACTGAGAGAGCTATTGATAGTGTAGTGATTGAGTTCATCAAAGATAAGGTCATTATTAGGTTTGGCATACCTACTAAGATTACTAGAGACAATTTCAAATCCTTTAGCTCAACTAATATGCCATTTTTTTGTTTGAATATGCCAGTGTCTTGTCCCACTCTTCCAACTATTACTATCATTGTAATGGTCTTACCAAACCTAGAAGGAAGAACCTCATGATCATCTTGAAGCACATTGTAGAAGAGAACAAAAGAACCCAGGATAGAAAAAATAAAGATGCCTTTGTGGTTGACAGAATAACCAAGAAGGAATCTACTAGGAAAAGTCCATTTGAATTGGTATATGGTGTAGATGTTACTTTTCATGTCCACATAAAAATATGCGTGTTCAATTCCCCTAATAGTTTACCATCTAGCAAGACGTTGTGGAATAAATTCGACTAATAGACATTGACGAGATCACAAGGAAGTATTTTAACCACCATGCAAAGAGAAAAGAGCTATGAGTTAAAGGAATATTCAACCTTAAGGCTCATGATAGGTTATTGGAATGGTGCGACCTAGTGCTTATGTGGAACAAATTTAGTGAACAACCAGGGAATCATGGTAAATTCAATATCCTTTGGTTGGGACCCTATAAGATTGATGATGTTGCAAGAACCAAATCCTTCTACCTCTGTTATTTGAATAGTGAAAGATTTCCCTGTCGTATTAATGGGAAAATTTGGAAGATATATTATCATGATAAAACCTAATACAATAGGGCATTCCCAGGTAGGTTATGACTGCATTTCATTTGATTAACCAACATTTGCATCTGCTTTACACATATTGAGTTGTACACATGCATTGAATTCTGATTCTAATTCTGCTTTTGCACATCAATAAATCTGCATTCCATATGAGTGCTTCATTTCATGCATTAATTTTATTTTTCCACAATAAATTATCATGTTGGTTATATTATGTTTCTCCAGTATATTGGTTTATTGTTTTCATGTTGATTAGGATATGGCACTTTTTCCCTACCCTTTTCTATGTTTGATGAACCATTGAGGAAGGTGTGTAGCAGCATGAGCTTCTTTCAAATTTTCGATTTCTTATGCACTCTCACATCTCCCCCAGTTGGAGCCATATTTTACCCCTCTCTAAACAAGGATTAAATGTTGATTAGTTTCCCTTATATGGGATTTTTGGTTGCACTATAGATCAATGGTCATAGATTTATCTAGTAGTATTAAATAGTCGATGGTCGATGATGTGCCTAGCCATAGAAATATCATCACCTCTAGTTTTTTGGTATCTCCAACCTTCATATTTCTTAGTATGTTGTATAACACTTGATGGTTTTTTAGCATGATATATTACACTTCTTCTTTCATCACGAATCACACACACTTTGATCATTTATTTTTCATCGTATAAGCTTTGAGTTTCATTTTTAAGTAAATAAGTGTGTTATTCGATGTTCATGTGTACCTTTGTTAACATAAGTCAATGTAAGTTTATCCATTTCACACAATATTACCTAGCCATCTCCATCCATTTAAGCTAATTCATCCGTTCCTTTCACTTTCCCCTTTGTGTAATATATATTATTAGCAATGGCCTATGGTAATGTTATTATTCCAATGTATGATTTCCTTCATCAAAGTCAAAAGAGTCTTGCATTTTCAAAAAAAGGAGGATGCTAAGTAAACCAAATTCAAATGGAAAATATCATGGGAGATAATCCCCATCACAAAACCTAGGCTCCCTTGTTCGAGGTTGTCTAAGACACATCTAATGAAAAAGGGACTAAGCCAATGAATATGCTGAGTAAAAATGTGTTAAATAAAAAAACCACCAAGGGAATGAAAAATGAAAAACTAAAATGGGATTGTAGTATGAAGGTGCGAGGATGGATGACCCATGAGAACTTGTTCCTAGGCATGCATGTGGAAGAAAAATCTAAAACAATAACTCTCTTGATTGTTAAGGATAAACCAAACACTCCTGTGTTGCTATGCTAGTAGTTTCACAAAGGCCCCCTTTCTTCCTTATATACATATTTAATCTAATATACCCTCACTTGAATTAGGAAAATTAAGCTATGGATCTTAATTTAGGGTCTCGCATGTAAACAAAGTTCTAAGGTTTACTCCAATGTTAGACTAGATAAGTAAACATTAGTAATTGATGATTTACTTAGGGAAAATATGTTTGTAACATACATTTTGTGCATTATTATCATCTTAAGACTAACATTGCCTATGTTTTATGATTGGTTTATTTTTTATTTCACTAGAGGTGTTTTATTCAACATATGCTCCTTCTATTTGGACATTACTATGGCTATTAGGTATTTTTGATAAGGTGCTACACTTAGAGGACATGTTATGTTGCATTTCCTAGCTAGTAAAAGGGGCAAACCCATTTCCTCGTGATGAGACATTCTATACTTGGCATGTGTGTGATATTGTTAGGGTTTTTTATTATTTTACTATTTTGGAGTATTCCAAGACTAGATCTAGCGATTTGGACAAAATATCATTATTTTGTTGTACTAGAATTCGATCTTTTTTCTTATATAATAAAGATCACTTCTCATTTTCATTTGCTCTTTTATTTTGAAGAATAATACTATCATACTTCTATTTTTGTATTTGTCTCTTGGTGTCTTCATGGTGGGCTCAACTTGATGTTTCTAATTGATGTAACTTTAATTTATCATTGTAAATTTATTTGATTCTTTCTTAGAAGGGTTGTGTAACTCCATGGTTAATCACATTTCAAATTTGTGTTGCATGCTTGAGGTATTTGGCATACATTAGGAGATGTATCCTGCAAGTAGCATATATTACTTTATGAAGTAAGCAAGTGAATGAAGGTGATTGCAAATCTTACATGATTATGATGAAATGATGCCTAAAAAAAGATGAATCTAGTTGTTAAGTCTCATAATATTTTTCTAATGCTTAAATGTTAAATTTCCATATTCCATATATGACACAGATTTTGAATTCATTTCTAGGATGTTGTCTCAATGTTATTTAATGTGTATGTATATTCAAATGTTTTGGTGATAATCCAAACATTGACATATTAAGTTTTGAAATTTTAATTCATTTTGGTTGAAGTGACAGAAGTCACTACAACTCAAGTGAACACCTAAAATAAAATATGAATAATATCCTTCTCTAGAGTATTTTATCTCTCCAATAGGGGATTATTCATTTATAGAATCACATAAGCTAATCACATATAATTGTCACCATTTCTAATAACTTGTGGATGATTTGAAGTATTGAGCCATCTCTTCTAAGCTTCTATTTCATTATGGTGTATTCTTAGTTTCACTTTTGCAAGTTATTCTCTCATGTCCATGAATCTTGATATTGAGTCAATACAAAATTTTGGAGTTATTTTTATTTTGATCAGAGTACATGTAAATCACTTGAAATTTGTTTGATTGGATTAGGTATTTTTAGTTTTAAAGGTAGCAAATCACTTGAAATTTGTTTGATACTGAGTCAATACAAAATTTTGGAGTTATTTTTATTTTGATCAAAGTACATGTAAATAATTTGAAATTTGTTTGATTGGATTAGGTATTTTTAGATTTAAAGATGAATATCCTAAGATCTTACATCTTGATAGAGAAACCTCCCTTAACCTAAAGAGTAAGTTGAAATATGTACAAAATAATAAACTATTTCAAATTAAACTATATGATTATAAGAATTATAATATATATCCAATTTATCCTTTATTCCTCTCATTTCCCTTAGAGAAAATAATCATGATATCATGTAAGCAAATAGTAAATAGGAAATGCTAGCATCTTCATATGGAGAAGGGAAAATAACAAGTTTAAACAAGTAAATGACCAACCTTAACTCACTATCGATTAACAGTAATTTAACGAGTAGGACCGAAAGAAATAAACATCCCCGCCATTTCCTTATGTAAACTTTATTAAATAAAGCTCCTAAATTGCCATGTACATTAGCAACCTCATTTTGTTTTTGCAAAATGCTAAAAATATATATCTCCTTATCTTAAGTTAAATCAATGATTCTTTGAGTAGCTTTATAAAGTTTGGTGTTTTAATGAAATAAGATTTGGTTATTTACAATGATATTAAAGTTTGTAACAATGATCTTTGATTATTAAGAATTTAATTTGTAATAAGGATTATAAATTGTTTTATGATTCAACAATTTGAAAGTGCAATGGTTATGTTTTTTCATTATCATAATCATTATATTAAAAATTTTAAAAATAATAAAATTTGATTTTATTACAAGTATTTTAAAAGATATTATTTTATTTATATAATTTTTCGCATTGAGAAGAATAAGGTGTTGTAACTCAATCTAATATAAAATATATAAATAAATAAATAATATCTCAAACCAAAAAATCTCTTTTTAAAATATTTATATTATATAATATCCAAAAAAATATATTACCAAAAAATAAAAAATAAAGTAACATAAAATTTTAAATTTTAAAAATAATTAAAAAAATCAGTTTTCATCTTAATTATCTTATATTTTAAAATAAACATACCTTACATAATAATTTATTATGAATTTAATTAATATTTTATAGTTTATTGCAACCATATTTAAACAAAATTGCTATTATTTATTGAATTAAAAAGCATAACAAGCATAGCACGAATAAAGCAGTACAGTATATCATTTAAATTCCCATAAATTGATCAAATGTGCATTAAAAGAACAGGAATAAATACTACTGGTTATATGTAATGGGCATCGAAATATATCATAAATGAATGAGACGAGCATCACTTTCCGCCTCGTCTGTGTCTACAAGCCTCGACAGTTCTCGTTGGATCATCCTTCTTAGTTCCATCTTTCTCTCGGAAAAGTCAGTGCCAAATCGTAGCTCCAATTGCTTTGTTATGTCACGGTATGTTGTCATTTCAAAATCAGCTACTTCTGCGATAATCTCAGATATTGCAGAAACCAGATCGTTATTTGACGGAGGATTCAGTGAATAATTTGTTTCTGCATTATCATTGTTTGCCACCTCTTTATCCTTTGAGTTGGACTTCTCTGCGGAGGCGCCATTGTCTTGCTTCCTTCCTTTCTTCCTACCAGCATCAACAACAAATGCATCATTGTTTTCTTTCGTGTTTTTCTGTAACCTCTTTCGAACCGTTTTCTTCACTGCGTAGTCCCCATCAACAGCTTTTCCCTCTTCTGGGTCAACTTCTTGCGCATAATTTTCCTCTTTTGCATCTTCATTTCTATTTTCATCCTCAGTCTGCCCTTTCTCTTCCTGGGTGACAACAATATTTTTCTGTCTCTTGCGAGGAACATCTTTATTTTGTATTTTTGCTAGGGTTCCATTCCTATTTCTCTTCCGCTTTTTGGCAGTCTCTTTCTGGGTTGTCTCATCAACAATTAGATCTGTAGTTCCATGTGGACACTCCAGAAATTCAATTAGTTTGTCCACCAGCTCTTCCTTCTTTGTATTTGTTTTGGAAACATGAATATCCAACAAATGACATAGCTGAAACAAGATTTCCTTGTTATGTTTGTGAAGTTTATCTTCTAATTTTTCCTTCTGTTTTTCCTCGTCTTGGCCCCAGACAAAGCCCGAAAACTGCAAGATATTATCCTTCATATGAATACCCTTCCCCCTTTTTCCATAGAGAAGCGTATGAACAAGTATTAAAATTTCGTCCATCCTACCCCTTTTGTGTACTTTGTCTGCAATATTTGGCATGTCTTTGAGAGGCATCCCTCTTCCAGTCTCAATGCTGAACTGTTTAGTGTTCTTCACCTCTTCATTGGAAGCATTGAACCGCTCAATTATCTTTCTTGCTCGAGATGGTCGATTAGCAATAGGCTTACGAGCTGCTTCATTGCCCTTCTTCGATACTTCAACCTGACCGTTCGGCACCATCCCAAGGATTTCGACATTACCGTTGGCAGAAGAGTCCAGGGCTACGGCCTCTACCACTTTCTCGTCCATCGCAGTTAGGGTTCCAAACGTCTAGCTTTGTCCTTCTCAACTTTCTGAAACCTGCAACTGCAAAACTCAGAATCATTAAAGAAATGAAAAAACAATAGCTCTCAAACTAAAAGCTTTATTCCATATGCTTATTCATTGTGTTTGTGGATTTAAACAACACCGAGAAGCCCTCCACCTGACCTTTTTCGCTCTGTAAACGTTAGCGCCAAAATTCCTTATTCGCCCCGGTGAGAGATCTAGAGAAAGTTGCGACCAGGCAAAACTTTAACTGGTTGGTCGATTTATATAAAAATATAAGAGTGAGAAATGTCATTTCTACGGGTTGATGAAGTGCTCCGCTTCACTTTTGTCATTTTTACGGGGTTGATGAGGTGTGTCGCCTTCAATTTAGGTCATTTTTACCGGTTGATGAGGTGCTCCGCTTCACATAGGTCATTTTTATGGGTTGATGAGGTGCTTCGCTTCATTTATTTAAGGTTATCAATTACAAGTGAAAATACAAATTAATATAATTAAATTATAGTTAATATGGAAATTTTAGATAACAAATTTTCCAAAATAATTATACCTCAACCAATAATATAAAATATAAAATTGTTTTACAAATATATATAATAATGTATTTAAAAATATAATTATTAGAAATTAAGTTTTTTAATTAGTTTAGTGAGTTAATTTAGTGGTTGAGTGTTGTGAGTCACAAAGAATGAGATTTTACCAGCATAGATCTATCTAAAAGGGGATCTACCAAGCCCATAGAGGGATCGAATCTCTCAAATGTGCAAACCCCGAATTGTGTAGTTTTATATATATGTCAGTTTAAATATTTTAAATCTAATTTGTAATAAAGGACACGTGTAATCTATAGGATGAGACGGAAGGAGTTACACATCTCCCCATAATGGGGTCTACAATGGGCCTCTTAGGCCCAATCAATTGTGGACCTTACTTGATGTCATTGTGGGGTTAGGTTGTTAAAACTGCAAGATAATGATTTATTTGAATACCATACTCAAATGAGAGAAAGTGCATGAAGGGTTTAAATTTTTTTTTTAATTCAATATTAAAAAAATAAAGTTTTGGATAACTTTATGAAGTATATAAAGTTTAAATGAAATGGATTTTTGCTAAATTTTGATGTGTAATAGATTCTGATGTGATTAGTACACTCATGATTGTGATGGATTTAGATTAGAGTTCACTGAATAAAGAATAAATGAGGTTTTATTTGCAAACAAAGAGACCAACTTATGGTATGAGAAGTAATATGAATAATGTATTACAATCACAATTCTAATGCTCATGGTTGTGGTATTTTTCAACTTATGTGTTTTGAGAGTATTTTGAAGGGTGAAAATATCTTAAGCCCATGAGAGTGATCTTGTACTTCCTCCATAGAATTTGAGATTAAGCTACATTTAACAAATGGTGCTTGCTATATTAAGAAGCAAAAGGGGTTTCTTTGAACTCCTATTGGGGACTGGTGTTTAAATATGTGTGTTTGTTGTGCAATTCTAAGGCATCAAGAAGACAAGGGTTACAAGATGGTGCATGGAACATTATTGCTTCTTTGAAATATTTTTAGTTATGTAGGATAGATTTTAATCGAGAATATCAAAGACATGCCCACTAAGTTTTGTGGTCAGAGTTTCCTTCTCTTCTAACAAACCTACAACCTTTTATGAACTTCTTTGCAAATATGTTTGAAAAGTGTTGATCCCAAATTGCCAATGCAATTCATTTCAATGTAGCCCTAGAGTGTGTGTGTAGAAGTTGATCTGAAGCAAAACTTGTCTCTATTCATTTCAATTATGATTGTGGATGGGGTTCATCAATATAAAGTGCACTATTTGAATCTCCCTAATTATTTTCCTGCTTGCAAAGTTCAAGACCACATTACTCATTATTTCCCACATCGAAATGCTCCCATGGTAGCTTCTCAGGGCACAATTGTTACAACATCAAACACACCATCCTGCATTAGTGGGCTCTCATCTAGATTTGGCCATGTGATCAAGGAGGTTTATAAACAGGCCCATGCTTCCAACTATTTCTTATCATTCACAAGGTTTGTGAGCCCATGTTAGTAGGTGGTGGCGCAAGAACCTTCTAAGAGTACTAGGGTGCATCTTTCACACTTAGTGCAAAGTTTTAACTCTAGGTCTATTCACAACTCACAGGGTTAAAGTGCCATGTTATATTGTGGTGGAGGTGTCAATGTCAAGACATAGGTTATGGATGTTGATGAAGGGTGGCCTACTAATTCTAACAAGTCATGTCCCTATCCCTATACAAGTGTACCTCTTCCTTGGTTAATGTGGAATTAAGAAATAGATTTAGTAATCTCACAACCCCTCTATCCTTTGAATGGAGTCTTCTTTTCTTTTTGGAAAGTGAGAGGGACGATGATCCTAGGTTTGGAGAAACATGTATGGAGAGTTTTGCAAAAGGATAAGTGAGATATAGTCATTCTATAGGAGGAAAATACTATTGGGTTTGAGATTCACAACCACATTACTCATTTGTGGAATGGTACCTTTTGAACCTCACCTAATGTTCAAGGTGGTGGAGGGGAGGGGGGGGTGGGGTGGGGGTGTGCTTGCTTTGTCCCCTTTTATTCATAATTGTATTACACATTATGGTTGGTTGTGAGCAAGATAATTAGTGCATCTGGATTACTATTTTGATAGCTAAGAGATTGTTTGGATTTTGTTTGGTGTATGCACCTAGCTTCAATTCTGCTTGAACCCACCATTGGGAGTGTATGTACCCTTCTCTTCTACATATTTAATGGATAGCAGGTGGTGAATTTAACATGGTGGAATGGGATGGTGATCCAGGTGGTGGTTTAGGATCAATGGTTTCTATTGCAGAAAAGAAAGCATGGTTGAGATGTAAGGCTACCATTCAAATATTTGATTATAATTGAGGAAAAAGAAGGTTGGTTCACTTAGTATAATTTTATTCAAGGGAGGGAGAGGGTGTACGCAAGGATTGATAGGGTCTATGAACCTCAAGATGATATTTCTTTTTCTTGTATTTTTTGTGCAATTGATTTGTTGATGGAGACATTTTCTCAAATCATTTTCCCATTCAAACTGCTAGTTGTGTGGGTCATGTAAATAACCGAAAGCCTTCTACCTTGTAAAAGCTAAATGTTTCTCATTTGGTATCCCTTAATTTAAGTTCCTTGGTCCACCAAGTTTGGAACCTTCTTCCTCGTCCTATTTTTGATATGGGTTGGACACTATGGTAGGAGGAAACCATTGAAAGTATAATAAAATTTATGCATGGATGATGCCATACGATTGCTTATAAGCGTAGAAGGGAGATTTTGTACATTAGGCGAAAGTTGCAAGGATTCTATATCCACCTTCAGGAGGAAATACACAACACTATCCTTAAAGAAGATACAACACACCTAGAGTTTGTTATGCATTACACATTGAAAGGTGTTATGGTTTTAGCTAGGAATGTTTTCTATAGGCTAGTTCCACATAAGTTCTCTATTGTTGATTGTGATTGATTGGATAGAGACTTCATGAAGGATCAACTATTTCCATCTATTATCTCTATGAATAATGGAAAATTTCAAGGGATTGATAGACTACCTTATGATTTCTACAAGGTTATGTTGGATATGGCATGGAGATCATTATAGTTGCATAGATTTAGATCATTCTTTTTCCAAAATATGTCTGATAGAATCCAATAATCAAGGGTTGATCAATCTCATTCTGAATAATGGTCATAGGGACACCATTGGGGGATGTGACCTATAATTTTAAGTGTTTCTTACAAATCATGTATAAAGTTGTGGCATCGTGAGTGATAGATTTGTTAAGGAAGATATTGCAGAAGGAACATACATGTTTTATTCAATGATGACTTTTCTTAGACATAGTGATTTATTCTTGGAGGGCTATGAAGTGAGCCTTTAAGTATGGGAAGCAAACTCTCTTTATTAAAATTTATTTTTATAATCCCTATGATATAAGTGACTAGACTTGTATTAAACACATATGGTATCAAGTTTGGAATTTGGTTTAAAGTGTGTAGGGATGGTAAACACCTTACTGTCTTTTGCCTCATCATTTTTTGCAATAAATAATAAAACTTCTCCACATATTATTCTACATGGATCGATCATACAGAGATTCCACCTGGCACCTTATCTCTATGTTTTGTCTGTTTTTTTCCATTAATTATTTGTTCAATAATGCCCATATTCAGGGGAATATTTAGTGGTTTTCATTACCAAATGATTCTTATATGGTCAATAATTACTTTGTTGATGATTCATTTCTATTTATTAGAGAGATGACGAGGAGTCCTTTTCTAGTGGTAAGGAATCCTTATCCATTTTTTTCAATCATTTTTGTCTCATAGTAGTGATCATAAGACTGAATATTGGTTTGTTGGTATTGATAATATTCCTAATTGGATTCCTCCCACTTGGAAATTCACTTGTGGGTGAGTGCGTGAAGTTGGTTGACCTTTCAGATGCAACTAGATTTTTAGAAGATTTTTCATGTTTATGCCATAACTTTTTATTATCTCACCCATTTCATAAAAAAAAATATGTTTAACTAGTAGGCAGTGACCTCTACATGTTATAAAAGATCCAATCCATCGTAATTACATTAATTAGACCTTGGGAAGTTGCAGTAACACTTGATGTACTAATTTCAAGGCATGCTTGCTTAATTTTTAAAAATATTTAGAAGTACTATCATTTGTTATAAACATGATTTCCAATGTTTGTATATTGATTCCATCGTTTAGTCACGCAAAGGTTGCACTAACATGGACATATACCTTAATATCATTTGGTGAAAAATAAAATTTCAATGTTAGAAAAAATTAAAATTGGTTAGTTGTGAACATTTTCATCAAATAAAATTTATATATTCATAAAGGTGATTTAATTTCATATGTTTCATACTTTTTACTAGAAGCAATATTGATTGTGTAGGTATGTCAAAATACCCATGTAATTTGAAGGATATATGTTTTTTAGTTCTATTTCATCTAACATATAAAAAGAGACCATCATTAGCTTGCGCTAGCCCTTTTCAAGGTGTAATAGTAAGTTATCTTGGCATACCCTTTGGTGTGGGTATTTCTTCGATTGGTCTGTGGGAATGGTGTTTGGATCCTCTACAATGAAATTTTCTCTATGAGAAGAACAAAGGCCTTCCATTTACTAGGAAACTATAGAATCCTCTAGGCCTCACATACTTATTATATTTCTTGTTGGTTTCCGAGTAGGGCTTAGTTTCATAGATTGGAGTTGCTTCTATATTTGTATATTTGGGCCAAGTATGGTGGCCTTGGGACCTTCCTATGGTAACATATGATGTTTTAATTATTCCCAAAGATGAAGGAGGCATGGGTTTGATTGATATTGCTACATAGAGTAAAATCTTGTCTTCCAAACGATTGTTCAGGGTCTTAAGGGAAGTTATCCTTGGTAGGTTTTGTTGAGACGTCATCTTCTTGTAGCACAACATATTGGTAGGATCAGGGGATTGTTTGGGTTGTGTGATATAATTTCATTCCCTCGTAGGTTCTAGGTCATGGGATCTTTTATTATCAAAATTCTTTGGGAAACAAGGAGGAAGGCAGAATTGACTCCGTGCAATGGAAGATACTAGGGATTTTAATGGGATATTGAGATTTGATAATAAGATTGGTTTGGAGTTGGAAGGTGTATGGTGCAGGTGTTGTAGACATTCCTCTATTTTTGGGAATATGATTAAGTAAGAATAGTATACTTTATTGGAGGGATTTGTGGGATGATAATACTTGATCCTGTAAGGAATTTGGCGAACTAATAATCCATTTTTTGTGATTTATCCCTATTGTGTATGGATAGGCATATAATTATGGAGATTATCGGTCGTGTTCCTCATGAGGACCTTCTCAAAATTAATATAGACATACTTGGTCCCTTTGGGCATGATTGGGAGTAGATATTTTGGACCACCTTGGTTTATTATGACTCTCAAGGGTTTTAATTTTCTCTTCATAAGAGACATGACCTTAGCCATGTTTTTAATTCATGATGGGTGTTAAGTAATGTAGAGAGGTGTTGGATTTGGAGCCTATTTATCTTCTTGATTCAAAGTTCTTCTTCCAACCATGTTTGGATCTTATTTATTAATGGGGGGGGCACTTCTATAACAAGGGGATCTAGGGGGATAGCAGAAACCTTTTGGAGACCCCCCTTGGCGTGGGTTCAACAACAGTCCCATGAAGATATTTTTTTGGAAAAAACAACTTGTAAAATATTGTAATTTTGTATTCAATCGAAACAATTCATTATTAGGTCATAGATCAGATGGTAGAAGTTATGTTGGTGCTTTAGAACCTAGAAAGTGACCTCTAGAAGCTATGTAGTGTGTGAGAGAGATTGTGAGAGAGTGAAGAGGAGGTTGAAGTGGATGTGCTGTAGGTTTTACCCCTTCATTTTGTTCGATGGAATAAAGGAAGCACTAGTTGTTTATCTATGGATGGAGTCAATATAGGGTGAACTATGTATATCAATGTCTCTCTTGTATTGTTCTGTTATGTGTTTCGTATCCACATTCATTATTAGTTTTATTTATCTATGATTGTATTCTTAATAATTGGTGTCAGAGCCAAAGGTTTATTCACATGATAAACTCGTAGGAAAGGAAGGTTCCTAGTTCGAGTGGAAGAAATGGACAAAAGGGAAAGTTTAGGGTTAATAAGTTTAATGGCCAAAGATACAATATATGGAAGATGAAAATGGAGGACTATCTATATCAAAGGGATATTTTCATACCAATGGGTGTAAAAGAAAATAAAGTAATGACTACAAAGGACGAATAATGGGAGGTTCTTGATAGAAAGGCACTAGGAATAAAGTAGGAACTGATGAAGGAAAAGACGAAGACAATGCATGATACCAAATATACTCTTCCCTCATCCCAAGGAATGATGTGAGAATAAAGGACACCTGAAGAAGGACTATTGGTCTCTAAGAGGAAAACAAGGAAATGCACAACATGCAAATAATTGGGAAGCAAATGTAGCAGGTGTTGTGTTGGAAAACGATTTAATCCTTTTATTAGAAAATATTATTGATTAGTGGGCACTAGAATCAAGGGATTCATTTGATGCCACAACCCATAGGAAATACTTTAAATACTATGTTGAAGGTAATTTTGGATAGGTTTATTTGGTTGATGATGAACCACGTAAAATTCTTGGAAAGGGTAAGATACAATTAAAATTAAAGAAAGAAATTAGTGGTTGTTGAAATATGTAAGGAACATTCTTGATTTGAGAAAAAAACTAATTTTGAAATGATATTTGGAAAGTGAAGGTTGTACATTTGCATTTATAGAAAATTCATGGAAGTTCACTAAAGGATCACTAAAAATAGAAAAATGGAGAGAAGGTACATATGTTTTTTTATGTACCGATAATGTTGACTCTTCGAATTCTTTAGCTTCTATTTTAGAAGATACATCATTGTGGCATCACAAGGTTGGGAACACGAGTGAGAAGGGATGCATATTAACCACTCAAGGAAGTTGTTGGAATATTTGATGCAAGTTGAATTAGATTTATGTGAGCATTATGTTTATCAAAGACATAAGAGAGTTAAAGTTCTCAGATTTGGGATGAAAAATAAGAGTGAAAAGTTAGAGATTGTGCATACATATGTATGGGGACTGACTTAGGTATAATCTATTGCTGGTTGTCATTGTTATGTTAGTTTTATTGAGGATGTAACTAAGGAAATGTGGGTTTATTGCATTAAAAAATTATGGTTTCTTTGATACTTTTAAGAAATGGAAATATTTGATTGAGAAGGAGAAATGAAAAATCACAAATTAACATTGTCTCAAGGTGATTACATAGAGAAGCTGTTGGAAATATTTAGAATGTGGGATGCAAAACTAGTTCATACACCTTTGGATAGCCTTATAAAATTGACTAAGGATATGTTGGCTAAGAAAGAAGAGAAAATATGCTACATGCCTAGGGTCCCATACTCATTGGTAGTTGGTAGTTTGATTTATGTATCCACTTGCACAAGATCATATATTGCACATGTAGTTACAGTTGTGAGCATGTATATGAATAATCTAGGTAAAGAGCATTCGAAGGTATTAAAATGGATTGTCAGGTATTTAATAGCTAATACTACTCATGCATTATGTTTTGGAAGTTAAAACATTGTTCTAAAAGCATATGTTGATTAAGATATGGTAGGTTATAAAGATAGAAGGAGGAGCACCATAGGGTAAGTTTTTACTGTAGGTGAAACAATGGAAGTAGAGAATGTTGTTTCTACATAGGTTACTAAAGATATGATTTAGCTATAGAAATTTATGGAGGAATTGGGAAAGAAGAAATAGACTAGTAGGTTTTACAATGAAATTGGAGTGCAATTCATCTTGTAAAGAACTCAAAATTCCATTCTAAGATTAAACATATACAAATCAGGTACCATTTCATATGATCAACATTAGAATATGGATAGTCGAACCTTTAAAAGATACACACTAGTTGTAATCCTGCAAACATATTAAAAAGGGTGGTAAATAGGGATAAATTGAGTTCCTACTCAATTTTAGTTGGCCTTCAAGCATTATTGTGAACATGAGAAGATTTCCAAGTCGAATTTTGGATCAGAGTCCAAGAGGTGCACTAGTGGTGGAGATAATGTGATTCGCAACCAATTGGGAGGTTGTTTGTTGTAGAGCCTAATTATCTTCACTACTTACAGCTCTTGTTTCAATATTGTTTGTATCCTATTTCCTGATAGGGAGTGTGGGGAGGGCTTCCCTCCTTACTACTATTGCCAGGGTTTCCAAGGTTGGAAAAAATGCAATGTAAAATATTTAAATTTTGCATTAAGTATAGACGTTTTTCGATTAGCTTATAGATTAGATGGTAGAAGTTATGTTGGTTTTTTTCTCCATAGAAGGAAACTCACTTTTTACGAGGGAATTGTATTATAGTTGTGTAGTGTGTGAGATAGACAGTGAAATATTATAAGGAGATTGGAATGGATGTGCTCTAGGATTTATCTATCCATTTTTTGGATGAAATGTTGACACATTTATGTTGACAGGGGTTCGCTTCACACTGTTGTCAACAAAGACCAACCAAAAACCCTTCAGCATCGGCCCATAAAGGTTTTATCCTTCCCAACAACACTCGTGAGGCGAGTGAAGTCTCATTCGAGATGATTAAGGGGGCTGCAGGAACCAAGTTTTCGCAGTAGGGGGAGGAAATGAGTTTACTATCACTCTCTCGCTATAGAAACCAAAGATATAACTTCGCATCATGCTTAACAGTTCAAACATATATTCGATATTCGTGTTATTAGCATATAATCAACACTTGTATTAACATTATATAATCTACAGTTGCATCAACAAACATTGTTGATTAATCGATAAAGTAACAAATACAAAACATTCATCATTGAACTCAAAATAAAACACATAAGAGAGACATAAGTGAACATCCTCATGCATTAACACATCCCAAATCCTACGGTACAACCTTCATAGGAATAGTTCCAAGTGACTTATCGCAGATCCATACAAACAGAACAAAACTTGCCAAAGGCAGAGAAAAACATAGATGCAAGATATCGCACTCTACAATCGACGCCCTTAGGATTCAATCATGGTTCTATTTATAGACAACTAAGGTTGTTACAAACCGGTCCAAATGACCCACTAACTAAACCATAATTTTTGCTTTCATTGGCTCCTTGTTCTTCGTGAATGGTCCTTTCTTCCGCAAATGCTTCTTTTCGTCGCTTCCGACTTCTGCACTTCATGCTCTCTAACCTCATCCCAACAGGCCCCCGACACAAACTTGTGGCTCACCCTTGAGCCACCTCAGCTAGACATCTCTAGTGCATTCACCTATGACTTGAAGTCATCATATGCACCTTTGTTCTGATCGACCACTTCTTTGGCCGATACTTTGACTTGTGCATAGTCTTCTACCTATTGTTCTGTGGGGTGTTCACAACTTTTCTTTTGTGCTTCCTCTAGTTGCTACTTAACCTTTGTCATTCCAACCATTTCTTTTACTGCCAGTACTTCTTCCTTCATTTGTAACTCGTCAAGGTGTGTAGTCCTCTGTTGCTTCCTTTCGCGTGCCTTAGTTACCCATTGATGCATTTATTTTAGTTTTGTATCCTTTGTCATTTGTGTGATTCTGGGCTTCGCTTTTAACGATCCCTTCAAATATTCCAACTATGTCCTCGCTTCACTTAGTTGCGCATTTAGTTGGCTCATCTATTCATCTTGGACTAGACTACCCCAAAATTCTATGACATCCTCTACGATTGTCTTGGCTTCCTTTTCCAACTCCGTGATCTTTGTCACAGCTTCATTGATTTCATTCTATCAACCTTAACTTTGCTCTGGCGATGTGCTGGGTGCCACCGTTGCTTGTAGAGCTTCATTTTCCTTTCACAAGTTTGCGATAACTACTCCCAGCTATATTGAATTTGCTTCGGCTAAATTATCTTTATATATTTCTGGTGCTTTCCCGCATGCGATAGAAATCACATGCTCCAACCTTTTCCTATCTTCTACGACCTTTGCGGCATCTTGCAAGCTTACTTCTTTTTCTTCTTGGAGGTGGTAACTTTTTGCCTCAATGTTCTGCACCTGTCGTTTATACTGGATCATTTGATTATGCATTGTTGCTTCACGTTCCACAATTTCTTCACTTTCTGCTGTCTGAATTTGTTGTAGTGACAGTATCAGAAAAATGTTGAAATCTACCATGATTTCGTCACACTTTCTTAAGTCTGCGTCTAACTCTTTTGCTCCTATTGTCATAGCCTGCAGCAAAATACGCACTAAACTTGTTTTCATGCTGATGTCCACCTCGTTTCTGGGTAGTGAAGTACCTAGTCACGCCTTGTATTGTTGAAGTACCATCTCAGTGAGGTCTGTTAACACTTCCAATAGTTGTGACACGTGGTTGAAGAAGTTAGTCGCATGTTGAGTGGATTTTTCTCAGTTTTCTTCTACCACTATTGTTATCTTCTGTACAAGTGTGTCTATCTGGTCTTGGATGATGCCGATAGCTATGCTCCCCTGGCCCTTTTCGAACTGAAACTTCATCCTTCCTTCCTCTCTTTGTGCCTCGACATTGAATTTTGTTCGTGTCGCGGTCGATTCTCCATCTTGAGTCGTGGTGCATGACTGTTGGTTCTTTTTTGAATTGTCTCCTTCTCCTGTCTCTTCATGTGCACTATCTGAGTGTTTATCATCTTCGACTCGTTTTGGTCTTGCTTTTGGCTTGCCCCTTTTTCAGATCTGACAGTTCCTCCTCTGCTACTGGAATTTTCCATTCTTGAGGCTAGTCGTTGATTATCACATCTAACGCCTCATTCCTTAACTTGTACTATGTCATCAATCACTGTTGTCTTGGGTCACCGCGCGCTTGTATTTTGATTACTTGCAGCTCGGCTATCAGTCTTGCAACTCATCAATGATTTTGCATCGCTTCCTCTGTTATTCACGGGATATCCTCGACACCATTCTTCAACATTTCTAAATAGATATAAACTATGATGTTGTTTCTTTTTATGCGCTCCTTGTCATTCAACGCCCATAAATTTTGGTACCTTGCTCCTTGGAAGACCTTGAATAGTAGTATGGAAATCGGTTGGTAGTCTATTGGTTCCTTCCAAACAACCATTGCAATGAGGATCAATAACCACGAATATGTGAATTCTTTCCCTTGTTCCTGCAAAAGGATTGCGTCCTCTGTCAACTCGTTTACTAGGAACAACGACCACTTCATTTCAACCCCTGCAACACATTTCTCTGTAGTGGAAATCACCCCTGATGTGCATTGGTTTGGGCGATTCTTTCTGACCATCATGATGGCTAATAGTTTTGCTGAGACTCTTACTACCTTGTCGTTGATAGTTTCTATCTTCTATCCACTGGGGTCCTTTTCAACCCCATACTTTTCCTTCAATTTTGCTTCTAAGCCATGTCGTTGTCTTTACCCTTAAAATACTGCAAAGGGTCTTCCCCATTTTCGGGTAACCCTGTTATCTGTGCTATCAAGTTGACCGTTATTGGTACCTTTTCATCTAGACATAAATAAATCCCATGTAAATAGGCGAGGAGCTGCTTCACACATGCATTCACTTCGGCCCCCCTTCCAAAATGAGTCATTTGGGTCAGGTTCAGCAGGCCGGACTTCTTCAGTCCTAGCGCCCATTGTACAGTTTCCCACGTAATCAGACCATTTTCACCATGCTTTACATCCTTGTATGTCTTAGTCATGCACTATGGTTGCAATAGTACATTGTGATCACTATATTGTAGTTTACGCAGCTGCAAAATGATATTTACTATTCTGCAGACCCCCTTTGGGACCGCAGGTTCCTTAATAGTATATTTTCCATTCTTTCCAAGACGAACCGCTGGTGCGCCCATTCACCATGGGGGCACATACCCTAGGATGTCTTCTACGGTCGGTTCTTCAGGTCTTCTGCCTGCTATCATTTCTTCCTCCATGGTGGCCGATGTGCTTGCCCATCCTACTACCATTCTGATCCAACGGACCGCCTTCAGTCTCCGCTGTGAGCCTTTCAGATGGTTGGCGCTTCTCTTCTTCCTTACTACCTTCTCAGGGACTGATGCGATCTCCAAGTTTTCATAGACTATTTCGGCCTTTGTCGTTGGTTCCTCTGGCGTACTTCCACTGGAAATTACTTGCGCTATCCTAATCTTTCTCTTTCTTCTTATATTCTAAACTTTATCCTATAACTTCTGTGAATTCTCAATGAGCCAAACAATTAATTGCACCATGATTTTCTAGCTTGTTGTCTTTTCTTTCATGGTAATTAAATCAATCCCGGGAATAATGACGATATATTCTGCTAACTCACTAAATCTCTGGTTGATTCACCTGATGCTATGCATTCATCGGTCCTAATGGCCGACGTGAGTGGTTATTAATTATGGTTTAATCTTCTCGTGCCATGTTAATTATGCCATTTATTACTTGAATTTACCTATTGTTACTTCGATCGAATTCAATAAGCCTTCACTTGTTCAAACCTTATCACGATTCTATTCTTTTTCCCATCCTATCACTTCCTTGTCGATATCCCATTGACGAATTTTTTTTTTACCTGTTGTCGCATCAGTATGAGAAGACTTCATCCAAATTTTCTTTTCTGACCCTTAGTTCCTCTCCCAGTTCTATCCATGACAGATGATTTGGTCCCGCATCCAGTTCCCTAGGCTTCACAATTATCTTGAAGTCAAATTCTTCGAAGAGTAATAGCCATCGACATATTTTCCCTCGCAACACAAGCTTACTCACTAGGTATTTGAGTGTTGAATGATCAATGAACATTTTAAAATGGCCTCCTAATAGATAATGTTGAAACTTTTGTAAGGCGTCGACCATCACCAAACCTTCCCTTTCCATCGCTATATAGTTTTTCTCCACAGTGGACAACTTCCTACTTGCGAATGCGATCGGATGGTCGATTGCTCCTTCTCCTGGATGGGATAATATTACTCCTAGTTTGACTGATGATGCATCGATATGAACATGGAATTATTTCATCCAATCAGGAAACACTAGTATTGGTGCTGCAACCATCTTTGCTTTCAATATATGAAGGCTCTTTTGGTATTATTCATTCCATTCGAACTTGGCATCCTTTTTCAACAGTTTTTCCATTGGCGCAGTGATTGTTGCATAACCTCTGATAAACTTTATATAGTATCTAGTATGTACCAACGTCTCTCTTAATTTCTTTACTGTTATCGGTGGTGGTAGGTCTACGATTATCACGATCTTCGCAGGGTCAACCAACATCCCTTCCTTACATACAATGTGTCCCAACAAAATCCCAAATGGAGCACATAAGATGCACTTCTTTAGTTTTATTGACATCTGGTGTTGTCGACATCTCTCAAGCATCAACCACAGATTTGCAACATGATCCTTAACCAAACCATATACTGTCCAATCATCCATGTATACTACAAGAAATTTATGGATGAAATCCTTGAATGCAGTGCCAACAAGTCTTGAAAAGATTACTACTGCATTTTTCAGGCCGAATGGCATCACTGTATATTGAAAACAACCCCATTCTATGATGAATGCTTTTTTGTGTCGATTCTCCTTCAAAAATTTTATCTGGTGGTATCCTCGGAATCCACTTGTAAATGAGTATATATCTTGAACTTTGACACCTTATAGTACTTCGTCGATGAATGATGTAGGGAATGGATCATATAAACATGCATCGTTCAGTTTTCCAAGGTCGACACAAATGTTGATTTCACCGGTTTTCTTTTCTTGTACAACCATTGGGATGATCCACTAAGATTCCTCCATTGGTTCTATAATTCCTGCATCCAACATTCCCTCGATTTCTGGCTTTCACATGCTCCTTGTACCTTGAATTCAATCTATAGGGTCGCTACTTTATTAGCTTCGCATCGGGTTTCAGTGGGATCTTCATCTCGCCCTCATCCCTAGAAATGCCTTTCATCTCTGAAAATTTTGTTGGGAACAAGTCCTGAAACTCGTGTAATAGGTCAGTCATCTTGGCAGTGGTCGAGTCGTCCCAATAATCTCTGATGCTTGTGAACTTGGTATTTACCTCTGACCTGATATTGACTTTCTTGATTCATAATGGTTGTTGGAACTTGTCGAAGGGAATATCCAGTGCTTCAAAATTTCAGCTTCCTTCTGACTCTGGTATATAAGTAGCTCGTGGATTATCCTCATCGTTAGGTTCTCCTATTAGGTTGTAGCATTCCATCAACATTAATGTTGTTGCAATCCATTGTAGTTCCATTGGTTTTTTTTTCAAAACTGCTTCGATTACTTTCTCACCGACCTCCTGTAACACACTATGGATGAAGGGGTTCTCGTTCGAGAAACTAAAATTTTGGCTAAAGCTAATAGTCAACTCTTCCCATGTGGTTGTTCTGCGTCGCAGTTCTTCTTCATTATACCAACTTCGCGGTACCTCATCCAATGTGTGAATGAATGTGTAGACCCATTCCTATTTTGATCTTGCTCCTTATTTTCTTTGACATTCATTTAGATGCTCTTTTGGCTCTCCTCTGTCATTGTACTTCCTTTCATATTATCCTTTGGTGTTGTTGAACCTAACCTCCATTACATGTCGACATAATGGCCATCTCATTATTGTGGACTTGTGTGCCGCCCACCATCGCGCTGGTGTATGTTCCAGTGCTTCCTCTAAGGCCATCAGGTGCTATGGTTATGCTAAATTTTCTTCGAAATCAATTATAAATACAGTCAAGTTGGGAAACCCCTCATATGTTGGCAGTTCGCAAACTTCTTTTTCTACCCATCTCAATGACTGGGTGATTCGTGAACCCTGCTAAATGATACTTCATGCAGTCAATTCTACCAATTTTCAAATGCTTCATCTGAATCTAACAATGCCAAACTTATGATTCTCCATCCTAACTCTCCATCTGCAGTAGCATTGACGTAGTATTTTGATATGTTGTAGACACTATCCGAACCTTTAGTGAATTCATCCCTCGTCTGCTCAACATATCTCTTCTCTTCTGTTGGATCGAGAGGTACGACTACCCTCATCTCATGATTTTCAAATGACATGGTTCTTTTATTAAATTTTATGATGTCTTGATTCTCCATTTCCTAGTCTATCCCTAACAGCACTGGATAGGGGCTTGTGTTGTTGAAAATTTCTATCACATCAATGTCTGCGTATGTTTTGAGTCCTTCTATATCAAATGGGACCTGGCATAATTGACCAATCGGGGTTACCTTAATTTGATTTGCTAGTCGCATTTGTACCGGGGACTATGCCAACTATGGTTTCCCCATCGTCTCCCAAGTTTGTTTCATAAAAAATTTTACATCTGATCCCAAGTCTAGAATGATGGAGTCGACCTCAAATGCTCTGATTTGCGTGGACATCCTCATTTCTCTTCGTGTATTCCTCTTATGTATTCAATTGACCGTACAATCCTTCCTTGCACCCTCTTGTCGATGTAACAGGCTGGATATTTCATCTAGTGCATCCTCTTGTCGATGTAACAGGCTGGATATTTCATCTAGTGCATCCTCATCTCATGCTAGCGCTAGACAACTTTCCAAGAAATCCACCAATGTATTGATTCTTCCTGACGGACTTTGTGGGTTTTTCATATCAAATATCAGTGGCATCTCGTAGATAGGCTCTCCCTAGCCAATCAGTGGCATCTTTGTCCTCCTCAGGGTGTCTTGTGCTTCTAATAAGGTTTCCTTCTCTTCTTCTACATTGAATCAAACATGCTTTCTTATTGTAGGTTGAACAACAGGGTGTGGCCTGTCGAAGCTCCTCCTCGGGTGACTACTTCAACATTCACAGGTTGACGTATTACCTCCACTGATATCTTTTGTATAGCCGATGGTGGATTATGGTTCTGATTTGGTGGAGGTGGGGGTAGGTTCTTAGTTTTCCACTTCACGATAAGCTAAGGACAATCCTCCATACCATGGTCCACTGCGCTGTAGCTAGTGCACTGCAGGGTTGGATTCAAGAAATCCCTCTGATAACTCCCAAGCTGACCGCAATTATAACATATGATTGGCACTCGACCTCATCCAAAAGCTCTTCCTCAGCTAGTAATGGTACCTCGACCTCCCCGGAACCCCCCTTTGAAACCTCCTCCCGTATGGTGGGTACTACGGTTGTTGATATTGCAATTTACCATATTGTGGTTGATCATACTATTATTGTGTATTATAGTGAGGATGTTGCTAATTGTACTGATGTTGCTACTGTATCAGTGTTTGTTCCTCTCCCTTCTTGAAAAAAGTATCCACAATCCTTTCTTGGAGTAGGTCATAATCCCTGTAATATTTTTCTTCATGGCCAACTGAGCAATAGAATTTGCAATACAAATTAACTGTCTTTGACACCATATTCTATAGGTACACGCATTCTTCTGGTTGATGTCCTCTCATATGATAGATGCGACACCAAGGAATTCCTCCTTGACTGAGGGGATTCGGTGCACCTGACTGTAAATATTATTGAAAATATGGGCACTCATCATTGTTATGTCTTTTTGTTTTGCATCTACTGCACCATATGTCTTCACGAAATTATTTTCCCTTCTTAATGTCTTGTAGCTGGATCGTTAAATTTTCCAAATGCGCTTGTATCCAGTCCATGCCTATGCCTGTTTCGCCAACTGGTGAAGCCTCTAGCTTCATTGCAATTTCCAGTGCTTCTTCCTGGGATGTTATTTTTTGTTGCATCGGCGACCCATGAATGTGTGGCACCAATACTGCGATGAACCACTCTTCATTCCAAAACTCACCTTTTCCATTAGAGTTTTATATCTATGGTCGAATTCCCATATTGATTCATTTGGAAACTACTTGATTTGTTTCATCTCTATGGTGTACTATGACTCAAATTTTGGTTTTCTAAATTCATCAATCAATCTCACCTTGATTTGTAGCAGTGTTTTATCTTGACTTCCTATTGGTACCTTAGTAAATTTCATAAACCAGTCTAGTGCATGGGCGCTGAAGGTCATCGCCAGTTGTCCCTTTTTTATGTCATCATCTTAGACCTGTTTGACATCCCATATTGCTTCGCATAAGAACTAGTACTGTTTGGGATCCTTGGTCTTATTCCCCAGAAAAAACAGCATTTTTACGTCGTCTCCTACTGCCATTCTTGGTCTTCTGTTAGTATTTACCGATCTGCTACTCTTTCCATTGTTCTAGCACGTAGGATAGCCCTGCGAATAACATGTATTTATTCCTACAAAGTTCTGAGTAATGTGCTAGGTTGAGGGTATATTGTAGCTTCGGGTCCATCCCTCTTCGGCTTCGGGAGTAGCATGGCCACTCTCTTCGTCACAATAAGGTCACTTCGTCCCTTGTGGTATTGTTTCGCAGTTTTCTATTTTTGTCACCTCAGGAAACTCTCTCTAAATATCAGCGCTCGTCTTCTTCTTTAGCCACTAGAATCTCACCCCACTTCTCACGGTACCAAAATCTTCCTCATCCTCCCTTATAAATTCCTCGTCGCTCATGTCCATCTACCCTACATCTTTCTATCATACCCTCATTCACGTGGTACCCACAACCTCCACACACCAATATCTACTTGTCGGAATTCATCTTCAATATACCCTTTTCACAGATGAGCATCTTAATCCACAACTTCAGTGAGAGTAGAAATATCCTTCTAGGTACTTTGAAGATTTTTCTTTCTGTGTCATTGTATGACTTGATTGTGTCAATGGAAAACTCAATGATGTATCCCTCTAGAATACTGTCTACCCAGAATTCGACAGTCCTTGATGCCCTATTATCGACCCATTTTAACTGTTGGATCAGTTCTGGAGTCCAATGGTCGAGTTCACCTCCTTGGAAATTTCTCTCTTGAAATGTCAGCTGTGCCAACCACTCGTGCAGCAATATCAGAAATTCATTGAAAAATACCTCGTGGATATTATAATATATATACTTTTTCCACTAGTCGCTTGTCATATGCCGAAGGTTTCGATTTTTTCCTTCCGTGAACTCTTGTATCTTTCTATCGAACCAATCCTGAATCTTTCGTTTCATCGGATCCCATAGGATGTCGTCTTCTTTCTTCTTCAAGGTCTCGGCGATGGAACCATTTGTTGACATAGTTCTGTCGACAGGGGTTCACTTCGCACTGTTGTCAACAAAGACCAACCAAACACCCTTAAGCATCGGACCAAAAAGGTTTTACCCTTCCCAACAACACTCGCGGAGCGACTGAAGTCTCATCCAATATGATTAAGGGGGCTGCAAGAACCAAGTTTCCATATTAGGGGGAGGACATGCATTTACTATCACTCTGTCGCTATAGAAACCAGAGACTTATCTTCACATCACGCTTAACAATTCAAACATATATTCGATATCCGCGTTATCAGCATATAATCAACACTTGTATTAACATTATATAATCGACATTTGCATCAACGAAAATTGTAGATTAATCGACATAGTAACAAATACATAACATTCATCATTGAAGTCAAAATAAAACACAGAAGAGAGACATAATCAAACATCCTCATGCATTAAATCATCCCAAATCCTACGGTACAACCTTTGCAGGAACAGTTCCAAGTGACTTAGCGAGGATCTATACAAACAGAACAAAACTTGCCGAAGGTAGAGCAAAACATAGATGAAATATATCATGCTCTACAATTGATGCCCTTAGGATTACAGTCGTGGTTGTATTTATAGACAACTAAGGTTGTTACAAAATGATCCAAATTACCCATTCTAACTAACTAAACCATAATTTGCACTTTCATCGGCTCCTTGTTCTTTGCAAATGGTCCCTTCTTCCGCTAACGCTCCTTTTCGTCATTGTCATCTTTCGCACTTCATGTGCTCTAACCTCGTGCCAACATGAAATAAAGGAAGGACTGGCTGTTTCTCCATGGATGTAGCCCATATCAAGTGAAGTGAGTATGTTGGTGTCTTCCTTGTATTGTTTACTTTTGTGTTATATTTCCATATTCATTTTGATTTTTATTGATCTATGATCATATTCCTAACAAAGAGATGGTGGATCAAGATATCATGGGTGCATGCAAGCTAATGCGGGTCTCTTTTGACATGTTAGATGCAATAGAAAACTGAAAAAAAAAAATCATCCATCAAGTTACATGCATATTTTGAGACACTTACACAATGAATCTTGCGATTAGTAAAAAAGATGAAATGTAGTAAATTGAATCACGTTTCCGAATATATAATTTTTTTCTATTGAAAATATTTTTAACTATCTAAAGTTTGATTTTTTTAATAGGCACTTTCTAATTTTTTGGACAAATTATAAGGTATATGTTTTTGTGGGTGCAGCCTTTGAGTGCCTAAATGATGGAATCAAGTTACAAAATCTGGTAGACATATAGAAAACATCTCGTACTACTGCACCACTATTTTTTCAAAAAAAATTAATAATTTTTTCTAAAAAATTACTCCAATTGTGGGTGAAGCCTTTGAAGGTGTTAATGGAATTTTTTCGAAATGGTTTTTTAATAGCATGTAGAGGTCAGTGTCTTATAGTGCACCATAATTTTTTTTTCCAAAATGGTTGAGAAATAGAAGAGCTATGGACAAAAAAAAATGTGTTTTTTAGTTAAGGAGTCATGACACAATAAAAATAAGAAAAATATAGAAAAATATATATATTCTTTTTAAAAATTACATATTTCGAATTTGCAAGAAAAGATGCTATATGTGTCTAAAATTTCATAAAAGATGATAGTGTGCAGCATACTATAACCAATGGCTAAACACGAGCATATTCAGAAAAATGTTCAGATGTCTAATTAGTTATGGTTTACCATATTCCATGCCATAGGTTTGGTTAACCCGAAGATAAGTCCGAGGCAGATAGATAGGAAGAGTGATGACACGCAAATAGGTGACAAGGATTAGTCTTAGTGCTAAGAAACTCAAGCACATTTATTTTAAATTCAAATTTTCCTTTCCCTCCTGTATGGGTGCCATGAAAACCAAAACATGTGTGCCTTTTGGTAAAAATCAAATTTACCTTAGGGGTAAGGGGGGGGAGGGGGGTATGGGTTTAGGGAGAATTAATGTAGTTAGAGGGAAGAAGGTGTACGGGGTTGAGGTAGACATATATATGAGGGGGTGGTAAGTGGTAGGGGAAGGGCGATTATGAGAGATAGAGAGCGAGAGGGGTAGGGGTAGGGGTAGGGGTAGGGGGAGTAGGCGATATAAAGAGAGAGAGGGGCAGGGTTAGGGGAAGTAGGAGAGATAAATAGAGGGGTGGAGCATGATTTTATGGGTAGGGAGAGTAGGATGATGGTTAGGGAGAGAGAGGGAGGTTTATGGGTAATGAGACTGAGAGAGGGAAAGAGGAAAGGGTGTTAGAGTGTTGGGGGAGATACAGAGGGGTAGGGGTAAGGTGTAGGTGGAGTAGTAAGGGAGAGAAAGAGTGAAAGATGAGGTGAGTAAGGGTTAGGGTGGAGAGGGTGGATATATACATAGATGAGGATGGGGGTTAAATGTAGAGGGAGCAATAGGGGGAAAGAGAGTTAGTAAGGGTTATGGAGATGTGTGTGTGTGTGTGTGTGTGTGAGAGAGAGAGAGAGAGAGAGAGAGAGAGAGAGAGAGAGAGAGAGAAGGGGTTAATTGTACAAGAGAGAGGGGGGGATGTTGTTAGGGGATTGGGGGTGAGAGATATTGGTAGGTGACACAAGTAGGTGGAGGAGTAGAGAGAGAAAGAGAGAGAGAGAGAGAGAGAGAGAGAGAACAGGGGTGGAGGGGTAGAGGGTGTTAGTGATTACGGGTAGGGGGAGGAGGGGGGTTGGGGAGAGAAAGAGATAGATATTGTGGTGGGGGGAGGTGTAGAGGGAGGAGTGGGGTTGGGGGAGAGAAATAGATAGAGACCAGGGTGGGAGGAGGGATGGGGGTTTAGTGAGTATTAGGGAAGTTAGAGAGAGAGAGAGAGAGAGAGAGGTGGGGCGGTGGGGTATAGTAAGTGGTATGGGGAGCAGGATTAGGACAGACAGAGAGATAGGGGTTGAGAGAGAAAGAGGAGAGAGAGGAGGGGGTGGTTATGGGTAGGGAGAGTAGGATGGGGGTTAGGGGTTGTGAGAGTGTAAGAGAGAGAGAGGTGGGGAGGTTGTTAGGGGTTTTTGGGTGGAAGAGAGAGGTGGGGGCTAGGTGTGGGTGGAGGAGTAGTGGAGAGAGACAATGAGAGAGGGTACTAGTGAGGTTTAGGGGGAAGAGAGAGAGAGAGAGAGATAATTAGAGTTAAGAGGATTAGGGATGAGAGAGAGTGAGAGAGGGGGTGTGTGTGTGTTTGTGTGTGTGTGTTTGTGTGTGTGTGTGTGTGTGAGAGAGAGAGAGAGAGAGAGAGAGAGAGAAGAGGGGTTTAATAGTAGGGGGAGGAGTAATGTGTGTGTGTTTTTTTTTTTGTGTGTGTGTGAGAGAGAGAGAGAGGAGCGAGGGAGTGTTAGGCGATTGGGGGAGAGAGAAAGGGTTGGGGGTTAGGTGTAGTGGAGGGGTAAGGAAAGGAGAGATCAATATAAAATGTTACTAAGGGTTAGGGGGGATATGGGGGAGAGAGAGAGAGAGATAGAGGCATCCAGAGAGAGGAGGAGGAGGAGGAGGAAGAGGCAGTGTTATATGTAGGAGGAGGACTAGGGGGATGAGAGATATAGGGAGGGTGTTAGAAAGGGTTAAGGAGAGGATGGGAGAGAGAGTGAGGGGAAGGGGGTTAGTGGTAAGGGGAGGAGTAGGTGTGTGTGTGTGTGTGTGTGTGAGAGAGAGAGAGAGAGAGAGAGAGAGGGAGAGAGGTGTTAGTAGGTTGAGAGAGAGAGAGAGAGATGTGGGGGTTACCGAGTAGTATAGGGGTGTGTGTGTGTGTATATGAGAGAGAGAGAGAGAGAGAGATTTGAGTGTTAAGGGGGGAGGATGTGGGAAATTAGTGATAGGGGGAGGAGGGGGGTTGAGGGGAGAGATATAGATAGAGATTTCGGTCGGGGGCGGGGAGGTGGGGTGGGTAAGTATATAGGGAGGGTAGAGAGTGAGAGAGAGGCAGAGGGGGTGGTTATGGGTAGGGATAGTAGGAGGTTGGTTAGGAGAGAGAGCACGATGTTAGGGATAGTGAGAATTTTATCGAGAGAGGGAGGTTTTAGGGGGATGGGGAAGAGAGAGATGGGTGGAGGTTAAGTGTAGGTGGAGGAGTAAGGAGAGAGAGATGGAGAGAGGGGGTTAGTAAGGGTTAGGGTGAAGAGGTGAGAGAGGGGGTTAGTAGGAGTAAGGGGCAAGAGAGATAGAGAGAGAGAGAGAGAGAGAGAGGAGGAGGAGGAGGGGGTGGGGGATATAAATAGTGAGAGGAGTAGTAGGTAAGAGTGGGAGAGAAAAAGGTGGTGTTAAGGGATTGCGGGAGATATAGGGAGGGCTGGGAGTTATGGATAGCTAGAGGAGTATGGGAGAGGGAGAGAGCGTGGGAAAGGAGGATAAGTGTTGGACTTGGCTTGGTGATTATAAAAAATGAGAACATTGAAAATAGTTTGATGGATAGGTATATAGAAAGAACATATTTCATTAAGAAAGTGAATATGACTTGGTGTGTTAGACTTAGATTGGTGATGATTTAACATGAAAAATATTTGGATGTCTAGGTATATAGAATGACACTAAATATTAGTAAGGGTTACAGGGAAGGGGGGAAGATAGAGAAACATACGAGTAGGGGATATAGAGAGAGAGGGGGGGGTTAAGGGTTTGGGGAGGAGTAGGGAGATTAGAGAAAAAGGGGGGTATAGGTGAGGAGTGTGTGTGCTGGGATGAGAGAGAGAGAGAGAGAGAGGGAGAGAGGGGGGGGTGTTAGGGGCCTGGGGAGAGATACAGGGATAGCTGGAGGGTATGAGTTATTAGGGGTAGGGGGTGTTAGGGAGTTAAAAATGGGGTTTTAGGGGTTGGGGGGTGTTAGTGAGTTGAAGAGTGTCATATGGGTGATTAACAGTAGGGTTTGTTAGGTATTTTGAGGGGGGGTGTTAAGGGGTTAGTGAGGGTGTTTTAGGTAGTTGCAAATGGGGTTTTAATGGGATGGGGAGGGGTGTTAGGGGACATATTTATGGAATAAATTATTCGTTACAAAACAAACATGTGTTTTGGTTCTTTAAAACACGCACACGTTTTGGTTCTCCAAAACATGCATGCATTTGGTTCTCCAAAATGCATACGCGTTTTGGAGAACCAAAATGTGTACATGTTTCGTTCTCCTAGACTTTGTGGCATCCCACTTGGCTACCCCAAGATTTCCTATTCCTATGTTTAATAAACGCGTACACCATGGGGGCTTCACTAGAAGGCAATATAATATCATGTTCATTCATATTGTGGTATTAAATATTCATGAAAACCTAAAAAATTATATTGCTTAAATATTAAGGGGAAAAGGGTTTTTATATTTAATGTAACAATACCAAAATACTTTGGGTTCTTTTTTATATTCGAGGGCTGACAAATATCTGCCAAATGGAGATGGTGAGATCACGACCAGATGAGAAACTAGGTTGAGGCAAGGCTCGGGCTTACTAGTACATAGGTAAATCACATATTGAGGCATGCTTGAGGCCAGGGGTTTCGTGGTGAAGTTAGTTTCCAGTTTATCATAGTCGAGAGAAAGTGGTCATTGAAAGCCAATTGTTACCAATAGCAATCAACCAGTTGTTACTAATAGCCTTGGGAGGCTCTAAGCCTCCAGGTCATGTTATAGGCCCTTGATAGGCCTTGGGGGCATGAATACCCAACCACTCGTGCCTATTACAGGATTTGGGAGATTTAGTCATCCTCCTAGAACTTGTTATAGGCCCTTGGGGCTTGGATACCTAGCCCACAATAGGCTTAGTCAACAATAGGGGAACTGCAACATGAAATATAAATGTTTTACTATGTGCATTGGCTCTAGTGACGTACAAGAAGTGATCTCCTATATCTTCATTAGACCATTAGATGTTGCAAATCATAATGATATGTGGTTGAGTAATTGCATTTTGGGTGAAGTAATGTTCATCCACGATATACATCGAAAGAAATAAGGTGCATTGTATAATGCATGTGGGGTCATAAGAGGGATATCATATCAATATACTAGGTAGAAATATAAAGGGGTATAGAAAATGTTAATGAAAAAATTGATACATACAATATCTAGTGAAAATATGGTTTTTTTTAAATTGGGAAGGCATATTGGGAGGGGGTTAAAAAAATGATTTTGGAAGGTATTTTCCAATATTTAGTGAAATTAGGGGTATTGTTTCATATGCCACAAACGAACATGCTATGATAGTGGTGTATTTAGTGAAGCCCACGTGGCGTACGGGTTTTTGAATTCTACAACAAGAACATGTTTTTTAAAACATTCTTTGCATCTAAAAGGACCTTCGTATTTGTGCAAGGACCCTCATATATTGTTTGGAATATTTGGGTGAGCTACAAGATTCAAGTATTTGCATGGCTAGTGATTTACCAGGGCCTTCCTAGCAAGGAACGACTAAGAAAAAGTTGTTTATAAAATGGACTTTGATCTTCTTGCATGCACTTGGAAACAATAAAGAACCTCTTCAGGGAACAATGTTTGTCCAAGTCTTCTTGGGGGGTTTTTAAATATGATATTGCAACCATTTTCCAAGGAAGGTTACATTGGAGAGTAGTTTTGTTGGGTTATTCCCAATATTTGGTATGATCCTTGCTCTATGGTATTTAGGACTACTTTAGGTATTTAGCATTGTTTTTCCTTTGGAAACATTGGTGGAAAATATGTTTTTGAAATTGAGATTAGTTGTTTATATTCATTTTATCGAATATGAAATGAAGTGGTACATATGCAACTATTAGCTAAAGGATTCTTGTTAGTCAACGAGGTTAAGGGATTGGATCTAGATAACAACTCAAATTTTATTATTGTTTTAGTTTCTTTAAGAAAGACGATGTAAATCCCCTTGTATAGTCCATCTATTTTTATTTCTTTGAGTATGAGGATGTAATTACCTCTATACATACCCTCATGTTGTCTTATGTATTCTTTGTTGTAAATAATTCATTTAAATATAATAATTATTTTACAAAAAAAGAAAAATATTATTTAATATTTTTGTTTCATTCAGGATGAGGTTGTAATTATCTTTATACATACTCTATTGTTGTAATGTGTTTTTTATTTTGTAAATAACTTTATATAAATATAAGCATTATTTATGAAAAAAAGTCTTCTACTATTTTTATTTCAAAACATTAATACTTTCTTATGTGCCTTATTAGTGGATTCAAAACATTTTCATGTTGTTGCATTATGTCCATATTCCAAATTCAAGTCATCGTTAACCATTAAACTGTTTTCATATTGCTTGAAAATGATCAAGCCATTAATGATCGTCTATTTTTTTATTTTTTTTCCATAGAAAAAAAATTGCAATTTTATTTCTCATAGAGTATAAAATTACATTTTGCATATATACATACCTAACATATATTCCAAATATGAGTTCTAAGATCTGTTATTAGAATGTACATCATTTCTTTTAGATATAAAAATGTCAATGTATATGCTATATACTCTCTATCAAAATATGACCCGTATATAACAAAAACGAGATACATATCATGGATATGTACAACATATATTCGCGTAGTTCCTACTATAGATGACCCAAAAAAAATGATGTCGATCATATTCAAAATCTAGAGAAACAGTGAAGTATTCATGTATCCTACATTGCATTCAAAATCTCGGGCCCTTCCATGAAAGGATGGTGATAATATTGTAACATTTGGTAGTAATTATGCTCTTCTATTTTAAACTTTCCTATAGCCAACTGAAGGCCCTATTTAGAAAGGGTGTATATAGATACATTCATTTCCCTGTAGACATGTGTGTAGGAGAAAAAATTAATTTAATGTCCAGTATTCTTCAAGCAGTGGGATCAGTCATGTGTGTGTGTACATCTTTGTGCACCTTTGATCCAATTGACAACTAACATTGAGTCACCATAAACTTGCATATTTTGAACACCTTTTTCCATAAGAAAAGGAAAAATAATTTTAAGGGAGAATAACTTATCATAATTGTTTCTTCCCACCCCAAAACCTAAAAAAATCTTGAAGAAACATGTTTTTGATAGGTTCAGGGTGGCCCCTCCACCACACATGGATTTCTCATTGTACGAGGCGCCATCAAAAAATTCCCAGAGCATGGATTTATTAATATATACCTCCCTAATTCTTCAAATGGTTTCCACCCATTTACCTTGAGGAAAGTTGGACAAAATTTCGTTGCTACAAGATCTGGGACTGTAATATTTTCCCGGAGAATAGAGTTATTCCTGGAAATCCAAATGCACCAGGAAATAATTAGTGGGAGAGATTTACATTGATGATTATCTCTATTATATAAGCAACCTTGGAGGGACAATTCAATTGAATCTCCAATCCAAGAAAGATTGCATCTTGTTCCTCTGTTAATCTTCTGCCACGCCATATTAGTAAAAGAACATTTTAAAAAAAGGTGTGAGACAGTCTCCTCATCCAATTTACACAGAGTACACCAACCCAATCCTTCAAATATTATTGTTTTCATATTATCCCAAGTTGGATGTTTGTTTTCTAAAGCATAACACACAAGTAGGAAAATATTTGAAGGACACTTCAACTTCCACAATCTGTTCAACAAAAAAATAGCCTCCATACTAAAAATGCCAATGTTTAGCTAAATATATCCCTACTTAGGAGTGTAAAATCCAGAGAGAGCATGATCCCAGATCATCTCAACCATAATTTATAGTATGTGTGCATGCACATTCCTTAAGGATATTATATATGTATCCCACATAATACTATCTGCATTCTAAATCCCAATCGACCTAGTCAAAATCCAACCTTGAATCCAGGAGTGGAAGAAAGAAATCCATTAATGATCATTATCTATATAACATCTTCTTTTCTATTCTTATATATTAAAATCTTATTAATTTTTTTGTATTATATGTTGCACCATTGCAATTTTTCATATTATTGCGTAGAAAACCTAGCCTTAGACCACTAAACGAATTTCATGACATTGGAAAAAAAATAACCTCATTAAAGGTTTCCTATAGCTTGTTTCCCTACTCACATATTCAAAGGCTATTACTCTATGCATTATGTCTTAATTGTTGGAAATTTCTCATATTGTTTTGTAGTAAATGTAGTCTTTGAAATTATTGTTGGTACATGTGTGTCATGTTGGAAAGTTAGTTGTCATTGATTTCAACAAGATTAAGATATATGTGATATGGTCATTGATGTCAAAGTGATGATGATGATGATGTGGAAATAGTAGAGGAAGATTGATTGAGTAATTTTGAAGAATCCTTGGATCCCCTAGAGAAGAATCATTGGCACAAATGTATATAACTCTAAAGTGGTCCCTTTATGGCGTAGCTGTTAGGCATGTCCCTCATGGGAAGACATTTTGAGTTGTACACAAATAATGAAAGATCCCAAAGCCATCAAAGAATCCCTTACTGATCGTGATGATGTGAAGTGTAAATATATCCCTAAAGTTTCCATGAGGAAACGTTGAAGAAACCAATAAAGGAATGATGATTGGTTCACATGACCATGATGATTTGAAGTGTAAAGAAGTCCCTAAATTTATCCCAAATCAATGTTGGTGAGAAGTGTGAAGAATCCCCTAAAATATTGGTGATGGGTCCACATGACCATGATGATGTGTCCCATGATCCATGATGAATAATGCCCTAAAGAGCCCCTAAATTTGTCCTGAAGCAATGTTGGTGAGAAGTGTAAAGAATTCCCTAAAATAGTGGTGTTGGTTCAACATGACCATAATGATGGATCCCTTGACCCATGTTGAAGAAGCCTCAAAATAATCCCTTAAAGGTGCTCCAAAGAAATATTGGTGTGAAATTTGAAAAATACCTCAAAGTAATGATAACGGGTCCACATGAACCTGAAAGTAATGATGGGTCCAAATAAAGAGGAAATAAAACCCTAAAGGAATAAGGATGTGTTGATCATGTAGTGATGATGAGAAGAATCCCCAAATCATGTTTGATGAATATATTAAGTGATCCCTCAAAGTAATGATGGGTCCACATAAAAAGGAAAGAAACCTCGAAAAGAATACGGATGTGTCCACCATCTAGTAATGATGAGGAGAATCCCCAATGCCCATTTGATGAATATATGAAGTGATAACGAAGGAAATTTAGATACCCATGGTGAATCCTTGAAGTGGCGTATTGACCCATTGAAGTACCCTTTAAAATATGGAGATCCTAAATTTAGGGATAAGTGGAATGTAGGCCCTAAACCAAGTAAAAGGCATCTTGGAGGGTATAAATAGGAGGAGATATTTCTCATTTCATCATCAAATCTTCAGTCTTTTTCTATTGTGCAACTCTAAGGATAAAGTGTGAACTTTTGTCGAGGATCTAGTGTGGAAATGTTTGGGATCATATTTAGTTCTTTGGTGAAGATTGAACAAATTGGCATAAATTTCTCATATGGTATCCAAATCACGAACTTCTTGGCTCATTTGAAAAGTTGTTGTAAGGGCTATGTGATGACATGATATAAGGTTTATTTTGGTGTATGAAATGCATCATTATTAGGATTTATTTCTTGTTTCTTCGTCTTGGTTAAGGTATGGTTCTTGCTTATGGGCTTCTCTTGTGATGATACATCTCTCATCTTGTTATATTAGAGCTTCTCTCTTGGTGAATCTTGTTGAGGATCTTGCATAGAGTACTTTGAACTTGCATATATTATGGTGATGGTATTGGTATAGATATTCGTGACAACATAGATCATGATGATGTTATTGGCATATATTATGGTCATGATCTTGGTATAGATCATGGTGATGGCATAGATCATGCTGATTTTATTGGAATATATTATGGTGATGATATTGGTATAGGTCATGGTTATGGAATAGATCGTGATGATGTTATTGGAATATATTATGGCGATGCTCTTGCATATATTTTTAGTAGCCACAACGATCCCAGCTTTTGTCAGGAAAATATGGGAACCCCCTTTTTAGATTTAAATTCCTTAGTTTATTCTTCAAGAAGTTTCGGCATTATATTTCAAAGGAAATCTTGTCTATTTTTACACTATAAGTACATTGGTGTTAATCTAACACAAACTAAGAACTTAATTAGGTATATTCTGATGTCTCTAATGTCCTAATCCTTATGTTTAAGAAAAATCGGATATAAAAAAAGGCATATCAACTTGTTGATAATAATATTTCCAATGTTCCAATGTCAAGGTCCCTATTTTTATAATCTCAGAAGTCGGAAGTCAGAAATCTACTTACTTTTGGTAACCTAATTCCTGATGTTCTGATGTTCATGTGTGCGATTTCCTTGGACCTCGGAAGTCGGGATGTTATTTATTTATAACCCAAAGTTTCCCTAGTGTTCTAATGCCAACATTCCTATCCCATGAACATTAGACCTCATAAATAGGTAAAATGCTTATTTTTCGGATCTACTTCTTACCTGTCAATGTCAAGGTTGCCTATACACATTAACCTTGAACCTCAAAACTTGGGATATTATTAATTTGGTTTCTAATTCTCTTCCTGATACCTGATGTCCAACTATTTTAAATTCTTGGTGATCTCACTTTCGGACTCTCATTATGACATTTGAAACTGATATTTCCTGCATGTGCACCAAAATATCCCTTTGAACTAGTCAAATCGAACACAATTAATGGATAATTATTACCTAAACCGTCATTCCCTGACTAGTTTATTTGTAATTAATGATAAATGGATTTGGTCTTAAAAGATCTCACACTTAGTTAAATTTTGAAATTTTCTTCACCATTGTCATTCTCAGAATTTGAATTATAGAGTAGTAAATATCTCTGCTTTTACACAAGGACTATATTCGCTCTTTGCAATATTAGTTTAGGTTTCCTCCAGGTAAGTTATATTTATTTTTCCTTTTGTTTTGATTTTTTGAGATTGAAAATAGCTTATGTTATTCATCATGAGTTCCAGAATAGACTTTAGACATTGTGGCTCGTAAAACTAGGTCGAATGATGAAATGGATGAATTGAAGCTAAGAGATCCCAATTTTGGCATTTATTTGGATACTAAAGGATGAGTTTCTGATACTATGTGTTTGTACTGGACCATAATTTATAGCATATTCAAAATAATGACTTATAATTGTTCAAAGAAGAATCACCAATTTATCAGAACATCAGTAAGTCTCAATTACATGGCATTGTTGATGGACTTCCCATTAGTTTTGGGAACAACCTCCCCAAAATCATTCTTCATTATAGATTTGTACTCTTCTGTCATTGCATCTTTCTGAACTTGTTTCTTTGCATCTTCTTCATATGAGGATGGTTTTGAATAACTGATGTGACTCATTAGTGCAACATACCATGAATATCTCTCAGGTTTCTTGCTCTCTCTGGATGAGCTTGCTAGTGCTCCATGTTTCTCTACATTTTGTAAGATGTGTCGGCACCAAGCATATCTTATTTTAGCAGGAGGTTCATCAGGTGACCTCTCAACCAGTTCTACCATTTCTTCAGGAGCTAGAAAATTTGAGGCATCATCTGGTTTCTCCCTCTCTAACTCTGAAGGGGGATAATCAGACTTGAGATCCTCCATCTATGAATCACATTGATTCTCTTTCAATCTTTTGAAAGTAGTTTCCTCATGGAAGGTAACATATTAGCTGAATTCAATGTGTCTCTCACTAGATACATATATTCGGTATGCTTTGGATCACTTTCTATAACCCACAAAGGTGCCTTTATTTCCATAAGGCTCCATCTTTGTTCTCTTTTTTTTCGCTACATGAATGTATACTGGGCTCCCGGATATCCTCAAGGGTGAGATGTCCAGCTTCTCACCGGTAAACACTTATTTTGGTGTCTTCTCATGTAAAATGGCATGCGAGATTATATTCTGTATGTACATAGCCATACAGGTGGCTTCTACCAATAATGAGGTATACAAATCTTTATAATGCATCATGGATTTTGTAGCCTCACATATGGTTCTATTCTTTTTTTTGACAACCCAATTTTGCTGAGAGTTGTATGTTACTGTTAACTGTCTATATATTCCTGCATCACTACATAGCTCCTTAAATGCATGTGAATCAAATTCACGTCCATTATCGGACCTTAATGAACGGATGTGATTGTATTTCTGATTTTCAACTAGGGATTTAAACTCTTTAAATTTGCTAAGAGTTTTACTTTTAGCATTCATGAAATAAATCCATGACTTTCTAGAAAAATAATCTATGAATAGTACATAATATAAGAAGCCACTCAGGGTGGGGGATGACATGGAACCACATACATGAGAATGTATGAAATCTAAAATCCCTTTAGATCTAGTGGAACTGCTATAAAATATTTTCTTAACATTTTTCCCAAGTGCACAACCCCGACATACACTATCATTCTCAAAATCAAATATGGGCATACCTTTTACCATCTTTTGAAGTCTTGGTAGTGCTTTGTAGTGCAGGTGTCCAAGACATCAGTGCCATAGCTTGGATGGATTGATTGTGTGGTGAATCATAACTTGAATGTACTTCTCGGGTTCCTTGTAGAGTCCTTCCTCTTGAACTCCAATCACAACGACAGATTCTAGGATTTAGTTCTTTGGCCATAAAAGTCATTTGTTATCCATGAAGATAACACAGAAGCCTTTGTCTTCAAGGGCCAAAAATGAGAGGAGGTTCTTCTTCAAGCCTGGAATATATATAGAATGTCCTCCACATGTATAATATCACCTGTGCTCAGTTGGAATGAGGTGGATCCAACTCCTTGGATCGAATAAGTTGATTTGTCCCCCAACTCTACCATGCATGTGAATTCTTTCTCTTTTCGGTCGGTGATGGTAATCTTGTAACCGGTCATATGTTTGGATGCACAACTGTCAATCAACCATGTGTCTGCATTTGTGATGATAGATCCCGAAAGGGATGAGACAAGATAATACTCCCTTCTTGACTCCTTTTCTTTGGATGCATTCTTTTGAGTGATTTCATCTTCTATTGTAGTAGAAGCATGGAGCTTTCCTTTCTTCTTTGCTCTGCAGTCTCTTGAGAAATGGTATTTCTTGTTGCAATTGAAGCATCTAGCTTTTGACTTGTCAAAGCCTTTGTTGAACTCTTTATTCTGTGAATGAGATAAATTCTTTTGGAAGAAGGGTTATCTTCCTTTCTTCATTATTTCCGTGAGGGAAATATTTTCTTCTTTGATGCACCCTATTAGGGGTAAAGGGATTAGGATGGGTGTTAGGGAAGAAGAGAGAGGGTTATGAGTATATAAATATAGAGAGAGAGTTGGGGGATGATTAGGGGTATGGGGAGGAGGGATTTTTGGGGAGAGGAAGAGGTAGAGATCAATACTTTAGTGGTTTAGGGAAGAGTAGGGAAATTTGAGAAAAGGGGATGTAGTTGAGGAGTTGGGGGTTGTGAGTTTGGGGAGAGAGAGAGAGAGAGAGGTAGGGTTGGGGGGTTTAGGACAGATAAATAGAGGGATTAGGGGTAGACATATTAGGAGGGGGTTAGGAAAATAGAGAGGAGGGTGATGAGTAGAGAGAGAAATTGGTTTGGTGTAGAGAGAGGAAGAGAGGTTAGGGGGTAAAAAGAGAGTGATATTATGGGTAGAGAGAGAGATGGGTGGTAAGGGTAGGAGGGGTAAGAGGTTAGGAATGAGGGATTATAGGGTAGGGAGAGAGAAAGGGGTAGGGTTAAATGGATGAGGAGTGGGTGTGTTGCTGGGAGAGAGAGAGAGAGAATATGGGGTGTTAGTGACTAGTGGGAGATAGAAAGAGGCGAGAGTTAAGGATATGTGTATTAGTAGGGGTTTGAGAGAGAGAGAGAGAGAGAGAAAGAGAGAGAGAGTGGGAGAGAAGGGGTGGTTATTAGAGGTAGGGGGGGGAGTGGATTTGGAGGAGAAAAGTAGATAGATTTGGAGTCTTATGTGTGCATTTGGGAGAGAGAGAGAGAGGGGTGTAGAGAGAGAGAAGAGAGGTGATTGGTTAGGGAGAGAGAAAGAGGGGTAGTTAGGTAGAGAGAGGTTAGTTTTTAGTAGGTTGGTGGAGAGATAAGAAGTGGGCTTCACGGCTAGGTGGAGGAGTATAGGATAGAGAAAATGATGAAGTTTGTTATTAAGGGTTATAGAGAGAGAGGGAGAGCGATTAGTGGTAGGGGTTGGAGTAGGGGGTGGGTGAGAGAGATAAAGAGATAGAGGGGGGTGGGTGTCAGGGGGTTGGGGGAGACAAAAAGCAATCAAATTAGAGATAGGTGGAGGAGTAGGGTAGAGAGATAATTATAGAGTGTTTTAGTAAGATTTAAGGGGAGAGGGGAGAGAGAGGTGGGTTAGTGGTAGGGGTAGAAAATGGTTGAGAGAGAGAGAGAGATGGGAGTGATTAGGGGTAGGAGGGTTGATGGAGGTTGGGGTAGAGATTAAGAGGGTTAGGGATCTGGTGAGGAGTAGGGAAGTTTGAGAGAAGGGGGTATTTTTCAGGATTGGGGCAGTTGAGAGAGAGAGAGAGAAGTGGTAGAGGGGAGGGGTTTTTGGAGAGAGAGGCAGGTTAGGGGTAGGAGAAGGAGGGGTATTACAGGGAGAGAGTGTGGGTGTCTTATTAAAGAGAGGGGGGAATAGGGATAGGGGGATGGGGAATGGGTTGGTTGTGGGTAGAGAGAGCGGGGGGAGAGATAGGGGATGAGGATTGGGTGGGTTGCTGGTAGAGAGAGAGAGAGAGAGATAATAGGTGTAGTCAAGAGGAGGGGAAGTGAGAGAGATAAATAGATAAATATTGATGGGGTTAGCGGTTTGGGGAGGAGGAAAATTAGTGAGAAGGTTTGGTATTTGGGGGAGGGATAGAGATATAGGTTAGAAGGGTTAGGGATTTGGTGAGGAGTATGAAAGCTTGAGAGGAGGAATTTTTTAGGAGTTGAGGGGTTGTGAGAGAGAGAGAGAGAAGTAGTAGGGGGAGGGGATTTTGGAGAGAGAGGGGGGGTTACATGTAGGAGGAGAAGGAGTGGGGTTAGGGGGAGAGAGGGTGGGCATATTAGGAGAGGGAGAAAAGGAATATAGTGGTAAAGGGAGAAAGAGTTGTTAGAGAGAGATTGGGGAGTTTAAGGATTTGGGAAGGAGAAGGGAAGCTAGAGAGAGAGGGGGGGTTGATTCTGAGTAATGGGGAGGTGGATTTTAGGGAGAAAAAGAGATAGAGATCAAGGGGGTTATGGTTTTAGGGAGGAGAAAGGAAATGAGAGATAGAGAGAGAGAGATGGGAGGGTGGTTAGTGGTATGGGGGAGGGGGATTATAAAAGGTAGAGAGAGGGAGGTAAGGGTTAGAAGAGATAGGAAGAAAGATATAGAGAGGGGGGGTGGGTGTTAGCGGGTTGGGGAGAGATAAATAAGTGGGGATTCAGGATATCTGGAGGATTAGGGGGAGATAAATGAGTGAGGCTTTTAGTAATGGTTATTGGGATGAGGATGAGAGAGAGAGAGAGGTTAGTTGTAGGGGTATGAGTAGGGGGTTAAGAGAGAGAGAAAGAGAGTTGTTAGAGAGTAGGAGGAGAGTTGAGGTATAGATTTGGGGTTATGGGTAGGTAGATGCATAGGGGTTTAGATAAAGAGAGAGGTGATTATGGTTAGAGTAGGAAATATATATCAAGAGGTTTAGGGATTTGGGGAGGAGCAAGAAAATTTGAGATGAGGGGTTAGAGAGGGAGAGAGAGAGAGAAAGAGAGAGATAGAGACAGAGACAGAGACAGAGACAGAGACATTGAAGTGTTATGCATTTTGGGAGGAGAAGTGAAGTTAGAGAGAAGGGGGGAGTATAGGGGAAGAGAACAAGAGAAGTGGGCAAGAATGTGGGGATAGATAGGGAGAGAAATAGTGAAGGGGTGGTTTGTTTTACGTAATAGGGAGATTAGGAGAAACATAGAGAGAGGAGGGCTTGTGTATAAGAGACAGGGAAGGGAGTGACAGAGGGGGTTAGTAAGGGTAACGAGGAAGAGGGGGATAGAGAGAGAGGGAGGACGGTGGTTAATGGTAGGGGTGGGAGTAGAGGGGTGTGTGTGTGTGAGAGTGTTAAAGACAAATATAGAAGAGGGTGTTAAGGGATAAGGGAGAGAGAGAGAGAGAGAGGTGGGCTTAAGGGGTAGGTGAGAGAGAGAGAGAGAGAGAGATCTAAGGGGGGTATTTTAGGGGTAAGAGAAAGGAGGGGGTTAGGGAGTTAGGAGAAACATATTGAAATGGAGAGATTATGGATAAAGGGAGGGATATATAGATAGAGAGGTATAGGAGTGGTGGTTTTTGGTAGTAGGAGAGAGAGAGAGAGAGAGAGAGAGAGGAGGGGGGGTAGAGTGGTATCGGGAAGGGGGTTTTGGGGAGAGAGAGGGTGGTTATGGGTAGGAGGAGAAGGATGGGGGTTAGAGGGAGATAGTGTGGGTGTATGAGTAAAGAGAGAGAGAGAGTTGGGAAAGGAAAGAAAGAGAAAAAGGGGGCTAGTAAGGGTTAGGGGGAGGAGGGAGAGAGAAGGAGGGATGGGAGTTATGGGTAGGTGGATGAGTAGGAGGTTGAGAGAGAGGGAGAGAGATAAAGAGATTATGGTTTTTAAGGGTATGGGGGAGAGAGAAAGTGTTGAGGTTTAGGGGTAAGTAGATGAGCATAGGAAAGAGAGAATGAGAGATGGTGTTAGTAATGGTTAGGAGAGAGAGAGAGAGAGAAACCTGGTAGGGCTAGGGGGATGAGGGAAGAGATAGTGGGGTTAGGTGTAGATGAAGCAAATTGGGGGTTAGGAAAGAAGAGAGAGGGTTATGTCTAGAGAGAGAGATAGAGAGTTGCTGGATGATTAGCCGTAGGAGCAGGAGGGACATTTAGGGAGAGGAAGAGGTAGAGGTCAAGACTTTAGTTGTTTAGGGAAGAGTACAGAAATTTGAGAGAAGGGGGTTTAGTTGAGGAGTTTGGGGTTAGGAGTTTAGAGAGAGTGAGAGAGAGAAGTAGGGTGGGGGAGTTTAGGAAAGATAAATGGAGGGGTTAGGGGTAGGTGGATTAGGAGTGGGTTAGGAAAATTGTGAGGAGGGTGCTAGGGGTAGGAGGTGAGGACTAGGGGATTCTATGGTAGGGAGAGAGAAAGGGCTAGGGTTAAGGGAATGAGAAGTGGGTGTCTTGCAGGGAGAGAGAGAGAATATGGGGTGTTAGTGACTAGTGGGAGAAATAAAGAGGTGAGAGTTAAGGATAGGTTTATTAGTAGGGGTTTGAGAGATAGATAGAGAGAGAGAAGGGGTGGTTATTAGGGGTAGGTGGAGGAGTGGAGTTGGAGGAGAAAAATAGATAGAGTTGGAGTCTTGTGTAGTGATTTGGGAGAGAGAGAGAGAGAGAGGGAGGGGTGTAGAGAGAGAGAAGAGAGGTGATTGGTTAGGGAGAGATAAAGAGGGACAATTAGGTAGAGAGAGGTTGGGTGTTGGTAGATTGGGGGAGAAATAAGTGGTGGGTGTTAGGGGTTGGTGGAGGAGTATTGGATGGAGAAAATGAGGAAGGTTGTTCTTAAGGGTTATAGAGAGAGAGAGATAGAGCAGTTAGTGGTAGGGGTGGGAGTAGGGGGGTGGGTGTTAGGGGGTTGAGGGAGATAAAAAGCAGTGGGGATTAGGGATAGGTGCACGATTAGGGTAGAGAGAGAGAGAATTATAGAGGATTTTAGTAAGAGTTAGGGGGAGAGGGGAGAGAGAGAGGGGTTAGTGGTAGGGGTAGGAGGAGGTTGAGAGAGAGAGAGAGAGATGGGAGTGATAAGAGGTAGGGGGTTGAGGGATGTTGGGTTAGAGGAAGTGATAAATATTAGAAAGGTTAGGGATTTGTGGAGGAGAAAAGAAATTTGAAAGAAAGGGTTTTTGAGGAATGAAGAGAGAGAGAGAGGCGAGGTGATTAGAGTTAGGAGGCCAATGGAATTGGGGGAGAGAAAGAGATAGAGTTGTATAGGGTTAGGGGTTTTTGGAGTACTGAATTTAGAGATACACGGAGTATAGTTGAGGAATGTGGCGTGTGGATTTTAGAGAGAGAGAGAGGGGGGGGAGTAAGGTTTAAGAGAAGGTGTAGGGGGTTCAGAGAGAGAGAGATAATCGGGGGTTATTACAGGTAAGGTGAGGAGGGGGTTTCGGGAAGAGAAAGAAAGAGTATGGGAGTTATTTTTAAAGGGAGGATTAGGGTGTGTTTGTGTGTAAGTGAGTGAAAGAGAGAAAGACAGAACATAGTTACATATTGTGAGGGGGATTAGGAGACCCATGGAGAGGTGTGAGGCTTAGGTATATGAGGAGAGAGAGGGGGATGGTTTGTGGAGGAGAGAGAGGGGGATGGTTTGTGGTAGGGGTTGGAGTAGGGGGTGGGTGTTAGGGAGTTGGGGGAGACAGAAAGCAATGGGGATTAGGGATAGGTGGAGGAGTAGGGTCGAGAGATAACTACAAAGGGTTTTAGTAAGAGTTAGGGGGAGAGGGGAGATTGAGGTGGGTTAGTGGCAGGGGGTTGAGAGAGAGAGAGAGAACTAGGAGTGATTAGGGGTAGGAAGTTTGAGGGAGGTTGGAGTAGATATTAAGAGGATTAGGGATTTGGTGAGGAGTAAGGATTTTTGAGAGAAGGGGGTATTTTTCAGGATTGGGGGTGTTGAGAGAGAGAGAGAGAGAGAGAGAGGAGAGAGAGAGAGAGAGAGAGAGAGAGAGAGAGAGAGAAGAGTGGTAGGGGGAGGGGGTTTTGGAGAGGGAGATTGTAGATTTTAAGGGTTTGGTAAGAGGAGGGATGATAGAGAGAGAGGAGGGGGTTGATTAGGAGTAATGGGAGGGGGGTTTGAGGCGAGAAAGATACATAAACCAATGGGTGTATGGGTTTGGGAAGGAGAAGGAGAGAGAGAGAGAGATGGAAGGGTGGTTAGTTATGTGGGGGAGGGGGATTATAAGAGATAGAGAGAGGGTGTGGGGGTTAGGGGGTTGGGGGAGATATAAAGGAGTGGGGGTTAAGGGTATTTGGAGGAGTATGGGGGAGAGAAAATGAGAGAGAGTTTTAGTAAGGGTTATGGGTATGAGTAGGGGGTTAATAGAGAGAGAAAGGGAGTTGTTAGAGAGTGGGAGGATATTTTAGGTAGAGGGTTGGGCTTATGGGTAGGAAGATGCATAAGGGTTTAGAGAGAGGCGGGGGATGATTAGGGTTACGGGAAAATGGATGTTTGGGTAGAGTTGGAAATATTTATCAAGAAGTTTAGGGGTTTGGAGAGGAGTAAGAAAATTTGAGAAAATGGGTTAGAGAGAGAGAGAGAGAGATTAAGAATGAAGTGTTATTGGTTTGGGGAGGACCAGGGAAGTTATAAAGAAGGGGGGAGTATAGCGCAAGAGAGAGAGAGATGTGGGAATGGATGTGGGGGTAGATATGGAGAGAGATAATGGAGGGGTGGTTAGTTGTAGGGAATAGAAGGATTAGGAGAAACATAGAGAGAGGGGGGCTTATGCATAGGAGAGAAAGAGGGGGGGGAGGGAGTGAGAGAGGGGGTTAGTAAGGGTAATAAGAAGGGGGGGAGAGAGAGAGAGAGGGACGAGGGTGGTTAATTGTAGGAGTGGGAGTAGAGGGGTGAGTGTGTGTTAGAGAGATAGAGAGGGGGGTGGGTATCAAGGGTAGGTGATATAGAGAGAGAGAAAGAGAGAGCTAAGGGGGGGTATTTTAGGTGTAGGAGAGAGGAGGGGGCTTGGGGTTTTAGTAAAATCATAGTGAGAGGGGGAAGCTTATGGATAAGTGGGGATATAGAGAGAGAGAGGTAGAGAAGTGGTGGTTAGTGGTAGTAGGAGAGGAAGAGGGGGGGTTAGGTGTAGGAGAAGAAGGATGGGGGATAGGGGGAGAGAGGGTGACTGTATTAGTAGAGGGAGAAAGAGTAGTTAGAGAGAGAGAGAGATAGATTTGGGGGTGATTAGGGGAAGGAGAGAGGTAGTTTTTGAAAGGGAAACAAATAGACATTAGGAGGGTTAGGGAAGTTTGAGAGAAGGGGGTATTTTTTAAGAGTGGAGGGGTTGGGAGAGAGAGAGTGGGGGAGAGAGAAGTGTTAGGGGGAGGGTGTTTTGGAGAGAGAGGTGGGTTAGGGGTAGGATTAGTAGGAGGGGGATTAGGGGCAGAGAGGTTAGGTGTATTATTAGAGAAAGAAAGAGAGGTTATGGGTAGAGAGAGAGAGAAGGCAATAGGGATAGGGGAATGAGGAGTGGGTTGGTTGTGGGTAGAGAGAGAGTGAGGGGGGTAGGCTTAGGGAGATGATGAGTGGGTGGGTTTTGTTTGGCGAGAGAGAGAGAGAGAGAGATTAGGTATAATGGATAGGAGGGAAGTTGAGAGAGATAAATAGATAAATTTTGATGGGGTTAGGTGTTTTGGAGATAAATAGATAAATATTGATGGGGTTAGGAGCAATGGGGAAGGGAGGTTCAGGGAGATAAAGAGATTGAGATCAAGGGGGTTATGGGTTTTGGGCGAAGAATGGAAATGAGAGAGATATATAGAGATGGGAGGGTGGTTAGTGGCATGGGGGAGGGGTGGAAGGTTTAGGAGAGAGAGATAGAGAGAGATGAGTGGGTGTTATGGGGTTAGAGGTTGGGTGAGAGAAAAAGGAGTGGGGGTTAGGTCTATGTGGAGGAGTAGGGGGGAGAGAAAATGAGAGAGGGTTTTAGTAAGGGTTATGGGGATGTGAGAGAGAAAGAGAGAGAGGTTTGTGGTAGGGGTATGAGTATCGGGTTAAGAGAGAGAGAGAGTACTGTAGTTGTTACAGAGTAGGAGGGGAGCTCAAGTAAAGTGTTGGCATTGTTGGTAGGCAGATGTGTAGGGGTTTAGAGAGAGAGAGAGAGGTGATTAGGGTTAGGGGGAGGAGGAATGTTGGCTTAGAGTAGGAAATAGATATCAAGAGGGTTAGGGGTTCTGGGAGGAGTAAGACAATTTGGGAGAAGGGGTTAGAGAGAGAGAGAGATTGAATTGTTATGGGTTTGGGGAAGACATGGGGAGTTATAGAGATATTCGAGGGGTGGTTAGTTGTAAGGAATAGGGGGATTAGAAGAAACATAGAGAGATGGGGGCTTATGTATGGGAGAGAGAGAGAGAGAGGGTGTTATTAAGGGTAATGGGTAGGGGGGAGAGGAAGAGGGAGGAAGGTGGTTAATGGTAGTGGTTGGAGTAGAGGGGTGAGTGTGTGTGTGTGTTAGAGATAGAGAGAGTGGGGTGTTAGGAGATAGGGGTGGGTGTTAGGGGTAGCTGAATTAGTACAAGAGAGAGACATAGAGAGAGCTAAGGGGGGGATTTTAGGGGTAAGTGAGAGGAGGGGGCTTGTGGGATGGGGGTTGGGGGGTTTAATAGAAACATAGTGAGATGGGGGGCTTATTAATAAGGGGGGAGATATATATAGAGATATGTAGAGGAGTGGTGGTTAGTGGTAGTAGGATGGAGGGATAGAGAAAGAGAGAGAGAGAGAGAGGTGGTAGGGGGAAGGGGGTTTTGGAGAGAGAGGGGGGGTTAGGGGTAGAAAGAGAAGGATATCAGTTAGGGGGAGATAGGGTGTGTGTATGAGTAGAGAGAGAAAGAGATGTTAGAGGTATAGGGATAAAGCGTACTTACACATACAAACAAAAAGAGAGAGAGAGAGGCAATAGTAAGTGTTGGGAGAGGAAAAAGAGAGAGAAGGGGTGGTAGTAAGGGTTAGGAGGAGGATGGGGAGGAGAGAGAGAGAGAGAGAGAGGAGGAAGGTAGTTTTAGGAGTGGGAGTAAGGGGGTGAATATATGTGTGATAGACAGAGAGAGAGTGGGGGTCTGTTAGGGAGTAGGTGGAGAGAGGGAGGGGTGGGGTTTGTGAGAGAGAGAGAGAGATGGTAGGCAGTTAGGGGAAGTAAAGAGGAGGTAGGATGGGGATGGGAAAGAGATAGATATTAAGAGGTTTAGGTATTTGGTGAGGAGTAGGAAAGTTTGAGAGAAGGGGGTGTTTTTCATGAGTGGGGGTGTTGAGAGAGAGAGAGAGAGATTAGGGGGAGGGGGTTTTGGAGAGAGAGGGGGTAATGGGTAGGAGGAGAAGGAGGGGGGTTAGGAGTGGGGTTATGAGAGAGAGAGAGATTTGGGGGGTGATTAGGGGAAGTCAAGAGGTAGGTTGTGGGAGGGAAACAAATAGAGATTAGGAGGGTTAAGGATTTGGTCAGTAGTAGGGAAGTTTGAGAGAAGGGGGTAGTTCTTAGGAGTGCGGGGGTTGGGAGAGAGAGAGTGGGGGAAAGAGGAGTGTTAGGGGAAGGGGGTTTTGGAGAGAGAGGGGGGTTAGGGGTATTATTAGAGATACAAAGAGAGGTTATGGGTAGAGAGAGAGAGAGAAGGGGATAGGGTTAGGGGAATGAAGAGTGGGTTGGTTGCAGGTAGAGAGAGAGGGGGGGGAGGAATAGGAAGATGACGAGTGGGTGGGCTATGTTCAGCAAGAGAGTTAGAGTGATTAGGTGTAGTGGAGAGGAGGTAAGGTGGGGGAGATAAATAGATAAATTTTGATGGGGTTAGGGGTTTTAGATATAAATAGATAAATATTGATGGAGATAGGAATAATGGGGAAGGGGGTTTCATGGAGATAAAGAGATAGAGATAAAGGGGGTTATGAGTTTTGGGACGAGAAGGGAAATGAGAGAGAGAGAGAGAGATGGGATGGTGGTTAGTGGTATGGGGGAGGGTGATTATAAAAGATAGAGAGAGAGTGGTAAGTTTTAGGAGAGAGAGGAAGAGAGATATAGAGAGAGATGGGTGGGTGTTAGGGGGTTGGAGGTTGGGTGAGAGAAAAAGGAGTGGGGGTTAGGTGTATGTGGAGGAGTAGGGGGGAGAGAAAATGAGAGAGGGTTTTAGTAAGGGTTATGGGGATGTGTGTGTGAGAGAGAGAGAGAAAGAGAGAGGGGTTAGTGGTAGGGGTATGAGTATGGGGTTAAGAGAGAGGGTAAGGGAGTTGTTAGAGAGCAGGAGGGGATCTTAGGTAAAGTGTTGGCATTATTGATAGGTAAATTCATAGGGGTTTAAAGAGAGAGAGAGAGAGGTGATTAGGGTTAGGGCAAGGAAGAATGTTGGGTTAGAGTAGGAAATAGATAGCAAGAAAATTTGGGAAAAGGGGTTAGAGAGAGAGAGATTGAAATGTTATGGGTTTGGGGAAAACATCGGAAGTTATAGAGATATTTGAGGGGTGGTTAGTTGTAATGAATAGGGGGATTAGGAGAAACATAGAGAAAGGGGGCTTATGTATCGGAGAGAGAGAGAGAGAGAGAGAGAGAGAGAGAGAGAGAGAGAGAGACAGAGAGAGAGAGAGAGGGTGTTATTAAGGGTAATGGGTAAGGGGGAGAGAGAGAGGTAGGAAGGTGGTTAATGGTAGGGGTTGGAGTAGAGGGGTGAGTGTGTGTGTGTTAGAGATAGAGAGAGTGGGGTGTTAGGAGAGAGAGAGAGACATAGAGCTAAGGAGGGGATTTTAGGGGTAGGTGAGAGGAGGGGGCTTGTGGGATGGGGTTTGGGGGTTTAAGAGAAACATAGTGAGATGGGGGGCTTATGGATAATGGGGGAGATATATATAGAGAGAGGTAGAGGAGTGGTGGTTAGTGGTAGTAGGAGAGAGGGAAAGAGAGGTTGTAGGGGGAGGGTGTCTTGGAGAGAGAGAGAGGGGAATTAGGGGTAGGAGGAGTAGGATATCGGTTAGGGGGTGAGCAAGTGTGTGTATGAGTAGAGAGAGAAAGAGATGTTAGGGGTATAGGGATAAATATTAGTTACACACACACACATAGAGAGAGAGAGAGAGAGAGAGAGAGAGGCAAGAATAAGTGTTGGGGGAGGAAAAAGAGAGAGAAAGGGGGGTAGTAAGGGTTAGGGGGGGGATGGGGGATAGAGAGAGAGGGAGGAGGAAGGTAGTTTTAGGATTGGGAGTAAGAGGGTGAATATGTGTGTGTTAGAGAGAGAGAGAGTAGGGGTCTATTAGGGAGTAGGTGGAGAGAGAGAGGGAGGGGTGGGGATTATGGGTAGGAGGATGAGTAGGGGGTTGAGAGAGAGAGCATTATGGTAGGTAATTAGGGGAAGGAGGGAGGAGGTAGGATGGGGTAGGGAAAGAGATATATATTAAGAGGTGTAGGAGAAGGGGGTATTTTTTAGGAGTGGAGGGGTTGGGAGAGAGAAGTGTTATGGGGAGGGGGTTTTGGATAGAGAGGGGGGTTTGGTGTAGGAGAAGGATGAGGGGTATTAGGGGCATAGAGGGTGGGTGTATTATTAGAGAGAGAATAAGAGGGTATGGGTAGAGAGAGATAGGGGGATAGGGATATGGGAATGATGAGTGGGTTGGTTGCGGGTAGAGAGAGGGGGGGGGAAAGGGATAGGGAGATGACGAGTGGGTGGGTTGCATTTAGAGAGAGAGAGAGAGAGAGAGATTATGTGTAGTAGAGAGGAGGGACGGTGAGGGAGATAAATATATCAATTTTGATGGCGTTAGGGGTTTTTTAGATAAATAAATAAATATTGATGGGGTTAGGATATAAAGAGATAGAGATCAAGGGGGTTATGGGTTTTGGGAGGAGAAGGGAAATGTGTGTGTGAGAGAGAGAGAGAGATGGTAGGGTGGTTAGTGGTATGGGGGAGGGGGATTATAAAAGATAGAGAGAGGGTGGTAAGGTTTAGGAGAGAGAGGAAGAGAGAGATAGAGATAAATGGGTGGGTGTTAGGGGGTTGGAGGTTGGGTGAGAGATAAAGGAGTGGGGGTTAGGTGTATGTGGAGGAGTAGGGGGGAGAGAAAATGAGAGACGATTTTAGTAAGGGTTTTGCAGATGCGAGAGAGAGAGAGAGAGAGAGAGAGAGAGAGGTTAGTGGTAGGGGTATGAGTATGAGTATGGGGTTAAGAGATAGTGTAAGGGAGTTGTTAGAGAGTAGGAGGGGAGCTCAGGTAAAGTTCTGGAATTATTTGTAGGAAGATGCATAGGGGGTTAGAGAGAGAGAGAGATAGGAAATAGATATCAAGAGGGTTAGGGGTTTGGGGAGGACTAAGATAATTTGGGAGAAGCGGTTAGAGAGACAGAGAGATTGAATTGCTATAAGTTTGGGGAAGACATGGGAATTTATAGAGATATTCGAGTGGTGGTTAGTTGTAAGGAATAGGGGGATTAGGAGAAACATAGAGAGAGGGTGTTACTAAGGGTAACGAGAAGCTAGGGAGAGAGAGAGGGGTGTGTGTGTGTGTGTGTTAGAGATAGAGAGAGTGGGGTGTTAGGGGATAGGGGAGAGAGAGAGGCGTGGGTGGTAGGGGTAGGTGAATTATTAGGAGAGAGAGAGAGAGCCAATGGGGGAATTTTAGGGGTAGAAGAGAGGAGGGGGCTTGTGGGATGGGGTTGGTGGATTTAGGAGAAACATAGTGAGATCGGGGGCTAATGGATAAGGGGGAAGATATATAAAGAGAGAGGTAGAGGAGTGGTGGTTAGTGGTAGTAGGAGAGAGAGAGAGAGAGGTGGTAAGGGGAAGGGGGTTTTGGAGAGAGAGAGGAGGGGTTAGGGGTAGGAGGAGAAGGATATCGGTTAGGGGGAGAGAGGGTGTGTGTATGAGTAGAGATAGAAAGGGATGTTAGGGGTATAGGGATAAAGAGTAGTTACACACACACACAAAGAGAGAGAGAGAGGCAATAGTAATTTTTTGGAGAGGAAAAAGAGAGAGAAGGGGGTATAGTAAGGGTTATGGGGGGATGGGGGATAGAGAGAGAGATAGAGGGATGAGGAAGGTAGTTTTAGGAGTGGGAGTAAAAGGGTGAATATGTGTGTGTTAGAGAGAGAGAGAGAGTGGGGGTTTGTTATGGAGTAGGTGGAGATAGGGAGGGGTGGGGTTTATGGATAAGAGGATGAGTAGGGGATTGAGAGAAAGAGAGATAGATGGCAGGTAATTAAGGGAAGGAGAGAGGAGGCATGATGGATGAGGGAAAGAGATAGATATTAATAGATTTAGGTATCTGGTGAGGAGTAGGAAAGTTTGAGAGAAGGGGGTGTTTTGCACGAGCGGGGGTGTTGGGAGAGAGTGAGAGAGATGGTAGGGGGAGGGGTTTTTTGGAGAGAGAGGGGGTTATTGGTAGGAGGAGAAGGAGCGGGGTTAGGGATAGAGAGGTTGGGTGTATTATTAGAGATAGAAGGAGAGAAAGAGAGAGAAAGGGAGAACAAATCTAGGGATTATGAGGGTTAAGTATTATTGGTAGGAGGAGGGGAGTTAGGAGAAACATAGGGAGAGGGGAGATTAGGGTTTGAGAGTGAGAGAGAGAGAGAGAAGTTGTAGGGGGGTGGGGTTAGAAGAGATAAAGGGGGGTTATGGAAAGAGAGAAGGGGGTAATGAATAGAGGTATAAAAATAGAAGTTAATAGTTGAGAGAGAGAGATAAGTGGAAGGGGGATGGGGTTTAAAGAGATAAAGGGGGAATTAGGGGTAAGAGACTTAGGAGGGGGGTCAGGGAAAGAGAAAAAGGGTTTATGAGCAGATATCTAAAGAGAGGTTAGCGATGGTGTGTGTGTGTGTGTGTGTGTGTGTGTGAGAGAGAGAGAGAGAGAGAGAGAGAGAGAGAGAGAGATCTGTGGGTGAGAGAGAGGGGGATTAGGGGTAGGAGAAGTAGGGGAGTTAGGGTGAGAGAGGGTGGTTTTATTATGAGAGAAAGAAAGAAAGTTTAGGGGTACAAAGAGAGAGAGGTGTGGGGGGGATAGGGATAGGGGGATGATGAATGGGTTGGTTGTTGGTAGAGAGAGAAAGAGAGGATAGGGATAGAGGGATGAGGAGAGGGTGAGTTGTGGGTAGAGAGAGAGAGAGAGAGAGATTAGGTGCAGTGGAGAGGAGGGGACGTAAGGGAAAGAAATAGATAAATATTGATGGGGTTAGGGGGTTTGGGGAGGATGGAAAATAAACAGAAGGGTGTGCATAGGGGGGAGGGAAAGAGACAACGGTTAGGAGGGTTTTGGATTTGAGGAGTAGGGAAGTTTGAGAGGAGGTATTTTTTAGGAGTGGAGGGGTTGAGAGAGAGAGAGAGATAAGTTGTAGGGGGAGGGGGTTTTGGAGAGAGAGAGGGGGGTTATGGGTAGGAGGAGGTTTAGGGGGATATAGGGTGAGTTTCTTAATAGAGGGAGAAAGAGAGGTTAGTGGTAGAGGGGAGGGAGAGAGGAGAGGGTTGGGGAGTTAAGAGAAACATAGTGAGGGGGGGGTGCTTATGCATAAAGGAAAAGATATATATAGAGACAGGTAGAGGAGTGGTAGTTTGTGGTAGTAGGAGAGAGAGAGAGGAGGGGTTATGTGGAGATAGGATGGGTGTATGAGTAGAGAGGGAGAGTAAGTGTTGGGAGAGGAAAAAGAGAGAGCGGGGGTAGTAATGGTTAGGGAGAGGAAGGTAGAGGAAGCTAGTTGTAGGAGTGGGAGTAAGCGGGTGAATATGTGAGTGTGTTAGAGAGAGAGAGAGGGAGGGGTGGGGGTTATGCATAGGTTCATGACTAAGCGGTTCAGAGAAAGGGAAAGAGAGAGAGAGACAGAGAGAGAGAGAGAGAGAGAGAGAGAGAGAGAGAGAGAGAGAGAGATCGAGGGTGAATAGGGGAAGGAGGGAGGATGTAGGATGAGAGAGGGGAAGTGATAGAGATTTAGAGGTTTATGGTTTTTGTGAGGAGCGAGAAATTTTGAGAGAAGGATGTATTTTTCATGAGCAAGGGTGTTGAAAGAGAGAGAGAGCTGGTAGGGGGACATGGTTTTTGAGAGAGAGGGGCGTTAGGGGGAGAGATGGTGTTTGTATTATTAGAGAGAGGAAGATTGGTTATGGGTATAGAGAGAGCGTGGGTCGGAAGGGGATATGTATAGGGGAATGGGTAGTGAGTGGGTTGTGGGTAGAGAGTGAGAGAGAGATGATTATTAGGACTAGTGGAGAGAAGAGGGGTTGGGGGAGAGAAATAGATAAATATTGATGGGGTTAGGGTTTTTGGAAGGAGGTGAGCAATTAGTGAGAAAGGTGGCTATACGAGGGGAGGGAAAGGGATAGATATTAGTAGGATTTGGGACTTGGGGAGGAGTAGGGAATTTTGAGAGAAGGGGTTATTTTTAAGGAGTGGACTGGTCGGGGAAGATAGGTAGAGAGAGAGGGAGGGAGGGGGTTTTGTAGAGAGAGAGAGAGAGAGAGAGAGAGAGAGAGAGAGAGGAGGAGGATTATGGGTAGGAGGAGGAGGGGGGTTAGGGAGAGAGAGGGTGGGTTTATGAGTAGTGGGAGAAGTAGAGGTTAGGAGTAGAGGGAGGAAGACTCGTTAGAGGGAAAAGAGGGAAAAGAGAGAGAGATGAAGGGTGAGGGAGGGAAAGAGATAAATATTAGGAGGCATAGGTATTTGGTGAGGATTAGGGTAGTTTGATAGAAGGGGGTATTTATTAGGGGACAGAGAGATAGACAGAGAGGGGGGGTTAGGGGGAGAGAAAGGTGGTGTATGAGTAGAGGTAAAGAAAGGCAAGGGGTATAATGAGAAAGAGTGATTACGTGTAGAGAGAGAGGTGCAGGGCAATAGTAAGCATTGGGGGAGGACCAATTGATAGAGACGGGGTGTAGTAAGTTTAGGGGGAGGAGGGGGGAAAGAGAGAGAGAGAGAGAGAGAGAGAGAGAGAGAGAGAGAGAGGGATGTAGTTTTAAGGGTGGGGTTAAGGGGGTGAGTGTGTGTGTGTGTGTGTCTATTAGGGATTAGGGGAAGAGAGGGATGGGTCGGGGTTATGCATAGGTGGATGAGTAGGGGGTGAGAGAGAGAGAGATCTAGGGGGGTATTATGGGAAAGAGTGAGGAGGGAGGAGGGAGGTTGGGGGAGGGAAAGAGATAGATTTTAGGAGGGTTACGACTTTGGGGAGGAGTAGGGAAGTTTTAGAAGAGATAAAGGGTGGTTAGGGGTAAGAGGCTAAGGGGGATTAGCGAAAGAGATAAGTGGGCTATGAGTAGAGAGAGAAGGAGAGGTTAGCGGTTGAGAGAGAAAGAGAGAGAACTGGCATGTAAGGGGATTTATGAGAGATAAATGGGGTTCAAGGGTAAGAGGCTTGGGAGGGGTTTAGGGAAAGAGATATAGGGGTTATGAGTAGAGAGAGAGAGAGAGAGAGAGATTGGGGGTGATTAGGGAAAGGAGGGAGGCGACAGGATTGCGGAGGGACAAATATAGACATTAGGAGGGTTAGGGATTTGATAAGGAATAGGGAAGTTTGAGAGAAGGGGTTATTTTTTAGGAGTGGGGGGTTGGGAGAGAGAGAGACATTGTAGGAGGAGGATTTTTTGGAGAGAGGGGGGTTAGGGGGAAAGAGCGTGGGTGTATGATTATAGAAAGAAAGAGAGGTTAGTGGTAGAGAGAGAGAACGAGATAGGGATAGGGTATAAGGAGTGGGTGGGTTGCGTTTAGAGAGGGACATAGAGAGAGAGAGAGAGGGTGATTAGGTGGTAGCGGAGATGAGGGGAGGTGAGGGAGAGAAATAGATCAATATTGAGGCAGTTAGGGGTTTGGGAAGGAGGAGGGATATTAGTGAGAAGGGTGGGTATAGGGGCGAGGGAAAGAGATAAAGGTTATGAAGGTTAGGGATTTGGGGAGGAATAGGGAAGTTTGAGAGAAGGAGGTATTTTTTAGGAGTGGAGGGGTCGGGAGAGAGAGAGAGAGAGTGAGAGAGAGAGAGAAGTGGTAGTGGGGAGGGTGTTTTGGAGAGAGAGGGAATGTTATTGCTTGGAGGCGAAGAGGTGGATTTAGGGTGAGAGTGGGTGGTTGTATTAGTAGAGAGAGGAGAGGTTAGTGGTAGAGGGAAGAAGAGTGGTTAGAGAGAAATATTGGCAAGTTTAATGGTTTGGGTAGGAGAAGAGATGCTAGAGAGATGGGGGGTTGATTAGGAGTAATGGTGAGGGGATTTCAGGGAGAGAAAGAGACATAGATCAACGAGGTTATGGTTTTGGGGAGGAGAAGGGAAATGCGAGGGAGAGAGAGAGAGATGGGAGGGTGGTTAGTGGTGTGGGTGAGTGGGATTATAAAAGATAGAGTGAGGGGAAGGGGTTAGGGGTTTAGGGGATTTGGGTGTTTGGGTTAAGGTTATGTGGAGGAGTAGGGGGGAGAGAAAATTAGAAAGGGTTTTTAGTAAGACTTATGGGGATGAGAGAGAAAAAAGGAGTTGTTAGAGAGTTGAAGGAGAGCTCAACTAGAGTGTTGGGGTTATGGGTAGGAATCTGCTTAGGGGTTTAGAGAGAGAGAGAGAGGTGATTAGGGTTATAGGGAGGATGGATGTTGGGGCAGAGTAGGAAATATATATCAACAAGGTTTGGGGTTTGTGGAGGAGAAAAATAATTTGAGAGAAGGGGTTAAAGAGAGAGAGATTGAGGTTGAAGTGTTATTAGTTTGGGGAGGACCATGGAAGTTAGAGAGAAGGGGAGCGTATAGGGGAAGAGAGCGAGAGATGTGGAAAGGGATGTGGGGGTAGATAGAGAGAAAGATAGTTGAGGGGTGGTTATTTGTAAGGAATATGGGGTTTAGGACAAACATACAGAGGGGGAGCTTATGTATAGGATAAAGAGAGAGGGGGATTAGTAAGGGTACCTAGAAGGAGGGGGCGAGAGAGAGAGGGAGGAGGATGGTTAATGGTAGGGGTGGGAGTAGAGGGTTGAGTGTATGTGTTAGCGATAGAGAGAGAGGGGTTTGTTATGGGATAGGGGAGAGAGAGAGAGAGAGAGCTAAGGGAGGGGATTTTAGTGGTTGAAGAGATGAGGGGGGTTGGGATTTTAGGAAAATCATAGTGAAATGAGGGGGCTTATGGATAAGGGGGGTGATATATAGAGAGAGGTAGAGGAGTGGTGGTTAGTGGTAGTAAGAGAGAGAGAGAGGGAGAGGTGGTAGGGGGAAGGGGGGTTTCGGAGAATGAGAGGGGGATTAGGGGTAGCAAAAGAAGGATGGGGGTTAGGGGAGAGAGGGTGGGTATATTAGTAGAGTGAGAAAGAGCGGTTTAGGGTAGAGGGAGAAAGAGTGGTTAGACAAGTGAGAGAGAGAGAGAGAGAAAGATCTTGGGGGTGATTAGTGGAAGGAGAGAGGAGGGAGGATGGGGGAGAGAAAGAGATAGAGATTAGGAGGCTTATGGATTTGGTGAGAAGTAAGAAAGTTTGAGAGAATGGGGTATTTTTCAGGAGTGGAGAAGTGGTAGTGGGAGGGGATTTTGGTGAGAAAGGGGAGTTAGGGGTAGGAGAAGGAGGATGGGGCTTAGGGGGAGAGAGGGTGGGTGTATTATTAGAGAGAGAAAGAGAGGTTAGGGAAAGACTGAGAGGGAGAGAGAAGTGGATAAAGGTAGCGGTATGAGGAGTGGGATGGTTGTGAGCAGAGAGAGAGATGGAGAGAGAGAGACAGAGAGAGAGAGAGAGAATGGGATTGGGATAGGTAGATGAGGAGTGGGTGGGATGCATTTAGAGAGAGAGATAGAGGGTGATTAGGTGTAGTGGAGAGGAGTGAAGGTGAGCAAGAGAAATAGATCAATATTGATGGGGTTAGGGGTTTTGGGAGGAGTAGCCTAGGTATAGGGGGGAGGAAAGAGATAAAGTTTAGGAGTGTTAGGGCTTTGGGGAGGGGTAGGGATGTTTGAGAGGAGGTATTTTTTAGGAGTGGAGGGGTTGGGGAGAGAGAGAGAGAGAGAGATAAGTGGTAGGAGGGAGGGGGTTTTGGAGAGAGAGAGAGAGGGGGGGTTTATGGGTTGGAGGAGGAGGAGGGGGGTTAGGGGGAGAGAGTGTGGGGGTATTAGTATATGGAGGAGAGTTTAGTGGTAGGGGGAGGAAGTGTGGTTTGATAGATATTGGGGATTTTACGGGTTTGGGTACAAGGAGGGATGCTAGAGAGAGAGGGAGGTTGATTAGGAATAATGGGGAGGGTGGATTCAGGGAGAGAAAGATAGAAATTCCAAGTGTTTAATGGGTTTGGAGAGTAGAAGGGAAATGGGAGAGATAGATAGAGAGAGAGAGAGATGGGAGGGTGGTTATTTGTATGGGTGAGAGGGATTATAAAAGATAGAGAGAAGGGGGTAAGGGTTAGGAGAGAGAGGAAGAGAGAGATAGAGAGAGATGGGGTGGGTGTTATGGGGTTGGGGGTTGGGGGAGAGATAACTGGGTTGGGGTTAGGGGTATGTCGAGGGGTATGGGGAAGAGGAAATGAGAAAGGTTTTTATTAAGGGTTATGGGAATAAGAGAGAGAGAGAGAGAGAGAGAGAGAGAGATTAGTGGTTGGGGTATGGGTAGGGGGTTAAGAGAGAGAGAAAGGGAGTTGTTAGAGAGTAGGAGGAGAGATTAGGTAAAGGGTTGGGGTTATGGGTAGGTAGATGCATGGGGGTTTAGAGAGAGAAGATGTGATTAGGGTTAAGAGGGATGTTGCGATAGAGTAGGAAATAGATATCACGAGGGATAGGGGTTTGGGGAGGAGCAAGATATTTGAGGGAAGGGATGAGAGAGAGAGAGAGAGAAATTAAATTGTTATGGGTTTGGGGGAGGACGTGGGAGGTTAGAGAGATAGTCTAGGGGTGGTTAGTTGTAAGGAATAGCAGGACTGGGAGAAAAATAGGGAGAGGGGGCTTATGTATAGGAGAGAGAGAGAGAGAGAGAAAGAGAGAGAGAGAGAGAGAGAGAGAGAGAACGGAGTGAGAGAGGGTGTTAGTAAGGGTAACATTAAGGAGGGGGGATAGAGAGAGTTGGAGGAGGGTAGCTAATAGTACGGGTGGGATTAAAGGAGTAAGTGTGTTTGTGTTAGAGATAGAGAGAGGGGGGTGTTTGGGGATAGGGGAGAGAGAGAGTGGTGGGTGTTAGTGGTAGGTGAATTAGTAGGAGAGAGAGAGAGAGAGAGAGAGAGAGAGAGAGAGAGAGAGAGAGAGTTAAGGGGGGAATTGTAGGGTTAGGAGAGAGGAGGGGGTTGGGTGGCTTATGGATAAGGTGGGAGATATATAAAGAGAGAAGGTGGTTAGGGGTAGGAGGAGAGGTATGGGAGTTATGGAGAGATAAGGTGGGTGTATGAATAGAGAGAGAAAGAGAGGTTAGGGATAGAGGGATAAAGAGGGGTTACAGAGATCTAGAGAGAGAGAGAGAGAGAGAGGAAATAGTAAGTGTTGGGAGAGGAAAATAAAGAGAGAGGGGGGTTAGTAAGGGTTAGGTCGAGGATGGGAGATAGAGATAAAGGGAGGAAGAAAGTAGTTTTAGGAGTGGGAGTAAGAGTGTGAATATTTATGTATGAGAGAGAGAGAGAGAGGGGGGGTCTGTTAGGGAGTAGGGGAAGAGAGGGAGGGGTCGGGGTTATGTGTAGGTGGATGATTAGAGGGTTGAGAGAGAGAGAGAGATGGTGGGTAATTTGGGGAAGGAGGGAGGAGGGAGTATGGGGAAGGGAAAGATATAGAGATTAAGACGTTTAGGGATTTTGTGAGGAGTAGGGATGTTTGAGAGAAGAGGGTGTTTCACATGAGCGAGGGTGTTGAAGGAGAGAGAGAGAGAGAGAGAGAGAGAGAGAGAGAGAGAGATTTTGTAGGGTGAGGGGGTTTTTGAGAGAGAGGGTGTTAGGGGTAGGAGGAGAAGGAGGGGGTTAGGGGGAGAGAGAGTGGGTGTATGATTAGAGATAGAAAGAGAGGTTAGGGGTAGAGGGAGAAAGAGTGGTTAGGGGTAGAGAGAGAGAGAGAGAGAGAAGGGGATAGGGATAGGGGGATGAGGAGTGGGTGGTTTGTGGGTAGAGGGAGAGGGAGAGGCGGGTGATTAGGTGTAGTGGATGGGAGGGGGATGGGGGAGATAAGGGGATAAAGATTGATGGGGCTAGGGAGGTGGATGGAAATTAGTCAGAAAGGTGGATATAGGGGAGAGGGAAAGAGATAGATATTAGGAGGATTAGGGATTTTTGGATGAGTAGGGAATTTTTAGAGAAGGGGTTATTTTTTAGGAGTGGAGGGTTTGGGAGAGAGTGAGAGAGAAGTGGTAGGGGGAGGGGGGGTTATGGGTAGGAGGACAAGAAGGTGGGTTAGGGGTAGATATGGTGGGTGGATGAATAGAGGAAGAAATAGAGGTGAGGGGTTGATGGAGGAAGAGTGGTTATAGAGAGAGAGAGAGAGGCAATAGTAAGTGTTTGGGTAGGATGGAGAGAGAGAGAGAGAGAGGGTGGAGGAGGGAAAGAGATAGATATTAGGAGAATTGGGTATTTGGGGAGGATTAAGGCAGTTTGATAGAAGGGGGTATTTTTTTTTGTTGGGAGGAGAGAGAGAGAGAGAGAGAGAGTGAGAGAGAGAGGTTTTAGGGGGGAAGGGGGGGTTAAGGGTAGGAGGATAAGGAGGGGGGGAGAGTGTGGGTGTATGAGTAGGGAGTTTAGAGAGAAGGGGGCTGTGGTTTACGATTATAGTTATGGATTTGGGTGAGAGAGAGAGGGGAGCACAAGGTGTAGAGAGAGAGAGAGAGAGATATGGGGGGTTGGTTAGTTGTGGGAGTAGGAGAGAGAGAAATAGGGGGGTTATACAGAGAGAGGGAGTGGGTGTTAATGGGCTGTGGGAGAGAGAAAGTAGTGTGAGTTAGGGGTAGTTGCAGGAGTATGAGAGAGAGAATGCGAAAGGGTGTTAGTGGGTTGGTTAAATAGAAAGAAGTGGGGGTTAGGTGTAGGTGGAGTATGGGAGAGAGAGAGAGAGTGGGAGAGGGTGTAATAAGGGTTAGGTGGAGGGGAGAGAGATAGGGAGAGATTAATGGTAGTGGTAGGAGTAGGGAGTGAGTAAGAGCGAGAGAGAGAGAGAGAGAGAGGTATGGATTTTAAGGGTTTGGGGTAGAGAAAAAGCAGTGATGGCTAGCGGTAGGTGGAAGAGTACAGGAAAGAGAATGTGAAAGTGTTTTAGTAAGGGTTAGGGGGAGGAGGAGAGAGAGAGAGGCTAGTATTAAGGGAAGGAGTAGGGGGTTGAGAGGAAAAGAGATGGGGGATATGGGTAGGTGTATGAGTAGAGGTTTAGAGAGAGATGGGTGTTAGGGGTAGAGAGAGATAAAGAAAGAGCAGATGGGTATTAAGAGGTTGGGGAGAGAGAAAGTGTTGGGGTTTAGGGGTAAGTGTATGATCATAGGATAGAGAGAGTGAGACAAGGTGTTCATAAGGGTTACGATAGAGAGAGAGAGAGGGGTGGTAGGGGGAGGGTGTTTACGAAAGAGAGACGGAGCTTTGGGATAGAGGGAGTAGGATGTGTGTTAGGGAAGTGGGTTCTGAGAGAGAGAGAGAGAGAGAGGGAGACAGAGTTGGGGGGTTATTAGGGGTAGGGGGAGCAGGGACCTTTCGAGAGAGAAAGAGGTAGAGACCGAGACTTTAGTTGTTTGGGGAAATGCGGGGCAATTTCAATGAAGGTGGTATATTTAGGAGTGGGGGGTTGGGATTTGGGGGATATATATAATATTATATATATATATATATATATATATATATATATATATATATATATATATATATATATATATATATATATATATAGAGAGAGAGAGAGAGAGAGAGAGAGAGAGAGAGAGAGAGAGAGAGTAGGGGGCGGGTGTTTAGGAGTGATAAAAGGGGGGTTATATGTAGGGGGATTAGGAGGGGGTGTCAGGAAAAGAGAGAGTATGGTTATGAGTAGAGAGAGAAATTTGATAGGGGTAGAAAGAGAAAGAGACATTAGGGGTAAAGAGAGAGAGTGACAAGGGTAGGGGATTGAGGCCGAGTAGGGAAGTTAGAGAGAAGGGGGTTTAATTGAGGAGTCTCAGGTGTGGATTTGGAGGAGAGGGAGGGAGGGAGGGAAGGTAGGGTGATAAGAGAGAGGAAAGGGGGTTGGTTAGTGGTGGTAGTATGATAAATAGAAAGAGGAGGTGTTAGGGAAAGATAAGGTGGGTGTTAGCAAGTTGTAGGAGAGAGAAGCAACGGGTGTTAAGGGTAGGTGGAGCAATAGGGGACATAGAAAATGAGAGAGGATGTTAGTAAATGTTAAGTGGAGAGAGAGAGAGAGAGAGAGAGAGGTTAGTTGTAGGGGTAGAGGGGTGTGTGAGAGAGAGAGAAAGAGAGGGGTTTGGGGAGAAAGAAAGAAGTTTGGATTAGGGGTAGGTGGAGTATGGGAGAGAGAGAGAATGAGAGAGGGTATTAGTAAGTGTTAGTTGGAGGAGGGGAGAGAGATAGAGAGGTGTTAGTTGTAGGGGTAGGTTTAGGGAGTTGAGAGAGAGAGAGACAAAGAGAGATGGGGGGGTGATTACAGGTAGGGTGGAGGAGAGAGGTTGGGGTAGAGAAAGAGATAAATATCAGGAGGGTTGAGGGTTTTTGGAGGAGCAGAGCAATTTGAATGAAAGGGGTATAGTTGAGCAGTGGGAAGGTTTTTTTTTTTAGGGGGGGGAGAGAGAGAGAGAGATCGAATGGATCTGTGTTTGGGGATGATGATGGTATTTGAGAAGTGGGTATTATACATAGCGAGAGAGAGAGATGAGTGCAAGAAAGTGGGGGTAGATAGAGAGAGATAATAGGGGTGGTTAGTTGTAGGGGATAGGGGGACTAGGATAAACATAGATATAGGAGATTATGGAGAGAGAGAGAGAGAGATAGTGAGAGAGAGATATTAGTGGAATGAGTATGCGGGGAGAGAGAGAGAGAGAGAGAGGTTAACATTATGGGTAGGTGAATTAGTAGGAAAAGAAAGAGAGGGGGAGGTGGATGTTAGGGGGTTGGGGGGAGAGAGAAATAAGTGGGGTTTAGGGGTATGTGGAGAAGTAGGGGAGAGAGAAAATGAGAAAAGGTTTTAGTAAGGATAAGGGGAGAGGAGGAGGTGAGAGAGAGAGTGGGGGGGGGTAGTGGTAGAGGTAGTAGTAGGGAATTGAGAGAGGGGGGGTTGTTAGGGAGTAGGGGGAAGAGGGAGAGGGGTGTTTGCTATAGGTAGGTGGATGGGTAGGTGTTTAGAGAGGGATGGAGGGAGAGAGTTGGGGGATGATTAGGGGTAGTGTGGAGGAGGTAGGTTGGGCTAGAGAAACAGATAGATATTCAGAGGGTTATGGGTATGGGGAGGAGCATGACCATTTTAGAGAAGAGGATATAGTTGAGGAGTGGGGGGGTTTTGAGAAGACACACACATGAGAGAGAGAGAGAGAGAGAAGGGTTATGTGTTTGGAGAGGATGAGGGAAGTTTTAGAAAAGGAGAGAGTATAGTGGAAGAGAGAAAAATATGTAGGTGATAGATATTAGGGTGAGTTCTTAGTTGTGGGCAATAGGGGGATTAATAGAAACATAGAGAGAGGTGGGGTTTATGGAGAGAGAGAGAGAGGTGTTTAGTTTGTACGAGTAGGGGGAGGAGAGAGAGAGGGTGCTTAGTGGTAGGAGTAGGGAGAGAGAGAGAGAAGGAGGCATAGGGGTAGGAGGTGAGTACTTGGGGGTGACAGGTAGGGAGAGAGAGGGGGGGGATAAGGATAGATGGATGAGGAGTAGGTGGGTTATGGGGTAGAGAGAGAGAGAGAGGGAGAGTAGTGGGGTGTTAGAGAGTAGGGGGAGAGATAAAGTCGTGGGACTTGTGGATAAAGAAAGGGGTATTTGTTGAAAGATAGAGAGAGGTGGGGCTTATGGATAGTGAGAGAGAGAGAGTGGGGGAGGTCAGTTGTAGGAGTAGGGGAGAGAGAGAGGGAGAGAGGATGTTTAGTGGTAGGAGTAGGAGAGAGAGAGAAAGAGAGATGGGTGGTAGGGGGTAGGAGGTAAGTACTTCAGGGTTACAGGTAGGGAGAGAGAGGGAGTGGGGATATGGGGATGAGGAGTGGGTGGGTTGTGGGTAGAGAGAGAGAGAGGGAGAGTAGTGGGGTGTTAGGGAGTAGGGGGAGAGAGAAATGGGTAGGACTTATGGATAGAGAAAGGGGGATTAGTAGAAATATAGAGAGAGGTGGGGCTTATGGATAAGGAGAGAGAGAGAGAAGGGTGTTTAAAGGTACGAGTAGGTGGGGAGAGAGAGAGAGAGATTGTTTATTGGTAGGAGTAGGGAAAAGAGAGAGAGAGAGAGAGAGGGGAGAAGTGGTAGGGGGTTTAAAAGAGAGAGAGAGAGAGAGGCAGGGTTTAGATGTAGGGCGAGTAGGAGGGGGAGTTAACAAAAGAGAGTCGGGGTTATGAGTAGAAAGAGAAAGAGGTGTTAGGGGTAGAGAGAAAGAGGCTATAGGGTCGAGAGAAATATTAGGGTTAGAGAGAGAGAAAGAAATAGATATAGAGAGATTTGAGAGATGATTAGGGTTAGGGTGAGGAGGTTGGATGTTTTGGGAGGAGAAAGAGGTGGAGATCAGAAGTCAAGGGGTTTAGGGATGAGAAGGGTAGTTTGATCGAGGAGGGTATTTAGGACTAGGGTGTTGAGAGTTGGGTTTATAGAGAGGGAGAGAGATATGTTGCAGGAGAGGAAATAGGTAGAGATAGAGAGAGAGAGATGTTGGGTGAGAGAAAAGAACTAGAGATGAGGATTTTAGGGGTTTGGCATGTGCAAGGTTGTTTGAGAGAAGGGGCAATTGCTAATGAATGTGGAGGCTTGAAGGTTGGTCTAGAGAGAGAGAGAGAGATGGGGGGTAGGGGTAGGAGGTGAGGATTAGGGTGTTGGGCTTAGGGAGAGAGAGAGGGGTGTAGGGATAGGGGGTGTGAGGAGTGTGTGGGAGAGAGAGAGAGGGAGAGCAAGGAGGTGTTAGAGAGTATTGAGGGAGAGAGAAGGGGTGGGGGTTAGGTATATATGGATTAATATGGGTTTGCAAGAGAGAAAGAGAAAGAGAGAGCCGAGGGGGGGTTGATTAGGGTTAGGGGGAGAGGAGTGGAGTTGGGGGTGAAACAAAGATAGAGATCACGAGGGTTAGTTCTAGAGAGACAAAGAGAGAGAGAGAGAGAGAGAGAGAGAGAGAGAGAGAGAGAAGGGGGGGATAGTAGTAGAGAGAGAGAGAGAGGTTGGGTGTTTGTGGGTTGGAGGAGAGAGAGAATGAGAGAGGGTGTTACTAGGTCAGAGAAATAGAAAGCAATGGGGGTTAGGTGTAGGTGGAGGAGCATGGGATAGAGAGAATGAGAGAGGGTGTTAGTAAGGGTTAGGTGTAGGAGAGAGAGAGAGAGAGAGGTTAATGGAAGTGGTAGTAATTGGGTGAGTGAGAGAGAGAGACATTGATGGGGGATGGGTTTTAGGTTTTTAGGAGAGAGAAAAAGTAGTCTTGGGGGGTAGGTGGAAGAGTACGAGAGAGAGAGAATGTGAGAGTGTTTTAGTAAGGGTTAGAGAGAGAAAGAGGTTAGTGGTAGGGGTAGGATTAGAGGGTTAAAATAGAAAGATATGGGCATAGAGGGGTAGGGGTTATAGAAAGGTGAATGAGTAGAGGTTCAGAGAGAGAGAGAGAGAGAGAAAGAGCAGGTGGTTGTTAAGGGTTTGAGGGAGAGAGAAAGTGTTAGGGCTAAGGGGTAAGTGGATGAGTATAGGTGAGAGAGAATGAGAGAGGGTGGTAGTAATGGTTGGGACAGAGAGAGAGAGAGGTGTTTGGGGGAAGGGATTTCCGAAAAGAGAGAGGGGGTTAGGGGTAGAGGGAGTAGGATCGGTGTTAGGGAAAAAGAGAGGGGATTATCAGTAGAGAGAGAGAGAGAGAGAGAGAGAGAGAGAGAGAGAGAGAGAAGTTGGGGGTGATTAGGGGTAGGTGTAGGAGGGACATTTGGGGAGAGGAAGAAGTATAGATCAATATTTTAGTGGTTTGGGGAAGAGCGTGGAAATTTGAGAGAAGTGGGTATGGATGAGGATTTGGGGGTTGGGAATTTGGAGAGAGAGAGAAATGGCGAGGTTGGCTAGTTGTGGGAGTAGGAGAGAGAGAGAGAGAGAGTGGGGTTAGAGAGAGAGAGTGTTTAGTGCTTGAGAGAGAGAGGGGGTGGGTGCTTGTGGGTTGGAAGAGAGAAATTATTGTGGGTTAGGGGTAGGTGGAGTAGGGGAGAGAGATAATGAGAGAGGGTGTTAATGGGTTGGAGAAAGAGAAATAAGTGGGGGTTAAGTGTAGGTGGAAGAGTATGAGATAGAGAGAGAGAATGAGAGAGGGTGTTAGTAAGGGTTAGATGGAGGAGAGAGAGAGAGAGAGAGAGAGAGAGAGAGAGAGAGAGAGAGAGATTAATGGTAGTGGTAGTAGTGGGGTGAGTGAGAGAGAGGGGGGGGATGGGTTTTAGGGGTTTGATGGGGAGAGAAAGTAATATTTGCTAGGGGTAGGTGAAGGAGTATGGGAGGGAGAGAATGTGGGAGTGTTTTAGTAAGGGTTAGAGAGAGAAAGAGATAGGTTAGTGGTAGGGGTAGGATAAGGGTGTTGAGAGAGAAAGAGATGGGGGTTATGGGCAGGTGGATGAGTATGGGTTTAGAGAGAGAAATATATATGGGGGTTAGGTGTAGAGAGAGAGAGAGAGAGAAAGAGCGGATGGTTGTTAAGGGGATGGGGGAGAGAGAAAGTGTTTGGGTTTAGGGGTAAGTGGATGAGCATAGGTAAGAGAGAATGATAGAGGGTGTTGGTTAGGAGAGAGAGAGAGAGAGAGAGAGAGAGAGAGAGAGAGAGAGAGAGAGAGAGACTTGGTATGGGAAGGGGGTTGAGGGAAGAGAGAGTGGGGTTAGGTGTAGAGGGAGTAGCATGGGTGTCAGGGTAGAAGAGAGAGGGTTATGAGTAGAGAGAGAGAGAGAGAGAGAGTTGTTGGATGATTAGGGGTAGGGGAAGGAGGGACATTTGGGGATAGGAAGAGGTAGATGTCAAGATCTTAGTGTTTTAGGGGAGAATAGGGAAATTTGAGAGAGCGGGGTGTAGTTGAGGTGTTAGGGGTTGGGAGTTTGGGGAGAGAGAGATAGAGAGAGAGGGTGGGGGGGTTTAGGAAATATAAATGGAGGGGTTAGGGGTAGGTAGATCAGGAGGGGGTTTGGAAAATAGAGAGGAGGGTGATGAGTAGAGAGAGAAAGAGAGAGTGATATTATAGGTAGAGAGAGAGAGATGGGTGGTAGGGGAAGGAGGTGAGCACCACAGAAATCTAGGGTAGGGAGAGAGAAAGGGGTAGGGATAAGGGGATGAGGAGTGGGTGTGTTGTTGGGAGAGAGAGATAATATGGGGTGTTAGTGAGTAGTGGGAGAAATAAAGACGGGGGAGTTAAGGATAGGTTTATTAGTAGGGTTTGAGAGATAGAGAGAGAGAGAGAGAAGGGGTGGTGATTAGGGGTAGGGGTAGGAGTGGAGTTGGAGGAGAAAAGAAGATAGATTTGAATTTTTATGTGTGGATTTTCTAGAGAGAGAGAGAGGGGGGGTGCAGAGAGAGAGAAGAGACATGATTGATTAGCGAGAGAAAGAAAGAGGGTCGGTTAGGTAGAGATAGGTTTGGTGTTAGTAGATTGGGGGAGAGATAAGTGGTTGGTGTTAGGGGTAGGTGGAGGAGTATGGCATAGAGAAAATGAGGAAGGTTTTTATTAAGGGTTATAGAGAGAGAGAGAGAGAAGTTAGTGGTAGGGGTAGGAGTAGGGGGGTGGGTGTGAGAGAGATAAAGAGATAGAGGGGGGTGGGTGTTAGGGGGTTGGGGGAGACAAAAATCATTGGGGATTAAGGTAGAGAGAGAGAGAGAGAGGAGAGAGAGAGAGGGGTTAGTGGTAAGGGTAGAAGGTGATTGAGAAAGAGAGAGAGAGAGCTAGGAGTGATTAGGGGTAGGGGTAGGGGGGTTTAGGGAGGTTGGGGTAGAGAAAGTGATAAATATTAGGAGGGTAAGGGATTTGGGGAGGAGAAAAGAAATTTGAAAGAAATGGTTGTTGAGGAATGGAGAGAGAGAGAGAGAGAGAGAGAGAGAGAGAGAGAGAGAGAGAGGTTATGTGATTAGGGCTAAGGGGAGAATGGAGTTGGGGATAGAAAGACATAGAGTTATAGAGGGTTAGGGATTTTGGGATTAGTGAATTTAGAGAGACATGGAGTATAGTTAAGAAATGTGGGATGCGGAGTCGGAGGAGAGAGAGAGAGGGGGGAGTTATTTTTAGGCATAGTAGTAGGAGGTTCAGAGAGAGAGAGAGAGATCTAATGGGGGGTTATTAGGGGTAAGGTGAGGAGGGGGGTTGGGGAAGAGAAATAAAGAGTAGGGGAGTTATTTTTAAAGGGAGGAGTGGGGTGTGTTTGTGTGTGAGTGAGTGAAAGTGAGAAAGACAAAACAAAGTTACATATTGTGAGGGGGATTAGGAGACCCATAGAGAGGTGTGAGGCTTAGGTTTATGAGGAGAGAGAGGGGCATGGTTGGTGGTATTAGAGAGAGAGAAAGAGAGAGAGAGAGAGAGAGAGCCAAAGAGGGGTGATTAGGAGTAGGAAGATGAGGGGGTTTTGAGGATAGAAAGAGAGAGTAGGGGGGTTAGTGATAAGGGGAGGAGGGAAATTAGTTCGAAGGTTGGGTATAGGGGGGAGGGAAAGAGATAGAGGTTAGGAGGGTTAGGGATTTAAGGAGGAGTAGGGAAGCTTGAGAGGAGTAATTTTGTATGATTTGAGTGGTTGAGAGAGAGAGAGAGATAAGTGGTATGGGGAGGGGGTTTTGGAGAGAGAGATTGGGGTTATGGGTATTAGGAGAAGGAGGGGGGTTATGGGGAGAGAGGGTGGGTGTATTAGTATAGGAAGAAAGAGAAGATAGTGGTAGACAGAGGAAGAGTGGTTAGAGAGACTTATTGGGGATTTTAAGGGTTTGGATAGGAGAGTGAATCTAGAGAGAGAGTGGGTGGTTGATTAAGAGTAATGGGGAGGGGGGGTTCAAGGAGAAAAAGAGATAGAGATCAACGGGCTTATGGTTTTGGGGAGGAGAAGCGAAATGAGTGAGTGAAGAGAGAGAGAGAGAGAGAGAGAGAGAGAGAGAGAGAGAGAGAGAGAGAGAAGAGAGAGAGAGAGAGAGAGACGAGAGGGCAGTTAGTGGTATGGGGGAGGGGGATTATAAAAGTCAAAGAGAGGGGGGTAAGGGTTAAGAGAGAGAGGAAGAGAGATATAGAGAGGGGGGGTGGGTGTTAGGGGGTTGGGGGTTTGGGGAGAGGTAAAGGAGTGGGGATTTGGGGTCTCTGGAGGAGTAGGGGGGAGATAAATGAGAGAGGGTTATAGTAAGGG
>BSBM01000332.1:0-5000 GCA_027924585.1 Larix kaempferi | reverse complement strand
AGGGGTTTAGGGGGAGAGAGGGTGGGGTATTAGTAGAGGGAGGATAGGTTAGGAAGGGAAGAGGAGGAAGGGGTTTAGGGGGAGAGAGGGTGGGGTATTAGTAGAGGGAGGATAGGTTAGTGGTAGAGGGAGGAAGAGTGGTTAGAGAGAGGGATTGGGGAGTTTAAGGGTTTGGGTAGGAGGAGGGATGCTAGAGAGAGATATAGGGAGTTATTAGGAGTAATGGGCAGGGGGGGTTTCAGGGAGAGAAAGAGACCTAGATCAACGAGGTTATGGGTTTGGGGAGGAGAAGGAAAATGAGAGAGAGAGAGAAAGAGAGAGAGAGAGAGAGAGAGAGAGAGAGAGAGAGAGAGAGAGAGAGATGGGAGGGTGGTTAGTGGTGTGAGGGAGGGGGATTATAAGAGACAAGGAGAGGGGGGTAAATATTAGGAGAGAGAGAAAGAGAGAGAAAGAGAAAGGAGGGGGTGGGGGGTTAGGGTGTTGGGGGAGATATAAAGGAGTGGGGATTAAGGGTATTTCGAGGAGTAGGGGGGAGTACGGGGGAGAGAAAATGAGAGAGGAATTTAGTGATGGTTATTGGTATGAGAGAGAGACAGAGGTTAGTGGTAGGGGTATGAGTAAGGGGTTAATAGAGAGAAAGGGAGTTGTTAGAGAGTGGGAGCAGAGTTGAGGTAGAGGGTTGGGGTTATGGGTAGGAATATGCATAAGGGTTTAGAGAGAGAGAGAGGGCGTCGTGATTAGGGTTAGGGGGAGGACAAATGTTGGGGTAGAGTAGGAAATATATATCAAGAAGGTTAGGTGTTTGGGGAGGAGCAACACAATTTGAGAGAATGGGTTAGAGAGAGAGAGAGATTGAGATTGAAGTGTTATTGGTTTGGGGAGGACTAGGGAAGTTAGAGAGAAAGGGGGGAGTATAGCGAGAGAGAGTGGGAGATGTGGGAAGGGATGTGGGGATAGATAGGGAGAGAGATAATTGAGGGGTGGTTAGTTGTAGGGGAATAGGGGCATTAGGAGAAACATAGAGAGAGGGGGGTTTATTTATATGAGAGAGGGGGGTTAGTAAGGGTAACGAGAAGGGGGAGGGGAAGAGAGAGGGAGGAGGGTGGTTAATGGTAGGGGTGGGAGTAGAGGGGGTGAATGTTTTGTAGAGACATAGATAGGGTGGTGTTATGGGATAGGGGAGAGAGAGTGGTGTGGGTGTTAGGGGTAGGTGAATTAGAGAGAGAGAGAGAGAGAGAGAGAGAGAGATGGGGGGGGATTTTAGGGGTAAGAGAGAGGAGGGGGGTTGGGTTTTTTTTAGAAACATAGTGAGAAGGGAGGGGCTTACGTATAAGAGAGGATATATAGAGAGAGAGAGGTAGAGGAGTTGTGGTTACTGGTAGTAGGAGAGAGAGAGAGGGGGGTAGGCGTTACGGCTAGGAGAAGAAGGATGGGGGATCGGGGAAGCGAGGGTGGGTGTATTAGTAGAGGGAGAAAGAGTAGTTAGAGAGAGAGAGAGAGAGAGAGAGAGAGAGAGAGAGAGAGAAATTTTGGGGGGTGATTAGTGGAAGGAGGGAGGTAGGATGGGGGAGGGAAACAAATAGAGATTAGGAGAGTTAGGGATTTGGCTAGGAGTAGGGAAGTTTGATAAAAGGGGGTATTTTTCAAGAGTGGAGGGGTTGGGAGAGAGAAGTATTAGGGGGAGGGGGGTTTTAGAGAGAGAGGAGGGTTAGGGGGTAGGAGGAGGAGGGGGATTATGGGGAGAGAGGGTTGGTGGATTATTAGAGAGAGAAAGAGAGGTTATGGGTAGAGAGAGAGAGATAAGGGGATAGGTATAGGGGAATGAGGAGTGGGTTGGTTGCGGGTAGAGAGAGAGGGGGGATAGGGATATGACAAGTGGGTGGGTTTCATTTAGAGAGAGAGAGAGAGTGATTAGGTGTAGTGGAAAGGAGGGAAGGTGAGGGAGATAAATAGATAAATATTGATGGGGGTTAGGAGTAATTGGGAAGGGGGGTTCACGGAGAGAAAGAGATAGAGATCAAGGGTGTTATGGTCTTTGGGATAAGTTAAATGCGAGAGAGAGAGAGAGAGAGAGAGAGAGATGGGAGGGTGGTTAGAGTATCGGGGAGGGGGATTATAAAAGACAAATAAAGGAGGGTAAGGGTTAGGAGAGAGAGGAATACATAGATAGAGAGATAAAGGAGTGGGGTTTAGGTGTATGTGGAGGAGTAGGGGGGAGAGAAAATGAGAGAGGGTTTTAATAAGGGTTATGGGGGATGAGAGAGGAAGAGAGAGAGGGGTTAGTGGTAGGGGTAGGGGTATGGGTATGAGGTTAAGAGATAGAGAAAGAGAGTTGTTACAGAGTAGGAGGAGAGATAAGGTAAAGTGTTGGGGTTATTGGTAGGCAGATGCATAAGGGTTTAAAGAGAGAGAGAGAGAGGTGATTAGGGTTAGGGGGAGGAGGAATGTTGGGGTAGAGTAGGGAATAGATATCAAGAGGGTTAAAGGTCTGGGGAGGTGTAAGACAATTTGGGAGAAGGGGTTATAGAGATAGAGAGTTTGAATTGTTATGGGTTTGGGGAATATGTGGGAAGTTAGAGAGATATTTGATGGGTGGTTAGTAGTAAGGAATAAGGGGATTGGGAGAAACATAGAGAGAGGGGGGCTTATGTATAGGAGAAAGAGAGAGAGAGAGAGAGCGGGGGGGGGGGGGGGGTGTTAGTAAGGGTAATGGGAAGGGGGGGAGAGAGAGAGAGGGAGGAAGGTGGTTAATGGTAGGGGTGGGATTGGAGGGGTGAGTTTGTGCGTGAGAGAGAGATAGACAGAGTGGGGTGTTAGGGGATAGAGAAGAGAGAGAGGGGTTGGATGTTAGGGGTAGGTTATTAGAGAGAGATAGAGAGCTAAGGGGGTGATTTTAGGGGTAGGAGAGAGGAGGGGGCTTGTGGGATGAGGGTTGGGGTGTTTAGGAGAAGCATAGTGAGATGGGGGGATTATGGATAAGGGGGGGATATATAGAGAGAGAGGTAGAGAAGTGGTGGTTAGTGGTAGTAGGAGAGAGAGGGAGAAAGAGAGAGAGAGAGAGAGAGAGAGAGAGAGAGAGAGAGAGAGAGAGAGAGAGAGAGAGGGGGGGTTAGGGAAAGAGAGAATGTGTGTATGACCAGAGAAAGAAAGAGAGGCTAGGGGTATAGGGATAATGAATAGTTACACACACACACAAAGAGAGAGAGAGAGAGAGGCAATAGTAAGTGTTGGGAGAGGAAAGAGAGAGAGAGGTGGGGGTAATAATGGTTGGGGGGGTTAGTAAGGTTTAGGGGGAGGACGGGGGAAAGAGAGAGAGAGAGGAGGAAGGTTATTTAGGATTTGGAGTAAGAGGGTGAATATGTGTGTGTTAGAGAGAGAGGGAGGGGGTCTGTTAGGGAGTAGAGGGAGAGAGGTAAGGGTGGGGGTTATGGGTAGGTGGATGAATAGGGGGTTGAGAGAGAGAGAGAGAGAGAGAGAGAGATACACAAAGAGAGACAGAGATGGAAGGTAATTAGGGGAAGGAGGGAGGAGGTAGGATGGGGGAGGGGAAAGAGATAGAGATTAAGAGGTTTAGGGATTTGGTGGAGGAGTAGGAAAGTTTGAGAGAAGGGGGTGTTTTACATGAACGGGGGGTGTTGGAAGAGAGACAGAGAGAGAGAAAGATTGTCGAGGGAGGGGGTTAGAGATAAGAGGAGAAGGAGGGGGGTTAGGGGGAGAGAGGGTGGGTGTATGATTAGAGATAAAAAGAGAGGTTATTGGTAGAGGGAGAAAGAATGGTTAGGGGTAGAGAGAGAGAGAGAGAGAGAGAGAGGGTGATTAGGTGTAGTGGAGAGGAGGGGGGTGGGGGATATAAATAGATAAAGATTAATGGGGTTAGGGGTTTGGGGAGGAGGAAAATTAGTGAGAAGGTTTTGTACAATGGGGGGGGAGGGAAAGAGATAGAGATTAGCAGGATTAGGGAATTGGGGAGGAGTATGGAAGTTTGAGAGAAGGGGTTTGTTTTTAGGAGTGGAGGGCTTGGGAGAGAGAGAGAGAGAGAGAGAGAGAGAGAGAGAGAGAGATGGTATGGCAGGTTATGGGTAGGAAGAGGAAAAAAGAGAGGTTAGGGATAGAGGGAGGAAGAGTGGTTAGAGAGAGAGAGAGAGAGAGAGAGAGAGAGAGAGAGAGAGGAAATAGTATGTGTTGGGGGAGGGAGAAGAGGGAGAGAGAGGGAGGGTGGAGGAGGGAAAGAGATAGATATTAGGAGGCTTAATTCTTTGGATAGGATTAAGACAGTTTGATAGAAGGGGGTATTTTTTAGGGGAGAGAGAGAGAAAGAGGTGGTAGAGGGGGGGGGTTAATGGTAGGAGGAGAAGGAGGGGGGGTTAGGGGGAGAGAGGGTGGGTGTATGAGTAGAGAGTGAAAGAGAGGCTAGGGCTAGAGAGAGAAAGTGATTACGTGTAGAGATAGGTAGGGGCAATACTAAGTGTTGGGGGAGGACAAATAGATAGAGAGGGGGTGTAGTAAGGGTTGGGGGGGGGGGAAGAGAAAGATGGAGGTAGTTTTAGGTGTGGAGGTAAGGGGGTGAGTGTGTGTGTGTGTGTGAGAGAGAGAGAGAGAAAGAGAGGGAGAGAGAGAGAGAGAGAGAAGAGGTCTATTAGGGATTAGGGGGAGAGAGGGAGGGGTGGAGGTTATGTGTATGTGGATGAGTAGGGGGTTGAGAGAGAGAGAGATCCAGGGGGTGATTAGGGTAAGGAGGGAGGTTGGGGTAGGGAAATAGATATATATTAGGAGGGTAACGACTTTGAGGAGGAGTAGGGAAGTCTAAGTGAACGGGGTATTTTTAGGAGTTGGCGGATTTGGAGAGAGAGAGAGAGAGAGAGAGAGAGAGAGAGAGAGATTAATGGTATAGGGAGGGGGATTAGAAGAGACAAATTGAGGTGGTGGGGTAAGGTTTAGAGAGAGAAAGGGGGGGTTAGGGAGAGATACTAGTGTTAAGGGTTAATAGAAAAGGGAGGAGA